>OX382291.1:22490742-23070798 GCA_947507805.1 Aporophyla nigra | reverse complement strand
GTAAGAGACCGCGAAATTGCTTAGATGTTTAGATTTTTGGATGTTTGTTTCTCAATGATGCAAAGACGGCCAAACGGATTTAGATCGAATTTGGCACAAAGATATATTATATCATGGATACGTAACAGATAGGATACCTACTTTATCCTGGTAGTAGGTTCCCGGGTGTTATTTTCCGACAGCTATACGGGCCAAGCCACTGGCAAAAGTACTATTCCTATAATTAAGTTCGGTGTCTGGTAAATGATTGAGTGTCTGTATAGGTAAAATAGGAGCGTTAAGAAAAACCAGGAAGACTTATATTCAACTAAACCAAGCCCTATGTCACAGTCTTCTTACTCTGAATACTATTACTTTTATTTTAAAAACACCAACACACATGATGTTCTCATAAACTATGAATCCTAAGTAATATGAGTTATAATCCTACTACTAATAATATTATATATGTGAAAATATGTATGATTGGGTGTTTGTTTCTCAATCACGCAAAAATGGCTTAATGGATCTGGATCGAAAATAGCACACAGAGTCTATATTACCTATATAAAACATCGAATAACACATTCTTATCGCAGTAGTACGTCCTCTTGCATTAATTTCCGACATCCACGCGGGCGAAGCCGCGGGCAAATAATATTATAAATGTGAAAATATGTATGATTGGGTTGTTGTTTCTCAATCACACAAAAATGGCTGAATGGATCTGGATCGAAAATAGCACACAGAGTCTATATTACCTATATAACCTGGAATAACACATTCTTATCGCGGTTATACGTCCTCTTGCATTAATTTCCGACATCCACGCGGGCGAAGCCGCGGGCAAAAGCTAGTTTTAAATAAATATGAATACAAGAATGCCAGCTTTTTCTGACAAAAGAAAAACGAAGCCGCTTCCGTACTTTCACAACTAAATAGTAACTTAAGGTAAATATGCATCCGAATATCCGATCACTGGTTATGAGAATATCTACTAACAGAGAAAGTTTCGATACCCATTGAATTGAATATCGAAACAGTGTCGTTCTGCGTTGTGTCCTAATGAGGAATTTAAACAATGTAGAAACGTCGAAATTATTAGAAATATAATATCTACTTACTATTGAAAACTCTTGCGAAGAACAAGCCTTCACGTAAGTAAAAGAAGATTTACCGTCGTTGGAGTTTCTTTATAATTTTCTTGGTAGCATATACTCTCCGTAACATTACTATGAGGTATTTATGTATGCTTTCCTCAATCAAAAAACTTCTATCCATTTCTTGTTCCACTTACGGGAAGAACCCACTCCTGAAAAGCTGACAAACTAAGGAGACAAATGAGGCATTGACGCTGAGGGGTGACAGCTTCGGCCAGTCCCCTCCATTCATAAATTATCGAATATAAAATTCGAAAAATCTGATGCGAGGTGGAGAATGTCCAATATTTTACATATTGTTGTTTATCTAACTGGGCCTATATTTCGCCAATGTACTATAGGTATGGCGCCTGGCCCCTGGGTGTGATTTTAATAGTGTTTATGTTACAGTCATAGTGATTAAACAGCTATTATACATAACGCCTGGTTATTTATATAATGACTAAATTGTCTAGACAATGTGATAAATTAATCACTTTATCCGAATATTATTCATAATAGCAGGTCAAAGTTAGTCAAAGTAATAAATACGGTCCGACTTGCTTCCCCTCCTTCTCTTTCTGTTACCTAACACTAGAAATCAGTTCAATTTCTGCAAATAAACGTTTATTATAGTTTATACTGTTCCTGAATACGAAGTTACCATCCGACAATCCACACTAATATCCACACTTCCACACTATCCACACTTTAATATTAATATATTATATATTTATATATATATATTTTGTATTTTTATATATAATATATTATTAATATTATAAATGCAATTGTAACTCTGTCTGTCTCGCTTTCCTGCTAAAACTACTGAACCGATTAAAAAGAAACATGGTACACAGATAGTTTAGAGCCTGAGAAAGGACATAGGCTACTTTTTTGCGGGAAAGGGAGGATGAAAGGTTGTAGGGAAGTATTGTCATTTTATTTAAAGCTGGAATGATGAAACTTTTTTATTTGGCTTTTATTACATAATATATATTTATAAATTATATTTAAAGTTTGTTAAATTTTTACCCTTAAGGGGGTAAAATAACAATAGGGAATAGGGGTTGAAAGTTTGTACGAAAAGGGGAATGACAAGAATCGGCGGAACTACTGGTCGGAATTGAAAAATTCTTTTTGTGTTGGGTAGCCCATTTATTTAGGAACGCTATATAACATCACGCTACGGTCAAAAGGAGCGGAGGAGCAAACGAAAAATGGACGAAAACTGGTAGGCAATTCGATGTGACGGAAAGGGGAGCGAAAATTTGACGCGGACGAAGTCGCGGGCAGGAGCTAGTAATATTATAAATGCAAAAGTAACTCTGTCTGTCTCGCTTTCCTGCTAAAATTACTGAACAGATTTAAATGAAATTTGGTACACAGAATATAGTTTCGAACCTGAGAAAGGACATAGGCCACTTTTTATTGCGGAAAAGGGGTTGAAAGGGAGGATGAAAGGTTGTAGGGAAGTATTGTCATTTTTAAAGCTAGAATAATGAAACTTTTTTATTTGGCTTTTATAACATAATATATAAAAATATGTATATTTTTGAATTATATTTAAAGTTTGTTAAATTTTTACCCTTAAGGGGGTATTATAACAATAAGGAATAGGGGATGAAAGTTTGTACGAAAAGGGGAATGACAAGAATAAATGGACGAAAACTGGCAGGCAATTCGATGCGACGGGAAGGGGAGCGAAAATTTGACGCGGACGAAGTCGCGGGCAGAAGCTAGTATGTAAATAATGAGTTACATCTTGGCGACCGAGGATTTCAGAATTGCAACTGTACTGGCAAATGCTTTTCTATTAGATGCAAAAGCAAAAAGTCAAGCCTGTTGTGTAACTCAAAATGTTCAAATTGCCCTATGTCCAGCAGTGGACGTCTCTCGACTGAAATGATGATGATGATGAGTCCTTACAGAATTATAAATCAGTACTCGTTACTCATACCAAATAAATCTGTTTTTTATGGCTATAATATGGCTTTCAAATTAGTTTTTTTTTTTTTTAATTATTTTCTATTATTATGTGTTGAACATAATGTTTTGAAAACGTATAGTAAACATTATTATTTATATTTTTTTTCTAATCTCCACTGTCCCTCTGCTGGGCTAAGAGCTCCCTCCACTCTTTCCGTTTTTCACAATCCCGCGCGTCCGCTTTCCAGTTTTGACGGAGTCTATCCAGCTAGTCCTGCCATCTCCTACGTGGTCTACCGTGACCCCACCTCACTGTGTCAGGCCACCAGTTCTATGCAACTTGGGCCCACAGTTTATCCGGCATGCGGCAAACATGTCGTGCCAAGTCCCCTTTGAGCTGGACAGCCTTTTGACCTGTGTCAGCTAATTTTGTTTTGGAGAGCAGTACTGTGTTTCGGACACGAACCGGTAATTTAACGACCATTAAAATATGAATGATAATTATTAGTATTAAAAATAACAACAATTGTTGCTACACATAAATAGTTATGCTTAAGGCAAATTGAAATAAAACTTTATAACCTTCATCAGTACTTGTTTTATTACTTTAACCAACTCCTCCAAGACATTATATAAAATATCTAGTTAATGTGATTAATTCTGTGTCAATTATCACTTTGTCTAAATTGAGTAGATATTATACATAATGGCTGGATAGTATGTATACTATCCGGATTTATTACTTTCGCTGTAATATATAGATAAAGTTTGACCAATAAAATACGGCCCCGTGCGCTTGTGTTATTAGTTGTTTGAGTTTGTAGCTACTGGAGCGAAGGAATTGATTGATACTCAATAGCTTATCGTCATAATTGGCAATCGTAATTGAACATAAACTCGTAAACGGAACTTACATTTAGGATTAGGTTTCGACCGCGACAGCCTCCGCGTAAATGAAATAATTTTTGTGAATAAGTACCTACATCATATTATATGCTCATATATCCTTTTCCCAATTATGTTGAGGTCGGATGCAGCTGAATACCAGTATTTTACTTAGAGGGACTGCCTATCTGGCCTCCACAACCCAGTTACTGGGTAATACCCCTTGGTAAGACAGGTTGTCAAACTTTCGGGCTTCTGACGACTCGTAACGACTGTCAAAGATCCACAAATGATAGCCGGCCCAACGGCTTATCGTGCTTTCCGAGGCACGGAGGGGTCTTGGTATGTACGAATGGTCACCCATCCACGAAACAACCGCGGCAAACGTAGCTTAACCTGATTGATTCGTGCTTCTGTTATTACTTAGCCATAAGCTCCTTGCGAATAAGTAGGTCATCATCATCATCATCATTTCAGCCGTAAGAAGTCCACTGCTGGACTTAGGCCTCCCCCAATTTGGGGGGCATTGCCATAAATCCATAATCGCCACGCTTGGCAGGCGGGTTGGCGATCGCAGTATGGTGGTAAAATGCATAGAGAACGCTGCTGCCTATTCTCTAGTAATAAGGCCCAGTCTCTAGGAATAAGTAGGTATGTATTCAATTTTTTTTATCGATAATGAAAGCTTTAACTGTTTAATTAACTCTAGATAATTGTCTAAGATTTATAGTTAGTTATTCTGTTATTACAGTGTCAAGAAATGATTAGTTAAACACTGCATTTTCCTACGTAGGTACAGAAAAACTCGCCGACTAACCTCCTTTAAAAATTAAAGTTAGGGTTGCCACCCGTACTTTATAATAAAGTATTGTACGTTATTTCACTTAATTGTACTCTATCTATACTTTATGAGAACAATAAAGTACGCGAAAATACTTTATTTTGCAAGATTTGATTTCTGTGGGATTTTGAAAAGTTTAGTCGTAAGTAGATACTTTTTCGTTAAACAAAATTTATTTGGTACAAACTGCAAAAAGCAATAAAATTATGTTTAAAAAAATAATACGATTAATTTTTCTTTATAAATAATAAAGTAAAATAAATCGTACTTTATTTTTATACTATGTACTTTTTTTACCTATAATAACCAGCGTACTTTAACTGCAAGAAAAAAGGTGGCAACCCTAATTAAAGTATACTTTGTTCAATATGCTACAGAAGTTCCCAAGAGTAAGTCTTGTACGCATCGTATGAACGAGGGTGCAATATTCAAAAACATTTAGTGATGCCCAGCTATATTCACTAGACATTAAAAAAAAGGTTGGCTAAAATAAGGCCTACGACACGAGCCGCCACCACAAGATTATTCATTAAAATGTATAATAAAAGAATTGCCTAACAAACTTAAGAAACAGTAGTTGATAGTTCTTTATGGTTTTGTGCACGAACTAAAACAAAGAGATTTGCTGAAATCCTTGTGAATGCGGTAAATAGCGATAGCAACATAGGTACAACAACTAAGAAATAATTATGACTGACTTCGACAAGGAGAGGGTGTTTATGTGACAATAGACATTTCTCGCCTATACCTAAGAGTATAAAAGTGATTTGCTCGTGATGCTGAAAATGCTGAAAATATCGGATATTTGTCATTACACAGTATACGATCGTTGACCATATTCGGACTCAGCGATCCCGAAAACATAAAGTTCAGGTGGTCTGGTCTTTCGCGCAGGGTACTTTTTTTTTGTGGGCCTGTGTAATCAATACATATAATTTAAACATCTTCAAACTATTTGACGACTTGCTAACGGCTTTGTGCTTTTGCAGGTAACACAAGAGTTATTATTTTCAAAAATCTTGTGAGCTTATGAATGTGCAGGAAATGTGAGGGAAGAGTACATTTAGTTGTTGATATACTACTCTATCAAGAAAGTACCGGGAAAAGATCAAGAATACACATAATGTTAGTTATTCATCCAAATTTATTTTATCACCTACAAAGTATGCTCCTTCAGAAACGATACCCTTACGCCAACGAATAATCCCATCATCAAAACATTTTTAAACACTTTTTTCGGAATCGAGTTCAGTTCTCGCCGCAAATTCTCTTTTATGTCTTCTACCGAATGAAAACGGGTGCAACGAAGTGGTAGTTTGAGTTAAGAAAAAGAAAAAAGAAGCTGAGTCGTAGCTGGGGGGAATAAGGTGGTTGCTCGATGGTATTTGTTGAGATTTTGGTCAAAAATTCGTTCGTAATGATGGCCTTGTACGAAGGCGCCTTATCATGGTGCAAAATCCAATAATTTTATTTTCACAAATCTGACCTTTTTCTTCTAATTTGCTCTTTTAAACTTCTAATTTGTTATGTTTAATGTGCATGTAACAGACATGGGACTTAAACATAACAGGCGAAATGTGGGTGTACGATAAGTACACCTCTGCCCAACCCTCTGGAGAAACAAGGCGTGATGTTATGTTATGACTTACAAAATTATAAAAACTTTTTTACAAAAAAAAAACAACCGACTTCCTTAAAAACACTTCAAAGTGAAAAATAACTAATTTCGCAAGTCGGTGTCTTAGGATTTGTATTTAAGGTTTTTGCCACCGACTTCCGAAATTAAAGTTATTTTTCACTTTGAAGTGTTTTTAAGGAAGTCGGTTGTTTTTTTTTTTTTTTGTAAAAAGTTATTATTTTTAAATTTTTAGTTATGGTAGGTATCTACTCCGCAGTAATTCCAAACAAACAATGCATATTTTTGCGATAGCAAAAATCGCGGGATTTGCTGTCATTTTTTAAAGAGTTCCGGGGTCTGTCTCCGGAACTCATCATCAGATCTGTATGAAATTTCCATGGGACCATTTCGGAATAAACCCCTTTCGAACAAAAAAAGAATTTTGCAATTCCGTCTATATATGACGGAGTTATGGCCAAACATACAAAAAAAAAAAAAAACATCCGAATTGAGAACCTCCTCCTTTTTGAAGTCGGTTAAAAATTATTTGCACTTAGTAGTGTTTTTTTTCACCGATGGACACACACATACTGTATTAATTGTAAAATAGTGGTGTACTTATAGTTTTCGGAGTTTTGTGAGTAAAAAGAGGTGAATGTACTCAACAGTCGTAAGTTAGTACTATACTCCATTTGTTTAGGTAGTTAACTAAAGGTAAACAATCTTGATATGTCTTTTTATATAAAATAAATCGTATAAAAGACCAACAAATATTATTTAAATTGAGTTACTTACCTAACATCGGTTTAAGTAAATACCTAATTGTAAACATTTTTAGATTCAATTTTTAGACAGTTTTTTAGATAAAAGACATGTTAAGATTGTTAACATTTAGTTAACTACCTAAACAAATGGAGTATAGTTCGAACTGTTTCCAACTTCTTAAGAAAACGGAGTTTGTTGACAGGAAAAAAATAATGTTAAATTAAAAACACTCCAGACTAAAAAGTAGTAACAGCGTGGGGTATTTTAAAATAACTTTACTTTTATCAGTATCTGTCAATAAATCATCATCATTATCTGCCTAGCATTTTCCCAACTACTTTGGGGTCGGCTTCCAGTCTAACCGGATGCAGCTGAGTACCAGTATTTTACATGGAGCGATTGCTTATCTGATCTCCACAACCCAGTTACTGGGTTAAACAAAACGCCTTAGTAAGACTGGTTGTCTGACTTTCGGGCTTCAGACGACCCGTAACGACTGTCTAAGATCTACGAAAGACAGCTTATATCTGTCGATAATATATTCACATAAATAAAATTAATATCAAGCACCCCACGCTTTTTTACATTCCTTAATCAGTCAATGTTTTTTTTTTTTTTAGTTTTCCTTTATTTATTGATATCTTGGTGATCTTGGCTAGAATAATGGCAAAAATCTATGAAATTACTAGCTTCTGTCCACGACTTCGTCCGCGTCAAAGTTTTGTTCCCGTAACCCTTCCCGTCGCATCGAATTTCCTGCCAGTTTTCGTCAATTTTTTGTTGCTGCTCCGGTCCTTTGATCCTAGCGTGATGTTATATAACCTATAGCCTTCCTCAATAAATAGGCTACCCAACACAAAAAGAATTTTTAAATTCGGATCAGTAGTTTCGAAAAAAAAACAATCAAATCTTTCCTCTTTATAATATTATTGCCACTATAAATTGAGATGTAAGTTATCCTATCTTTGAAGGCGGATCAAACTGCACATGGTGTGCAAATTTTATTCAAATCGGTAGTAGTTTAGGAGTCCATCCCGGACAAACAACGTGACGCGTAATTTATATATATTAAGATTATATTGGCTTCGGTCCTTGATAAATGTGCAAAATATTAAATCAATCAGATGTCTTGAAGCGGGTGAAATTCGAATTCAAAGATTACATTATATAGATAGATACAAGCAAAGATATTATACCTCACAGAACTCAGTCCACTCATTGTACGCACGGCGACAACTCAAGCTATGCATTTCCAGTTCCAAACTTCTCAATGTACGACAAATGTATACAATGCGAGCTCAACAATAACTGGAAATATATATATATTATGTTTTTGTACTAAAATGAAGGTTTCCAATGGCCGCACTCAAAATCTAGGAAATATAATAGATGTTGCCAGTTACCTCGTACGTACAAGACGGCACCGTCAGCAAAATACGGGTATAAATTGGATTGTATCGAATAAAAATATAAACATTATAATCAATATTATTTTAATTCCTAGTTAATTTACAAGTAAACACCGTCACTAAGTGCCAGGTTATACTTGGCAAACTATAGCGGCTAAAAAGTTGAACTTTATACTTACGTATTCGTAGCACGTTGATGTAGCAGACCTTAAAAGGCATAGTGGTTGATAAAACAGTATACGTAATATGATACACTAATTCGACAGCCTTAACTTCCGACAAAAACAGGTGTCATGTGGTAATTTACTTTCCTAATTCGTATTCGCGTACGCTTACGACAAGTCGAGCGCGTCCAAATAAGGATTCTGATTCTATTTTTATATGTATTGGCCCCAACATCTGAGGCAAGGGCACTTTTAATTAGCAACTAGAGTATTCTATCAAACTTCTCTGTCCCAAAGTGAAATTAATTCGAGCAAAATAATGAAGAATTTATGTATTGCCACATTTGCCACTATTTTCCTATCTGCCTATTCAGGCATAATATTTTATTGGCTATTATTCTACACTGTATTATACACTAAATTTTTAGGGTTCCGTAACCCAGTGGCGGAAACGGAAAACTATTAATTTCGTCTTGTCCTACTCACACAAACCCTGAGACTATTGGCACTATATCAATGAACAGCCAATGACCAAAATGTGTGCCTTTTTATCGGCGGCCATTAATGAAAATGTAGAGGACAACATAAAAAATAAAATTATATGAAATAACGAACTGTTATAGTAAAGTCAATAATACACTATAACACGTAGGTTATACAGACTTATACTTATACAGACATATGACTTGGTAAACATAGGTAATAGGTGTTGTGTCTGTCAGTTACGTCTAAAATGAAGAGTTATCACGAGATCAGGAGGCTGAAGCACTCAACAGAAGAATGTAGGCCGATGATCCGACAATTGGCCAACAACCAATTCAATTGAACTCATCCTACGATTGATTGTAATTTACAACCATCGATCCATTGTCTTAGCTGAATTAATAGGCAGTGACTGAGCGTGAATAAGAACTTTGTGTTTTGTCCTTACAATCGAAACCATTAATTCGTAAACTAAAGCTCCTTGAGGACATTTGGGCCATGGAAATATGTACAGGAATGATTCTGAAATTTTGACAAGTGACAGCTAATCAGGAAGATTTTGGAATTGGAATATCCGTAAACCTGTGCAGTCTTACAAAAATAATGTCACATATTTCAAATAGTGGTCTGGTGGACAGATAGTATCCACCGGTTCTTGTGAACACTTCAGCTAAGTACTTGCTACAATATTGTTGCCTCTCTCGTTGTCACGTTCCTAGAACCATCCGGCTCACGGTTAGCGATTAGACATGCAATTATACTCAATTTTTTGTCCGACACCCTGACGCTAAACAAGTTTTTAGAAGCCCACATCGCTCGTATCACGTCACGGCCAACCAATTCGGTTTTATTTCTGATAATAAAATGTTAAGATTTGAATAACTAATTTAATCCGTGCATATCTGCTGTAATTTGTTCTTCGGTTTCTTTATAGGCGAGTTCTTTTGTATAATAGCTTATTTGTACCATAGTTTTTTTTGTAGGTTGTGTAATATTACCCATTTCCTCTCTGTTGATGGTTTAAGTTCAAAGCCATGTAGGTATGAATATTATCGGATAGCTCTTCTGATAAAGCTGAAATTAGTCGCGTGTGTCACGTACATACGCTGGCAAGGTCGGCTGTGGGCAGCCCGTGTCGGTGCCCCGCGCCGGCTCGCGTGCCGGGGGCATGAGCGCCGTTACGCAAACCTGGCAGCTTTCTTCCTTGTTTTATTATAAATTTATAACGAGCTATAGCTTTACTTTCGCTTGCAGATGGAGAGGCAGCGTGTACAAGCTGGTGTGGCGGGAGTTACTAGCATATCTCACACTCTACTACACCATCAATTTATTGTATCGATTTGCGCTCACAGAGCAGCAACAGAGGTGAGTTATACCTAGTATAATGGGTCACATTCAGCAGACAAACTGGTAAATCCACATATCATGCATTATTATTAATTATCATATTTTTCATTATTCAAATTATACCTTACGATCGCGTATTGACAGTCAAACACTTGTTCTGAGGCAGCCGACCCCTAAAATATTCATCATCAATAAAATAAATATAGGTACCTATGTAAGTGGCACACATATTACTTTTCGTTCAAAACAATAAACTTACTGGTTTTAAAAGTCATACGGGGCGCATTTAACCTATCTACTAAACCAAGCAAGGTCAAAACTGCATTATTTAAAACTGTTTTAATTAGCAAGCAATTGTTGTGAGCTCAGTTTACATTACTTTAGATATATTTAGGTGCCTTAGCTAAATAAGCATATTTAGTTGAGTCGCACGAATTTACTCAACTGAAACTGACGAATCGAAACATGTGTTTATCCTGCTGGAGATTCGCATGAAGTAATTTTATTTGTGGGCGAATTTACCTCTTCTTCGAAATACGTAATAGGCAATTGACACGTTTTGAAATTAAGCAATTTATGTAGATGAATTGTATTTTTGAACTAGTTTTATTTTTGTTTTATAAAGTTTCACATTTGATGATACTTTATTCACATTACAATCTAGCCCATTAGCTAATAAGTAATTTTAATATAACTTAAACTGCCAAGTAACTATGAAACTAAGAAATCGTTCAGTAACGTCTTTCTTATTCACTGTAAGTGAAGGGGAAGACACTTGATTCACGTGTTCTCTATAAAAGTTAGCATCTAATTAGATAACAGGATAAAATCGAACTAATGTAAATACTTTGTTGCCAAAATATCATGCGAATCGCTTACAGAAAATAATATTATTGCAAAAAAAATCGTGTTCTAAAAAGACGCAATATGTATAGTATGTATTCGCCCATTTGGTACGAACACTTCATCGTTATGTAGGTACTTGAACAGTGATATATTTTGATTTATTTACAGCATGAGGTGCAAAAACAGTAATTGTTAGCTTCTCCTCATGAACAATGAGCAGGCGATGCGAGCGTTGTTTTTTGGCATCGGCACTCAAGCGCTCAAGCAGGATCACGATCCACTAAATATTACATTTAAACACACGAGTACAATAAATTGAAATTGTCATCTTGATGGTACAGACGCCAGCACTTAAACCTGTTACAATCTGTCAAATTTATTTAGGTAATAGATTTTCTATTATCGCCAAAGTACTGAGTTCTAGATTGATAGAGAAAATTTTACAGTTTCGGGTAGCTTGATGTGCTGGCGTCTGTACAATTTGTACCTGCCAGGGTAGCGCATTTGTTAGAAAGAGTCACCGTGGCTCGGGCACAGGCAGCTAGAGGAACACGGGTATGTTTTGATCAGTAAAAGTCTCACACGCCCTCCCGCTCTACCCAGAAGAAAATAGAGAAGTCATTTAATAATTATCCACCCAGAAAGAAAAACAAAAAATGGTACAATTTGTACAGATAATTTCGAGAACGTGCAAGTCTGGCCAAAAAAAACTAAGAACTAAAAGAGTAATAAGTTTTGCCAACAATATACATATATTTTTTACTAGAGGTCAGAAGTTCAGAGCTCCAATAATATATCCATCCACCTTATAAGAAGTTATATCGTCTTCGACCTAGAAAATATCCACACATTGGCTTTAAAACGGGCCGAAGAGCCTTAGGCAATAAAGGAATTAAAAAGACGAGCTGGACTTGTTTAAACAAATATAGGCTCCCACAGACAGACGCGTCGCGGCTCTGATAGAACAATTTATATTTAAACTGCAAGGAAATTGTTAGTTAGTATCAAGTCTCTTTACCCAAAGAATAACATTTTTCACACAAATGAATCCCTCCCTTTTACCCCCTTAGTAATTACCCCCATTACTCCAAATATTTAATATCTACCCTAAGCGTTGGGGCTGGGTGACGATGTGTCAGGCTCCACCTGTTATATAAATGCATATACTATGTTCTAGCAAACCAGAAAGACATCCAGATACCTACAACTCGATCGGAGCGCCATTTATATCCCACTAAAACACAAAAACTTAATCTAAAGCGGTCCAGCCGTTAATTCTTTCGTATCGCATCACAGATAACATCTACGTGAGCCAACTAAAGGAATGTCAGGGTTCCAGCCCCAGGGGGCTATATTGACAATGTCATAGTCGTATATTTCGATATTTTTCTATCAGCCCATATCATGACCGCTGGGGAAAGGCCTCAATCCTGTGTTTCCACTTTTCGCGGTTCTATCTTGTGGTTTCTCTTATGATGCTGTCTAGTTCGTCTCCTCATATCCGAACAAGTCTACTACGGACATCGTTTCCTTTTTTAGCAACAATGTAGACGTAACTGTGTCAAGAAAAGTTTTTACTTTGAATGTGGATCTGGATGGCTATAAGAAACGGGGAACCAAGGAAAAGATGAATGGATTGTGAGAAAAGAAAATATGATCAGCCGAACTATACTGTGAAATCACACCATGCATACTAAGGTGAAGTGTTAAAAGGCAAAAGTTATTTCAAATTTTTTGTTAATAATCGTGATATTACGAGATTGAGTGTATATTCATTTATCGGAAAATTAGTACGAAAAATAAGTCTCATTCAGAGAATTTGCAAATGCTAAACTGTATTTTTTCCAATGAGGAAAAGTAACTGGAAATTATACGGGCATATTGTGCCTAGTTATGAATAATTTAAGTGGAATACCTATGCATAATGTTGACGGGCTGTTCAAATAGTACTTTCCAAAGGATAGACCGGACGCCGTCGTTACTTACTATACAGAATATATACAGTACTTCGAACTTAATAAATTGTAATAAGAGTGGAAATCAATTGTGGTGTTGCGGAGGAATGAGAAACATGTGCGAAGGTCCAGAGTATGAATGTAGTTGTAACTGCTATGAGAGAAGGGGAAACCGAAAGAAACAGAAACGAACACTGCGAATACGGTTAAATATATAGTACGGAAGAAAAAGACTTGCTCGCCGACGCCAAATATATTGGGATAGGTAAAGGCAGGAGAATGGTGACCTTAGCATATATGTCGTCATCATTAGTTGAAACCTACTCGTGCGCAGATAAGAATGCCAATACTTTTGAATAACCAAATTTGTTGCTCGACAGTTAATAAAGATATACCAGAGACTGTCATAATCCTTCACCTACGGGGTGACATTACTAAGAAGCTATTTTTACAAACGAATTCAAAGCTAAGTTTGGTTCGTGCTTGATAAAAAGTGCGGAAGTAGGCAATGTATCTCGATGAGTGACTGCGAACAGTTTGTGACTAACGAGTTTTACGCAATATTATATTTTCGAAAGAAATAACAAGGTTCTGACGTGTGCAGGTAAAGTGACAATTCGGACACTGTGATTCCCCGACACACGCTACAGTCACAAAACTAAAAAAATATATAATATTTTGCAGAACTTCCTATCCAAAACGTAGATTTTGTTGAGAAAAATCAGTAAGCATATAATACGCAGACACGGTTCTATACGTGGAGATTACTCATCTTCAATTAGTATATGTACATCTACTATTCAGAAATGTTTGTAATGATACAGAATTCAAAATAATCGTGATGTAAATTGTTATCGATATCATCATATAATTTAAGTAGCCTAGGGCTCGCAATTATTTTTTTAAAACAGACGTACATACTATGGCTCTGGAGTGGCGACCGCGTACCGGAAGACGTAGAGTTGGAAGGCCTCCACCAAGGTGGACCGATGACCTTGTGAAGGCCGCAGGAACCCGCTGGATGCGGGAAGCACAAAACCGGTCGAAGTGGCGGAGCTTGGGGGAGGCCTATGTCCAGCAGTGGACGTCTTTCGGCTGAAATGATGATGATACTATGGCTCGTGCGCCACTAGTTTCCATTGATAGGCGTGCTGATTGGATAATTCGCTCAAATTGGTATCTCTTAATGGCGATTGGCGCTGTTTGGTTTGTTTACCACAAATTTGGTCTTCTGACCATGTGCAGGACGCCCATAGATTGATTAAGTAATAATGTGTATTGTACAGGACACCCATAGCATAGATCGCTTATGTGATAATATACATTCTATGTACTGTAATAATATGTATCTATGTATGATCAATGTGAATAATAGCACCTATAAGTTAGTTTAGATATAGTTTGATTCTATTCAATTTAGGAACTAAGAATCTTTGTAATTGCGATCTATTCCGGAGTCAAGTTTGGTCAAATCAGAACGTGTCGAAACCTGTCCAAACCTCGAGACGCTCTTGCCTGCCTCTGATTGGTGGACTCGGAGTCGATCGCAAAAACCTAAAACTTAATTAGTTATGTCATTGGATAATTTAAAATTTGATAACTCGGCGCAGTCGGCGCAACTTGCACCTATGTGTTTTAACTATAAATATAGGCATGTTCGAATTTTAAGTTAGTTGTAAGAACCACGCCATGGGCGACTGATTAAAGAAATAAATACGTCTTCAAGTTTTAAAGTGAGTTTTAATAAGTGAACCGAATAGTAGTTCCTCCAATCCAGCAAATAAATAGATGTGAGACCTATAAACCTCACATAGTCTGGTCCTTCGCGAGCCGGATTCGAGTGAAAACGCTATTAAACAAGACTCCAGTGTGAACTTATTTGAAGAATATTTATAACAACTCATCAAGAACAATGCCAGTTACGAGGTCTACAGGGAAAAAGGGTAGACAACCGTCGACTACAGCTACAGAACGAACCGAAACCGCTACTGAAAACGCAAATGACGCAGCGACTGAAACCACTACGGAAGCCACTACAGAAGCCACTACTGAGACTACGACTGAGACGACCACTACGGAGCCTACGATAACGACAGCTGATACATCGGAGGCCCCCGCCGCGACCGAGTCAACAGTTAAACGCACAGCTAAACAAAGAGTCGCCGATGAACCTAAGAACAAAGAAAGTGGTCGCCGTATGAAGTCTACGAGTGAAAAAGTGTCGAAATCGCGTAGCGTAGCTAAAGCCAAGGCGGAGCTAGCACAAAGGTTAGTAGAACTAGCAACCGCACGCCTTGCCGAGGTCGAAGCTGAATCTACCGATGAAGATCTATCCTCAGTGGCCTCGGAAGCTGGCAATGATCAACGAGTGACTACGTGGCTACAAACAAGTCAGCTACTCGCTATCGCCGATCGACCACATGAATCTAACGTAAAGTCGTCGACCGAACCTGCAGTTCCAGTGAACGCTGCCGTGTCCTGGAACATCCCGGCGACTTTACCGGCGGGAGTCAGCACTACTGAACCCGAGAACATGCTGCCAGTGAGCAGTGCCGCCGCCTGGCAGCCGAACCTTGCGACTGAACAGCCGCACCTGAACCCACCGCCAGTGATCGCCGCCTGGCAGTCAAACCTTGCGATCGAACAATCGCACCTGAACCGGCTGCCAGTGAGCGCCGCCTGGCAGCAGAACACCGCGCCTATGCAGCCACACCCGAACCTACAACCAGTGTACACAACCGCATCCTGGCAACCGAACTATGTGCCTGCGCAGCCGCAACCAACGTCAGCGTCGGCGGAACCCGCCGCTCCTTGGCCACAGAACTCGACGTACGTAACTACGAACACATCATGGCAACCGATCTACACTACGGCACCACATCACGACTACACGACGGGCTACGCCGCCGGGACCCGGGTGCCACAGTCTATGCCATCTACGCACACCGCACGTCAGCCTACAACAATGACCGTCCAGGAACCAAGGACGGACTTGAAAGAACTTGCTGCTGCGATCACGCACGCTGTGCAATCTACACAGTACCAGCAGCCCACGAGATACACCGAACTACCCTGTTTCAACGGAGCTCATCAAGACTGGCTCACGTTTCGCGCCGCCTACTATGAGACGGCACATAGACTAACAGCAGGGGAGAACATGTCCAGACTTAGAAGAAGCCTTCGAGGTCTAGCCAAGGAAGCTGTACAGGGTCTATTAATAGTGAATGCAGACCCAAGTGAAGTTATGAAATCACTCGAGCTACGCTTCGGACGTTCAGACTCAATTGCAATGGCTGAGATAGAACGTCTACGAACTCTACCGCGCCTCACCGAATCTCCGCGTGATGTTTGCACCTTCGCTACTAAAGTTGAAAGTATAGTTGGAACTCTGCAAGCACTGAACTGTGGACATTATCTTTACAATCCCGAAGTAACTAAAGCTATTGTTGAGAAGCTCACACCTACCTTGAAGAGACAGTGGTACCAGTTTTCAGCGATGAACTCCAGAACTGAACCTGATCTACTGAAGTTCACCCGATTCATCAAGATCGAAGCTGAAATATGCAGCCCGTACGCCCTGCCTGAAAACATCGCTGCAACCGCACAACCTACTCAACAGAACACGCAGCGACGCCAGCAACGGGTACATGCCACGCAAGAAACTAACAAGCCGAAGTGTGGTTTATGTGAACGACAGGGACACAGCATCATAGAATGTGAACAATTCAAGAAAGCAACTGTCGATGTTAGGTGGGACATAGCTAAGAAGAATCGGTTGTGTTTTCGTTGCCTCAAATACAGAACAAAGCAACACAGCTGTAAACCAAAGAAATGCGAAATAAACGACTGTGTCCACCTACATCACAAGATGTTACACGCCGACAGGAAGAAAGAAGAACCCGAGTGCCCCAACGAAGAACAAGAGAAGGTACATTCAGCGTGGACCCCTAAGGTGTCATTCCTGAAAATAATACCAGTACACCTTTCTGGACCGGCGGGAGCTGTGGATACCTACGCGCTCTTGGATGATGGCTCCACGGTAACACTTATCGACGAGAGCCTGGCCAGTCAGATCGGAGCAGAAGGATCATATGAACCACTACGTATATCATCCTTCGATGGCGAACCCACAATCGACGTGACATCTCGTCGAGTGAACTTCTGCATCAAGGGACGTCACACAGTTGAACGCAAGTTACAGGCAAGAACGGTGAAGCAGCTAGAGTTGGCTGCACAGAGGATACCTGGAGAAGCAGTCAGGGATTGTGAACATCTTCGAGGCATAGCCAAAGATATAGTGACTGAAGATGCAAGACCCAGACTCCTGATCGGCCAAGACAACTGGGATCTTCTCATCACAATAGAAATCAAAACAGGAAAGAAGAACCAACCAGTAGCATCACTAACGCCACTCGGTTGGGTCCTGCACGGCAGCCACACACGAGCGCTTGGCCACAGAGTGAACTTCATCAGACATGCTGACACAGACGACGATCTTCATGAACTTGTGAAGGAATACATCACAATGGATAACATGCAAGTCAATCCAAGGAAACCCATCAATGATCCGGATGAAAAGGCACTTCGTATTCTACAGCACCATACGAGGAGGACCACAGAAGGACGGTACCAAACTGCTCTATTATGGCGAGAGGAGAACATAAAAATGCCAGACAACTACGATAGCGCTATGAACAGGCTCATCAGTGTGGAAAAGAAAATCGATAAAGATCCAGAACTAAAGAAGAGGTACTATGAACAAATGGAAGCACTAGTGTCAAAGGGATACGCCGAACCAGCTCCATCGACCACGTCAGAACATAGGACTTGGTACCTACCTCACTTCGCGGTTTTCAATCCAATGAAACCGGACAAGTTAAGAATTGTCTGTGACGCTGCAGCCAAGACCAGAGGAATATCGCTAAATGATCAACTGCTCACTGGTCCAGATCTTCTGCAATCATTACCAGGAGTAATAATGCGTTTCCGTCAGCACTCAATCGCCGTGACCGCTGATATTACTGAGATGTTCTTACAAATAGAACTTCGACCAGAAGACCGGGACGCTCTCCGCTACTTATGGCGAGGAGACCGAAGAGACAACCAGCCACCTGAAAAATACCGTATGAAGTCGCTGATCTTCGGAGCCTCTTGCTCGCCAGCTACAGCGATATATGTGAAGAACACAAACGCCGAGAGATTCCAACATGACCAACCAGAGGCAGTCGAAGCCATCAAAAGGAAACATTACATGGATGACTATTTGAACAGCTTCGACACGTTAGAAGAAGCAGTAAGAGTCTCACAAGCAGTGCGTAGCATTCACAGCGAAGCACATTTCGAACTCAAGAAATGGTCATCAAACTCTACCGCCCTTCTTGAAGCACTAGGGGAGATAACCGAGACTGAAAACACCATCAAGCTGGAAGACGACATCCAGACAGAACGAGTTCTCGGTCTGATATGGAGACCAATAGTAGACTCACTTGCCTTCAATCTAAACCTAACACGCATACCTCAGAACGTCCTACAGAACGACACGCCTACTAAAAGGGAAGCCCTCCGAATAGTCATGTCCTTATTCGACCCATTGGGACTTGTATCGCCGGTGACCATCAGAGCCAAGCAAATACTGCAAGAAGTTTGGCGTCGTGGAACAGCATGGGACGAAGCCCTAGACAGTGACCTAGCCGCAAGCTGGAGGAAATGGCTCGCTCATCTCAGAGCACTTGAACTTGTCTCCATTCCCCGAACTTATCCAGGCTTCAGCGCTACGGAATCACTACAGCTGCACATATTCACCGACGCAAGCGAATCTGCATACTCAGCAGCATTATATTGGCGAACGGTCACCAGCGACGAAAGAACCTACGTCTGCCTGATAACAGCCAAAGCCAAGGTGGCACCACTGAAGCTAATGTCAATTCCAAGATTAGAGCTGCAAGCAGCAGTGCTTGGTGCAAGAATGGCGACAGCGGTTAAGGAAGAACATGAAAGAGTACCAGAATCAACCACGTTCTGGAGCGACAGCAGAACTACACTGTCATGGATCAGGACTGGAGCCAGGTCTTACAAACCATATGTCGCTCACCGCATTGCAGCCATCGAAGAACATAGCTCCACCAACGAATGGCGCTGGATCCCGACCAAATTGAACCCAGCAGATGACGCTACGAGAGATGTACCCGAACACTATGATGCAGATCACCGCTGGTTCCACGGTCCCGAATTCCTCCGAGGACCCCCAGATACATGGCCAGCTGATGAGAAGAACCCTGTCATAATCACAGGAGAAGAAAGAACCTGCAGCGTCGTACACAAGAAAGTGCAGCTCAGCGAGGCTATACCAAAAGTCAATAGATTCTCGCGCTGGGAGAGGTACCTACGAGCCACAGCACGAGTTCTACAGTTCCTGCAACTCTGCGGCCAATCAGGGGAGAATATTAACTACAAGAGAACCAAGAAGAACAATAGCAACGACCCTGATTGGAGAAGGGGTGAGCAGATGGTGCGGGTCAAACCGAAAGAGAGACTACAGGTCACAAATAATCACCTACCTCTCACTGCTGAACTCTTACACCGCGCCGAAAGTTTGATCCTGAGAGCTTCACAACAACAATCCTTCCAGGAAGAAATAGAAGCCCTGAAGAACAAGAAGCCCATCTCACGAAGCAGTCGCCTACACCCATTGTGCACAGAATTCATCGAAGGAGAGATTCGTCTGAAAAGCAGAATAACCGCCATGACGGACATCACAGAGCGCCTGAAGAAACCCATGATCCTAGATGGAAACCACGCCACGACACGATTATGGATCGAACACGTCCACCGTAAACTACATCACGCGGGTACAGAGACCATAGTCAACGAGTGTCGTCAGCAACATTGGGTGCTACGTCTACGACCAACCGTGAAGAACATTATAAGCAAGTGTCTGCGATGTCGTATAAAGGCAGCCTCTCCCCCTCAACCAATGACAGGGGACCTCCCTTCCTGTCGATTAGCACATCATCAGAGGCCATTCACTTACACCGGCTTGGACTACTTCGGACCATTAACAATCACAGTGGGACGAAGTCATCAGAAGAGGTACGTTGCCTTATTCACGTGCCTGACAACGCGCGCCATACACCTTGAACTTGTGGTATCGCTCAACACAGATTCAGCGATCATGGCTTTACGACGTATGATGGCACGTCGAGGATGTCCAGCACAGCTGTGGTCCGACAACGGGACGAACTTTCACGGCGCCGAAAAGGAACTGCGAGCAGCCATCTTCGCGGCTACAGCAGAGGAAGCGTCGAAGAAGATGATCGACTGGCGATTCATCCCACCTGGGGCACCATTCATGGGGGGCGCCTGGGAACGTATGGTGAGGTCGGTGAAGACAGCACTAGCCACCACAATGAACGAGCGGTTCCCGAGCGAAGAAGTGCTCAACACACTCCTCATCGAAGCCGAACACACAGTGAACAGCCGACCACTTACACACGTGTCAGTGAACCCCGAAGATCCTGAAGCATTGACGCCCAATCACTTCATTTTGGGCGGTCCAGGTCGCATCGCGACTCCAGGGGAATTCGACGACAGTGACTTACGTCTACGAGCCAGTTGGCGTGCAGCTCAAAGGCTCGCCGATATATTCTGGGCCAGATGGCTGAAAGAATATCTCCCAGAACTAAGGAATCGCAGAGAGCCACACACTAAAGGCATAATTCCCAAGGTCGACGACCTAGTGCTCATCGTAGATGGCAACCTCCCAAGAAACATGTGGATCAGAGGACGCATCTGTGCTACATTCCCCGGCCCTGATGGAGTGGTGCGCACAGTGGACGTATCGACGAAAGGAGGTATCCTGCGACGTCCAGTGAAGAAGATAGTGGTGCTATCAATAGACCACGACGATCCTGCACCGGAAGCTACGACTGCGACGCCAGCAGCGGACGACGCACGGCGGGAGGAATGTGCAGGACGCCCATAGATTGATTAAGTAATAATGTGTATTGTACAGGACACCCATAGCATAGATCGCTTATGTGATAATATACATTCTATGTACTGTAATAATATGTATCTATGTATGATCAATGTGAATAATAGCACCTATAAGTTAGTTTAGATATAGTTTGATTCTATTCAATTTAGGAACTAAGAATCTTTGTAATTGCGATCTATTCCGGAGTCAAGTTTGGTCAAATCAGAACGTGTCGAAACCTGTCCAAACCTCGAGACGCTCTTGCCTGCCTCTGATTGGTGGACTCGGAGTCGATCGCAAAAACCTAAAACTTAATTAGTTATGTCATTGGATAATTTAAAATTTGATAACTCGGCGCAGTCGGCGCAACTTGCACCTATGTGTTTTAACTATAAATATAGGCATGTTCGAATTTTAAGTTAGTTGTAAGAACCACGCCATGGGCGACTGATTAAAGAAATAAATACGTCTTCAAGTTTTAAAGTGAGTTTTAATAAGTGAACCGAATAGTAGTTCCTCCAATCCAGCAAATAAATAGATGTGAGACCTATAAACCTCACAGACCATGAAACTTGCTAATATTTTCATAATGAAACCTGTCTCGTTACCTACCTAATAATCACTCTGTGTTCAAAAACTCAATCATAGGAATAAAAACTGCAAGTTGCTCACTTTAGAGGTCACTGCTATCCAACTTCCAAGAATTTGACAGCTATTTGTCACTATCCATACATTTTTTTGTGAACAAGAGACTTATTTTACACATAATTAATTAATTATTATTCCCCGCTGCGTAGCTGTTGACTGCAATAAAACCCCATATATTTGCCAACGATGTTACAAGATGAAAATTTTGTGAGACCTGAGGGACAATTTTCGTAATTTTAAGACAGTTAACAGTCTGATAGCCGTTTAATCTGTCAATAATACCTGTAGTTTCCATACATTTTTGCATTTCTGATATGAGACTGCCACTAAATTTTTAACGTTTTTTATTAAATGCAAATTTATCAAGTTTTTGTTAATTGCAATTGAAAAATTGCAAATTGTGGACGTTGGACTGTGCTGCCACCTATAATGAGCAATTAAAATTAAATTTTTAACCACATTGTCATTGCTCTTCAGTAGCTAACACACATCTTAAAGTAAGTTTATAGAAACCTGTAGGCTATTTTTGTAAACACTTTTTTTCTAAATAATACATTCAGAGGGGTATATAGCGTAACTCACTAACAGTAGGCGTTTGTTGCGATTTCATTCATTCTGATATTGCAACAACATTCATTGTGTTAATTACGTTGTTGAGCTATTAAATTTGATAGCATGTTATGCAGTTAGGTTGCAGAGCTGTATGCATTTTATGATGATTCTCAAAGCGAATACAAATGCGCTTCGGGAATTATCGTCTTTCTTCGGAAATATGAACGCAGAGCTAATACAGAGCTGTTACTACCATGGAAGTATTTGCCTATTTCATACTACTATAAATCTACTCTATGCAAATCTAACTTTTAAATTTTTTTAAGTGACAAGATCAATAACGATCTGCGACCGGAGTAGGTGACCCGACCGAGAGGAAACTTACAAATGCACAATGTTTGGTGCACTATTAGATCAATGAAAGGCATATCTTTACTGTGCCTAAGTTCAGGTATCATTGCGAGTTTAATGAAACCTTTCACTCTGTGGTTTCACCTATTCTAATCGCTTCGCACCTCGTCATCTGTAAGTGTCACTGCAAAGTTCTGAAAAGTTTTTAAGTAAATTTTCCTTAATTCTGAGGAACCGACTGGAGCATGACATTTAATAATTTTCTGGAGTATTTCGACGTCAACATTATCAAGAGAAAGGTGCAGTTATCCTAGGATTGGAGTAGCTTATCCGACAGATACGGAACCTTTGCCAGCCTGTTTCACCGCTCGCGATAACGTCCCGATAACCAGACCGTATCTGACAGGCTCTTAAATTTCTCGTATTCAAATGACATTTGTAGTTGACAGGGAGGAACGGCTGTGGTAACGGGCGACTTAAGAGTTGTAGGTCGTAGGTTCAATCCCTGTGATGCGCTTTATATTGTATAAATTATTTCATCACCACTGCTCTCAACTCAACTCAACTCTGTTTTATACAAAGTCGCGACGCACCTGTATGTGGGGACCTTTATTGGGAAGCATTTTTGCTGTGAGTAGGTAGAGGCTCGGCTACATATCAAGCTGTAATTTCCAGTTCTAGCTGAACTCGCATCGTATAGGCTTTTCGTGCAATGCGAAGTCAGCTTATACTGGAAATGTATAGCTTGATTTGTCGCCGTGTGTACACAATAAGACATGTTTTTAGGGTTCCGCACCTCAAAAGGAAAAAGCGAAACCCTTATAGGATCACTTTGTTGTCCGTCCGTCCGTCCGTCTGTCAAGACCATTTTTCTCAGGAACGCGTAGAGGCATCAAGCTGAAATTTATACCAAATACTCAAGTCTACTGTCCCTTGGAGCTGTGAAAAAATCAAACTTCTAAACTAACGCAATCAAAAGATATAGCCGTTTATGCCGCAAATTTCCGCATATTTTCGAAAGTCGCAAGGGAATCAAAACCTAAAGGGTACTTCCAGTTGATCTAGAATTTTGAAATTTGGTACGAAGCAACGTCTTACAGCACAGATAAAGGAAAAATTGCGAAAACTGTAAATTTTTAGTTATATCATAATATATAATAAAAATATTTTTTTAAATTTTTAACTTTATACCTACAGGTTTGTACGGAACCCTCGGTGCGCGAGTCCGACTCGCACTTAGCCAGTTTTTTACCCCTTACCTTGCTTTCTGTAGAAGACTAGAACAGTCTGCACGGGATCGTAGTATAAATAAAACAGACATTGAGTATTAATTATGTCGTTATTATTCCTAGAAATAAACTGCTTATTCCAGACCGAAAGTCCTAGCTCGCTCTCTGATCCTTTCTCTTCTAAATATGAAATAGTGTATATACAGGGTCAAACTGAATTAGTTGGCAATAAATTACCCGCGTGTTAGGTATCGATATCGGTAACTAATGAAACACAGGAAAATAAAAAGATCATTCGAATGTTGGTAAAAACTTTAAATGAAATGCCAGACTACTGTTATATTATGGTTATTGGCAGTTCGTAAAAACAATCTTAAGTGGATTCATGAAGTTTCAAAAACAGCTGATCATACGCGCGCCCGGTCGACGCGGTTCGCTGACCGATTACCTTTGTCCATCGCATTTGTAATTTTTCCTCATTCGAGGAGTTTTGATAGGAAAGCCATCCCAGCAGTACCTAAGAACAGATTAAATTTAAATATTCTTTCAAAACAATAGTTATCAAAAACGAACTCCAACATTGTGTTCCCAAATTTAATGGAATGAGTCCTGTGAATGAACCGCCTACATGTACAACATCTGCATACATTATTTATAATATAACAGCCGGCGAGTCACCATCATTGTCGAATACACGCACAAAGGACAATGGGCTCAGTTCGCCTCGTTCTTACATCTGCAGCCACAAACAGGTATACGGGCTGTAAATACGTACCAGGTTACTCATAGTCTCAGAACGAAATGTCGAATGAATAGGTAGTCAACGCTTTCCTTTCGAAATCTATCAAAATGGAAATAAAATTATACGATTTTAGAAAATTGGGAAGATCGGGAGATTCGCAGGAGGAACTGCTTAAAGCCGATAGTTCAAAATCGTTCACTAGAATGAACTGTTCGATTTTTGAGGCGCTGATATGCACTTTGTAGGATTTTCCATGTTCCGTTCTACACCGTGAGTAGAAGATACAGTACGTGAAAAAATCCCACCGCGACTTTATTACGTCCGTGTCTACGTCGACTAAGTGTATGGATAAACTAAACGTTTCGTAATTTCTATCCCTGATACTGGCAAGGCTCAAGGATAGAAATTACGAAACGGTTACACAAACACAATGGGTACATAAATAATTTCTTTCAAATTTCGAGTCTTTTTTCATAAATAAGTTGTACATTTGTAAGTATTCGTTGACGTCAATCTTTCCTGCCTTACTTTCAGGGTCTTCGCGAGCTCGTGTTCACGCGCACTCGTGGAACAATAAACTCACGACTTGGACAAAAAATATAAAATAATTATGTACAAAAATACTACGAATTGAGTCGAAGTGGGTACTTGGAAGTTCATCTGGCTTCTATACATATAAAGCTGAAGAGTTTCTTTGAACGTTCTAATCTCTGGAACTTCCATTTGGATCTGAAACATTCTTTTTTTATTTGGTAGCCCAATTCTTGAGGAAGGCTTTAAGCTATTTAACATTGCGCCAAGACCTTTATTAGCAGAGCAAAAAGAAAAAGTCAGAAAGTACGCTTTAGAAAACAAAGTAACAGCGCGGGCAGGTAAATGCGATGCGATGTGACGGGGTGGGTCGGAGGAACAAGAAATTCCACGGACTAAACTGCAGGCAGAAGCTGTCAAGTTTAATTTTACTTGTATTCTTTCCCCAAAAGAAGACCATTTCGTATATCTTTCACATTACTGCCCTTGGGTATCGTAGAAGGCGATTAAGGGACTTACTAGCAGCGTTCTCTGTGCATTAAACCAGCCTACTGCGGTCGCCAACCCGCCTGTCAAGCCCGGCGATTATAGCAAACCCCTCCAAATTGGGGGAGGCCTATGTCCGTCATTGGAAGTCTTTTGGCTAAAATGATGATGACCAAAGAAGGCAGTACCAACTTACGAGATGAAAATTGGTCCACAGATTTGACCCAATGAGAAAATTTAATAAAGGAAGAAATTCAACTATAAAAGCAGGCTGTTATGCAAATCTCAACCTTAATAGAACAATCTCTCTAGTCGCTTTACAACTATTGTATTGACATAATAATAAAACGGAGAACGTAATCTAAAATGTTTTACGTTATTGCCGGAAACATAGTTGACAATCACACTTTAAATTATGCTGTCTATATATTATATAGGTACTGTTGAACGCTGTTATAGTTCGAAATGAGAAAATTTATATTAACTTAGCAAGCAATAGCAATATAAACTTGAATGATGAACCATTTATTAGTGACCGATGTGATGAACTGATGATCTACGACAAACCGGACGGATGACATCATAACATTGCATTGAGTTTATTTTACTACTTAGTCCCTGTTTATAACTAATGGCGAATCTTAGGATCATCATCCTGTGCCTAGCCTACTTACCTGCCTTTTTCAAACTATCTTGAGGTCGGCTTTCAGTCTATCTATACGGATGCATCTGAATAATACAATACCTGTTGCCAAGACAACACGGTAACGTCTGCCAAAGATCCACGGACTGACGGGCCCAATGGCTTCACGTGCTTTTCGTGGCATGGAGGGGTCATGGAATGTAAAGTTGCTCATCCATCCACGGAACCCACACCTTGGAAAGCGTAACTTAACCTGATCGAGATATATATATAGTGAATTTTACAAATCTGCAGAGACAGCCAATCCGACACTATAAGACACTAGCAGAACCGACAGACATCCTGCCCAAACAATACGAGTACCTAGTGCATAGAAAAATAAGCCTTCAAGTTGTTTCCAATGTTTTGCTATATTCCTATAAAGTCTAAAGTTAGATGGCCGAGTTGCTATAAATTAGTTGCGTAGGTACGGCATATAATATAGCACGCATTTTACTTAGTATAACGTGTTCGACTTTATACTATAATGCCGATATACATATATTACGAAATTTTCTTCAAATTGTGGCGAAGCAAACCTGTTAGACCGTACATACCTATGCCAACAACAAGATCTGATGTTTTTTTTACAAATTCTTAATAGATATTATAATTGAAACGAGTTTTTCATTCCAATATTAAATCATTGATGTTTATGGCGGAGTAAAAAATAACAACATTGAGGAAAATGATATGATAAAATGAATTTAACATGAGCGTCTTGTTGATTGAGTAGTATTTTCATAATCTTTAAAACATTAACAGTAGGTTTTCTTCATTTTGTTTTCATACACAACTACCACACATGATACATTCGATTTCTTTCTGTCAATAATTGGTTCAATAAACCCTTCTATACGTTTAAAACTACAGAGTTCAGTTTTTCATAACTGACTATTCTGAGAAACAAAATCATAACAGACTGTTAATTTTTTAGGAAGAGTGCCAAAAATAAACACAAAAGGCACTTAACTTCCACCCTCTGTAGGGCCCTATTTTAAATACGCCTCTTCACTTGTGTTTCATGGAACCACCATAGCGTCCGTGGCAGACTTTCGTAAATCTGTTGGGGAATATTTCCAAGAAACTTTCAGCCTCTACATGGGTTTAAAGGATGTGGCTCATTTGTTTCTGAATCCAGAATCTTCTCAATGCTTACATCACTTTTATAAAGTACAGGACGTAGATAATCAGATATGTAGACTCTGGACACCTACAAGTTTACTGAGAAGTGTCATTTGTACTAATTTGGATAGAATCCCCGAATAGATTAACGTACTTGCCCAGTCGGTTCACGAAAACCAACTGAATCGGATTTGGCAAAACCTCACTTTTTCATACATTGTTGTCGTTACTTTAAGTACTGCAATAAGTATTTATAATTTCCGCAATGCATTCTAAACCAAGGTTGTTTTGACGACTTCTTTTGTTCATAATTTACCTTGTTGAAGTTCTTTCGCCCCCGCAAGCCGCTTATATGCATTATTATCATTTTAGTCTTCATATTTTTGTGTGTATGACCAGCACGCGTGGCATGACCACGAAATGGGTTTTGTCTATTCTTGGTAGAATAGAGATAGAATTGTCATGCTACGCCCACATAAAACGGTACAAATCTTTCTACAATCTTTAATTCTGTGTTTAATCTTTCTAGAATCAGTAATTTTGTCTATTCTTCCGTCGACAAAACCCATTTCTACGGTGCTCATGCTACGCGTGCAGATGTATGAACCTAAACGAGGCAAAAGGAGTATGTAAAGATCGTAATAGGTGGCGTTCCGTAGTTTCTGCCAACCCCATGAGAAAAAAGCGTGAGTATATGTATGGATGTATGTATCTTTGTCCGCTCAGAATTCAATTCAACAACGAAATATATCTCTGAAATCATAGCTGCTGAAAGAAAAACTACTATTGAGAGAGTTAAAAAAAGATGCGTTTCAGATGCCATGCTACCTGTATTACAGTAATGAATAACTACCATGTTTAGTGTTCGCTAGTCCGTGGTCGTATGTCGTATAGCCAGTGGACTGCGAACAATATCACTTTGGTAATGAATCATAATGTTTATTGCTCCTGCATGACACAGTCACTATTGTAGTAGTGTTCCTTAGATCTCGTCATTGGATAAAACTTTACTTCGAAGTCACGAATAGTTTATGAAATATTTTACTAAAGGCCACTTGAGTTGCGAATCATCATTCTCCCCTAATATGGCAGGAACACAAATTTTGTAAGATTAATCTGCAGTTTGTTATGTGCACGAGAATACAGTGAAGATTACAGTTTGTAATGTTTGGAATTTAGTGGAGTTTGGAGTGCAGAATATGGCCAACAAACCATTTATCTGTACTAATATAAAAAGAGGTAAAATCAGTTTATTTGTAAGTTTGTAGGTAGAGGTAATCTTTGGAACTATCAGCTGTTGAGATGAGCTATTCCTATTCAAAATCACGTTCAGACCGGTAAGTGAAAATCAAGTTATAGCGCGGGGGCGGGTGATGCGATAGACGCGGCGAGTTGTGGCTTAAAGCAATTCCCTTTCAGCGGGCAAAGTAGGTACTAGTTACAAATAAACCAAATACGGGCACTTTTTAGGGTTTCGTTGCCAAATGGCACAAAACAAAACCCTTATAGATTCGTCATGTCTGTCTGTCTGTCCGTGTATGTCACAGCCACTTTTTTCCGTAACTAGTAAAAATGATATTAGAAACCTCAATATCATTTTCGAAGCTCTTAAGCTATGCTGTTGAAACTTGGTAAGTAGATGTATTCTGTGAACCGCATTAAGATTTATACACAAAAATAGAAAAAAAAACAATAAATTTTGGGGTTCCATACATGGAACTGAAACTCAAAAAATTTTTTTCATCAACCCCATACGTGTGGGGTATCTATGGATAGGTCTTCGAAAATGATATTGAGGTTTCTAATATCATTTTTTTCTAAACTGAATGGTTTGCGCGAGAGACACTTCCAAATTGGTAAAATGTGTCCCCCCCCCCCCCCCCGTAACTTCTAAAATAAGAGAATGATAAATCTAAAAAAATATATGATGTACATTACCATGTAAACTTCCACCGAAAATTGGTCTGAACGAGATCTAGTAAGAAGTTTTTTTTTTAATACGTCATAAATCGTAAACCGCAATTTACCTTTCATTCAATCAACTCAAATATAAAAATAAAAACATTTAATTTCATAAACATAAACCTTATGCATAAACCGTGAATACCTACAGGTTTGTACGGAACCCTCAGTGCGCGAGTCCGACTCGCACTTGGCCGGTTTTTAACTATCTAGGAGTCGGTTAATCAGAAAGATGAACGGTCGGTATTTGACCATTGATAAACTGGATCGGGAGAGGTCTGAAATACAAGGTGAAGGATACAGAGAAAAATGTATAACACAAAATGGTAAACCGTGCAAGCTAAAGGTGTGAGGCCCACTAACTACCTCCTCACTGTGCCCTTCAACATTTTAAAGCGTATTACTACTTATTTATGCAAAATTAATTATACAAACGTACCTACGACTGCCAGTCCGTTCAATGATGTCAAAAATACAATCGAGACATTCAACTTTTAAATCATAAAAATAATTCTTGGACACAAGTTCAATTAAAGCGCATACTGAAGTGATTACATAATTCTAAATCGATTTTACGTATATTTTACGATCTAGAATAGCGTTATTCGACAGATTTCTTTCGATGAAGCTGTCATAATTGTTTTTCAAAGCTAAAACTTTGGTACACATTGACCAGGTATAATATTGAAATATTATGTCGAAGCAGTCGGACTGGTTCTCAAGGATTATCAATAATGTTTAACATATCGTGTGATATGTAAAGGGTCTATAGCGACTTTAGAAACTCGATTAGAAGATAGTTACTGTGCTGTTGTACTGCTGTTGATGTAAAACGTTATAAATCATTTAGTTTTAAACCTTCATTTTGATTTAAAATGATTTACTACCACACTTAGCAGATTAACAGATTTCATATGACGTCATTGTGACCACACCTACCCTTATCCCTGATTTAGGATATATCAAGGGTAAATAAAATATTTTTAACCTATGTAAATATATTTTATACATGCCTATATATCTAATCAGACGATTTTTATTGAAACTTACTACATCATAATTTTAAAATGTAGGTATTTATTTTAATAAATCGTACCTATTTCAAGATTGATGCAGTCCGTTTAAACTTAAAAAAATGTAGTAAGTATAATAAATAATTTCATATATAAAAATCTTTGAAGATTGCAATTAGCCTTTTTAAAGAAATAAATTATAATCAACGTATGGCCCACGTGGTTGTGGTTTTAAACCGTTTTAAAGAATTGACAATGTAGGTATTTTAAATCACGGATTTTCATAAAAATGATTTTATTTACAACCAGGCATACTTTGATGATATTCCTCCATCATCATCATCCATCAGCAAGCCTTTTCCCAACTACGTTGGGGTCGCCTACCAGCCTAGCTGGATGCAGCTGAGTACCTACCCAGTATTTTACACGGAGCGACTGTCTGTCTGACCGCCACAACCCAGTTACTAGATAATAAAATACTCTTTGGTAAAACTGTTTGTCAGACTTTCGGGCTTCTGATGACCCGTAACGAGTGACAGAGATCCAAAAATGACAGCCGGGACCAACGGCTTCACGTGCTTTCCGAGGCAACGATGGAGGGGTCTGAAATTCCTCCTTACTGATCATCATCATCATTTCAGCTGAAAGACGTCCACTGCTGAACATACACGTCCCCCAATTTGGGGGTTTGCCATAATCGCCACGCTTGGCAGCAGGGTTGGCGATCGCAGAATTGTGGTAAAATTCACAGAGAACGCCGCTGCCCATTCTCTAGTACCCAGTAGTGTTCTCTAGTAGTTCCTTACTGATTTATAAATAATTTTACTGTTCAGCCGGCTCCCGGGTCGAACGATAATTCGTTCGCATGCCCACAACTCGCCTCCGAGTCCTACGTATAAGAAGTTATGTGTCTTGCGACCATGCCGAGCACCCGCCTACCGGGTGCAAATAACATAAAAACTTTTTACCAAAAAATTTAACCGCCGAAAAAACTGAAAAGCAAAAAGTTATAAACCTTAAAATTATGAGTCGGCGCTTTAAGTGATCTTTGTTCATTGATTTTCCAGCGTCGACTCATAATTTTAAGGTTTATTATTTTTTGCTTTTCAGTTTTTTCGGCGGTTAAATTTTTTGGTAAAAAGTTTTTATTTTATAAAAAAAATTTGTGGCTTTAATATACTTATAATACTTGGCAAGGTATACCCTATATAATGAATAAAGAATTATCAAAATCGGATTACTCTGAATAAAGTTATCCGTGGTTAAACATAACAATCAGTGAGTGAACAATCAATCATCCCCTGTTTTCTGAACCTTAGGGTTTGATTTTGTTTTTCAAATTTATATGGGACCACCCTCGGAGTATACCCTTTCCAATAAAAAAAGAATTATCACAATCGGACTACTATGTAAAAAGTTATGCGTGGTCATACATAAAAAAAAAACAAAAAAAAAAAAACAAAAAATATACGCGTCGAATTGATAACCTCCTCCGTTTTTTTTCGTCGGTTAAAAAATAAGCTAGGTGTGAATAGTGTGTACTTTTGAATAAGTCTTTTTTCAACTGGGCACTGAAAGTGTAAATCTATAATTATATCATTCGTAAAATGGTATTCTTTAGAGGATAAGACGTGTCATCTTGTAATGCATTCGTAATTTGTTTGTTTACTTGAGTTATGTAAATGTTGCGTGTATTTAGTTAGGTACTATTAAGCTAACTTACCGGATAAGATGTTAATTCAATGGCAAATAATCAATACACCTCTGTTAGTCATCCGATTTTCCTGCAATCCTAATTGTCTGGGTATTTATTAAGGTGTTAAGATTATAAGGAAATAACAAGAAGTATTTTTTTAAACAAAATGTTTATAAATCATGAGGAATACTTTTGTATTAGCAGAAACCATACAATATACAATCAGTTGAATGAATTATTCAAGAAAAATGTGATGCAGGTACAGTCACGAGCACTAATATGTATGCGCTTTGTAACTTTTAAAAGTGCTTTTCTCCTATTGTACCGATTTTAATTTTCATAAATTATTTCGAACATAGTATTTAGGAACCCACACTATTATAAAATGGGCTTTAACTTAAAGTTACAAACGTTATTTAAAGAGCAAATCGCTGTTGAATGGTGACTATATGTAGACATATTATTGCTTGTGACTGTACAATTATAAAGGCATCATTCATAACACTGTAGGTAAGTGCTAGTGCCTACCTGGTCTTACTACTGAGTTTGTTTCTATTTTATTTTTACTTGCATTGTCATTAAGAATGCGTTATTAAAACTTTTTATCTTTTTAAGCATTTGATAGTAATTGTAATTAAAAATAAGTAAGATATTTACAAATAAAAAAAACAGAAATAATTAAAAATATCGTTTAGGTATCCATTTTTAGAACAAATGAAGGTTGACCGTATCTTAGGCAGAGGAATACTTAGGATAATTTGACACAATTAATATAATATTTTTACTATTTGAAAGTACCAATATCCTTAAAAGCGGTCTTCTTTTATAACATCAACTGAGAAGACTGTATATGCAGTTTTGGACAACCAAATTGTTTAAATGTCTGTATTTTGTAGGGTTCCGTAGTCAAAAAGGAACCCTTATAGTTTCGCCATGCCTTCCGTCCGTCTATCCACAGCTTAAGTCGGAGACTCTTAATAGGTACTAGAAAGCTGTAATTTGGCTGGATATACATATTATTAACGCTACAGACTATAGTGGTAAATCTTGAAAATGAAATATGTTTAGCTTACCTCTTCTACACGTAAAGTGGGGATGTTTTTTTTCTCATCTACTCTCTAATGTGGGGTAACGGTGGATAGGTTTGTCAAAACAATGTGGTTTTCTAAAATCAATTTTTTGATTAGGGGATTCCTTTGCAAAATATAGGTATAAGTAAGTAGCTATAACCTTTATAGTACACATTTTTGTTAGAATAAAACTTCGCCGCGCCCTAAATGCTGTACCTATATGTTAAAAAATCACAGTAGTAGTATATTATACATATTTTTAAATTCACCTCTGCTCCACCGCTGAACAAAAGCCTCCCACAAATCGCTCCAGGCATCCTTTACCTGACCCACTTCGATCCAACCCTTGGAATATGCATCTAGGTCGTCTCGCCACCGTAGTATATAACGAAGTTAAATGGAAAACTACACAGCTAAGTAGGCTTTACAAGTTAACGAGTAATAGTCGAGCAACGTACATTTTTTGTTAGAATATAAGGTAGAATATGCTTTTCAATCACAGTGTTAAGTTTGTTCTTGTGATAAATTCGTCTCAACTACGGAACCCTTTATCATGCGTGGTCCGACACACACTTGGCCGGTTTTATTATTAATACAAGTGGATTTGAAGCCACTCACTATCATCCGTTTTTGTTCCAAATTTGATCTGGGAATACGAAGAAAAAACATGATTTGCAATTAAACTGTGTTTTCAGCTTTCTGAAGTATAGAATTGTTTATTTAAGAAAACCATAGTTTACGTAGAGAAAACGTTTATTTAGTAACTTGTGTTAACTTCAAGAGCTTTTACGTCGGCCATCATGCAGTCCGGTATGGAATTAGTTAATGGCATTATGACGTGCTATAGCATGTTCTCACATACTTCCAAGATGGTAGTTTTAAGCTCCAGCAAAGTTTCTGGAGCTGGTTGGTTAGTTCACATACACCTCTTCGGCTCATTCCATACGTGCTCTCATCATAATCATCATTTCAGCTGAAAGACGTCCACTGCAATTAGAGGGTGGTTGCCATCATTCGCCACGTTTGGCAGGCGGTTTGGCGATCGCAGTATGGTGGTAAAATGCATAGAGAACGCCGCTGCTCCCATTCTATAGTAAGTCCCTTAGTCGCCTCTTACGACCAGGGCTTTGAATAACGTTAAAAATTTGGTATCGTTACTTTCATCGGACGAAGATAACGTTATTAGTAGAGGTCACGTTATGCTTGGTAACGATACTTGGCATACGTTTTACCGGTAACTGAGTAGCGTTAAATTTTTATTTATTTTCTTTCATCTCTTTCTTTCGTCTACATTAATGAAGTTGCATTTGCATCGTTTTATTGGCGATGTTGCCGTAGAGCGCCGCCGCCCATGGCGTGCCACTTAGGTTGCGCGGGTTGACAACAACGCATTAAGTAACGATAAAAGTATCAATACCAGTAACGGTAATGGTAACGTTATTTTATGAATTCGATACCAAAGTATCGTTACCCGTGTTACCGTTAAAAAATTAACTTTATGAAAATAACGTTACTTAACGATACTTATAGTGTGAATTTGGTAACGTTACCAAGCCCTGCTTACGACACCCTCTGGAATAAATAGGATGGTGGTATTCTTAGGGTCTGGCACCACACGGAATATATAATCATCCGTGCTCTATTGGATTCATATCAGGGATTCTTGCTGGCCATGCCTTTACTGCAATACATGCAGGTATTCTCCAGCAATTCTTGCAGTGAGTGTCCTTGTATTATCATGCATAAGAATGAAATCCTGGTCCACAAACTCAGCATATGGTATCACATAAGCCTCTATGCATTGATGAATGTATCGATCGCTATTTAGTGGCGGCAACCGTGGTCCCGTCACAACCTCAAGTTCAGTTTTCCTTCGGAGGAAATTCCGTCCAAGACTGTCCATAACTCACCTTCCCTTCAATTGAACATTTCTGTAAAAGATATCCATGTCTTCGGTAGACTTTTTACGTTGTTCATTGCCATAAGCCAGAATCTTGGTTTCATCCGTAAAAACAACCTGGCTACGTGGACGTTGAGTCCAATGCAAATGTCCGCGTGCAAACGATATGCGCGCCATTCTGTGAGTTCGTATCAGGTTGGGACGATTGGGTGGCTTATGAGGATTCAAGGCAAGTTCTTCGACTCTCCTTCTTATAGTTTAAGAAGGTCTCGAAGAAGTTCTTGGACCAGTACTAAGGATAGGTGGCGGTTACGCGGTAAAGATAAACCGAGCTTGTCGTGCTGTAGTGAGCTGGTTTCGTAGTATTTCTAGACAGCGGTTGAACTCCTCAGTCTCTAAGTATAGATGGTATATTGTTGGAATGGCAGAATTACATGAAGTTGGTACACATAAATTTCACTGACTAAACTCAGACTGAAGAAGTGCCACCCACGTTTTGCGCGAATACTTTTTTTTTTTTTTTTTGGATGGGAAATCATCAAATGACTTCTCCCGCTCTGGGCGGAGCGGGAGGGCGTGTCAGACTTTTACTGACTAAAACCCACCCGTGTTCCTTCAGTTGCCCATGTGCCAGAGTCACGGTATCTCTTTCGAACAATCTCGCGACCCTGGCAGGAAGTTTGCGCGACTACTTCAGGTGCAGTATCCACAAATACGTCAGAAAGGTTAATAAAATAAGAATAGAATATTTCAATGCTCACTTTAAAGAAAACAAAACAACGAAATCAGCTTGTTGCTTCTTTAAGAGTGGCGAAACTCCGATTTTCTTCTCTTTTTGTAATTCGCGAATTCAAGATTGGTGCAACAACGATACCTAAATAACGGCCAGTATGTGAGCAACAAAACTGCATAAAAGCTTTTTCGTACCACTTCTATGCCACAAAAAGCGAACATAACAATAGTCATTTTTAATCTGTTAAAAACAGGAAAGAAAATTGTACTGAATTTCATTCATCCTCTAGGGAGAGAATGTGATTTAAATTTGGAATACTTACCGAAATTTATACTGAACTACATCTGTGTTTAAACCATTTTGTATTTAAAGCATTATACATCTTTTTGAAAAAGGAATACGCATTTATTATGCAGTTATGATTATTAAATAAAATTACGAAAACCGACGAGGCCGTATGAGCTCGATGCCTTTGCTTTTCCGACAAAAAATATTAGTCTAGGAAATTGCCGCGTTTTTGTTTTCTTCAAATACATAAACGTTAAGTTTATTTTAATTTATTTTTAATTGTCATTATTTTTAATAAATGCTTATCTCATATTATTATTGTGTTAATTTTTTCGCAAATGGTACGAAAAGTAGAGGTATTTTCCTCGGTGATAAAGCTGTCTTAGTCTTGGGTGAACTTAAATCCCTCGCTACACTCAGGACTCGTCTTAAATCCATCGCTTCGCTCGTGATTTAAGTTTTTAACACCCTCGCTACGCTCGGGAGTAAACCTCGAGTCCTTCGTTACGCTCGCGATTTAAATCGTCACCCGCGACAGAAGACACTGCTTTATCTTTATCTTGACAGGCCTGTTGGTCTAGTGGTTAGTGACCCTGACTGCTATGCCGGAGGTCGTGGGTTCGATTCCCACCCAGGACAAATGTTTGTGTGATGAGCACGATCATTTGTTCTGTGTCTGGGTGTAATTTATCTATAATATGTATGTATTTAGAAATATATAAGTATGTTTATCAGTTGTCTAGTACCCATAACACAAGCTCTGCTTAGCTTGGGACTAGATAGCGTTGTGTGATAGTTGTGGAATATTATTATTATTATTATTTATCACCTTGGTTAATAATCTACCATTTATATGACTGAAATAGACTCTGACATTATTTAATGTTTTAGACGTATCATCATCATCAGCAGCCTATAATGTTCCCACTGCTGGGACACAGGCCTTCTCTCGGTGATAACCAAAGAATATTCTCTTTGGTGATAACTAAACATAATAAAAATACACGGTGGCTCGATTTAGAAGTCTAGGAGTGTTTTATAGTTAGCCCTTGTGAAATGTCCCTGACTGTAGCACGCTGGACAAAGACCTCCCTCCAATTTTTCTTCCGATCTGTATTCTTTGCTACGTCTTGCCAACGTTCAAGGAAGTCATGGCGTCCTCATCCTATCTACTTCGTCGCCTACCTCGGCATAGTGACACCCATACATACACGCTCTTTTTATTTCGACCAGATTGGCTCGAGGACATCTTAATTTTAATTTAATTTATTCATACACTACCTTACACGTGAACAAACAAGGGCGCTCGCTGTTTGTCCAGGACAGATTGTGTCATATCTCTCCACAATAGATAAATACAGTGCATAACCACATAGGCCTCATAGGTCTGTTTTAGGACCCAATCCTGTGTAGTAGTATAAAAATAGATCAACAGCTCGTTCGAAATTTTGAAGACTTGTCCAATTTTGTACTGTCTAAGCTTGGTAGCTAGTCTGGTGGGCACTTTCTCGATATTCCAAAATTGCCACTAAACTTGTCAACTACAGTGCTAATTTAGTCTTCTGAACTTTTCTGTAAATTAATTTCTGCCAAACAATCATTCTCAAACTTTGATCATTAAATAATACTAGCTTTTGCCCGCGGCTTCGCTCGCGTTAAATTCTGGGTAACACGGTTCCACTTTCCTGGTTTAGAACACAGAAGAGAACTCGGAACAGAATGTTATTTTAATACGCTACTGTAGACGATATTATATGTCTTTCCATTTGGGGATAAAATGTAAAGATTCTGGGCATTGGACACACGCGAATATGCTACATACAATTGTCCATGGGAAAAGCACGGTTTTTCTAAGTTCACCCATGCCACCGAAAAAGAAAAAAAAGTAGCCTATGTCACTCTCCATCCCTTCAACTATCTCCACTTAAAAAATCACGTCAATTCGTCGCGCCGTTTTGCCGTGAAAGAGGGACAAGCAGACACACACACTTTCCCATTTATAATATTAGTATGGATAACTGAAGAGTTTTTTTGAACGCGATAATCTCTGGAACTGCCAGTAGCATTTCATTATTTTTGCGTTTGTTAGCCCAATTCTTGAGGGAGGCAGTGGCGTGCATTGCATGTAGGCAATATAAGCAGCACCTACCTCGAAAAATTACCATAAATCTGTCAATTACATTTTAATGTGTGTCCCAAAATTATTAAGAAACGAATAACATTTTCAAACTTTTGTCATGATCCCCATATGTGACTGCGTCTGTCTGCCTAGACAAGAACTGGCGGCCCAGTGCCTTCCTATACAGAAAGGCAATGCACGTCATTGGATCAGGCTATATGCTAATTAACATCACGTTATGACCCTTAGGCGCCGAGTAAAATGAAATAAAGTCACCAACAAGAAATGATTGTGCGAATTTTTTTCTTTTTCTGGAGGGCGCAGACACGTCGTCGAGCTGTCATAGGCGGTGAGTGCTACACCAGAGTGGCCGGCTGGTCACTCTGGTGTGGAATTCATTGTTGTAATTATGTTGGTGTCGGTATGCCGTTGTAGGTAGATGGCTTCTTTGGTTTGGATCTTAACAATTCACAGATACAGTGAACAAAGGTTGAGCTTGTCATTTTAAGTTGTATATAATTTTAAGTTGTTTATAATTAAGTGATGTATATGATAAACGAGCGCTTCTCGCCTTCAAACTGTAAAGTTTGGCGAGGGAATTATGAAAAAATAACTTTGTTTTTTGTAAGGGTAAATAAATAAAAAATAATAATACAATGTTTTAAACACGACGGATGGCTGGGGAACAAGGGAGGAACAAGACATTTCGTACGAAGTAGCTGGCAATAGCTAATTAATGATAATGATCAAACGCTATATTAAAATGCGACACGTCCCAATCACGGTTATTCTTGTCTAATTCAACGTGCTATAACTTATTGCATCCGCCTGCGAGGAAAACCATTTTCCTTAAGATCTACCGGGTTCGCAGTGCGCAATTCTAAATACTTACTCTGTTGCACAAATATGATTGACGTGTGTCTTTAGAAAAGGGAAACTGTGAACAATTACGGACACGACGGGCACTTACCACATCTAGGTGTTTAAATTATTGGTTTTGTCCGCGAAAAATATTTTGGATTTTATTCTGAGAAATATTACCTTTATTTTGTACATCTTCACCCTTGTGCTTAAGAGCTGGTGGATGGTTTATTAAAAAAAAGCTGGCTGTTGACTGCGACATCGCTTGTGACCCAGGATGAAAAGTTGCCTATGTCCTTCCTTCGTGGTTAACCCTTGTGACTGTCTTCCAAATCCAAACAAACAAATATCCAAATAATCGAATCTTTTCTCTTCATCATTTGAGTTAAGATTAAATTGCATACCTTCGGATGTTTTTTCAAACGGATAATCTTTCATAATGTGTTCATTTCCGTCTATTATTTGTTTGTCAACCTTCACTCAAACTTATTAAATCCGCATGCTATCATCAAAGTCTCGAAGGCTTTTCGCCAATCGTGACGGGGTCACTGCGCCGTTTAAACTCGACGATTAATAGCTATTATAATGGTTCCCATCAAGATTTAGATGATAGCAGCCTTTATTAAGGTCTTTCTTTAAGTTATTTTATATATTTCAATCGGTAACTGTATTATGATAATTTTGTCAAGACTGTCGGGGTCGGCTGCCAGTTTCACAACATTGCGAAGCGCAAAATTTTATATAAATACTGTATAAATATTAGGGTGTTCGAATATCTATACTAATATTATAAAGCTGAAGAGTTTGTTTGTTTGTTTGATTGAACGCGCTAATCTTAGGAACCACTGGTCCGAATTGAAAAATAATTATTTTTGTGTTGGGTAGCCTATTTACCGAGGAAGGCTATAGGTTATATAACATCACGCTACAACTAAGAGGAGCGGAGCAGTAATGAAACATGTTGCAACAACGGGGAAAATCGCACAGGTAGGCGATTTGACACGACGAGAAGGGTTGAGGGAACAAATAATTTAACGCGGACGAAGTCACGGGCAGAAGCTAGTGTTGAAATAAGTTGCCAGTCAGCAAGCTGATAATGTGGCTATACTATACTATCCAAGATACAGCGGGCGTAGGTACAACCTTCACCAGTGGTGCACAGCTGCTACTGGATGCCAACTCCAATGTGACCCGGAGTCACACGGTGCCTACGGGTTGTAACTTCTAATCAATATGTTTTGCCAACAGGGTATTCGAGAAAGTTCGTCAGTATTTCGGTGCACAAAGCGAGTCTATTCCCATGTCGTTCGTGCTGGGCTTCTACGTGAGTCTCGTGGTGAAGAGGTGGTGGGAACAATACAAACTCCTGCCCTGGCCAGACACGCTGGCCCTCTTCATATCGGCGGGAATACCTGGAGCGGTTAGTAAAGTAAAGACAAGTATTCAATTTATTTAACTATCTATTCTTTTCACTCTTCGAAACGTCTTTCGTCATCATCTGCACTATTTTCGCCTCAGCGAAATCAACATTTCCTAACTACATAATGCGATTGAGACTTGCAATAAAAGCGAATTTCTGTATACGTGTTTGTGTTTACGTAACTACAATTTGATAACGTGCATGAATTGGTTTCGTTTCTGTTGGGAGAACGAATTGTAGATTTTCTATAGTAAATAATGTTAGTACCACCCGTATTATGATCGTAAGCACTTCTTGTCACCTCAGATTTTTCGGTTATAATGATTTTGGCACTATGCGCTTTTTTATTTGTGTAGGCTTATCAGTGTTTCAATTAAAATACATATCACTGTATTAGATGTATTTAACTGCTATAAGTAATATATGTATCGAAGTATACTGCATTATTATAGCTTGCCGTAATTGTATAATTGCGGTATTTATTGAGTTGTAGGTAGGTATTAATTTCCCATTAAATGTAATGTCTACGTTTTTGAAGAATACAATCGTTTTGTATTCATTGTTTTACTGGTTACTACTTAATTGAACAACCTCAATATGTGTAGTAGCGACAGAAGCGTGGGGGACTTTTATGATAATTATTTCATTAACTCCATCGGCATGTTTTTGTACAATAATTGTGCACCCGTACTTCTAACCTCACCGATCTGAGTCAGTCGTTTCCTCATACAATTTGCTATGTTGAAACTTTGATTAAGTACAGTTTCGAGCTCCGTAACCGTCGACTATGCAGCATGATAATAGTTTCGTTTCTTCGCTAGCTTTAAAACCTTTATTCAATTTTATGCGACATTTCTGCCTTTTTTCTATTGCTAATAACTTTGTTGTGCTCATTATAAAGCCTTGCGAATTCCACTATGAGAACTGTTTAAAGTCTTCCAGTTCATATTTTAGGTGGCTACATTAAGCAGATAAGATTTTCCCAGCACTTGAAAACAATCGGGAAGCAACTACAAGGTAATGTATGCTAATGATGGAGTTAATAAAATGTTTTTATTGTGCTGTTGTAATGTTATTATTGTTGCTATGAATGAAGTAAGTTTGTTAGCCGTCGGTAGAGTCTGACGCACGCGTGTGCTCAACTAGTGTCGCTTTATGTTTAACCAACCGTTGTCTGTAATGATAACTAACCAATTAGTGCTGTGCTTGTTACTCGTTCTTTACTTTTAAGACATCTTGTCCCTCCACAAAGCCGTGATATTCCCACATCGCTATTCATGGAAAATTATAACAAGACACATAAATAAACTTTAGATTATGACGTTTCTCTTCGATATGGAAAACGTATCCTTCTATAGAGGTCAAACTCATATAACCTCAGCTGATTGCAGTCAGACCAGTACTAGCTAGATTAATCAAAATATGAACAGTTCATCTATAAATCAATCTAAATAGCTGTAGCTTCATATTGTGCGCGTTGACAGTCGTTAGGTTGTAGTCGATAGTCATCCTCGTTACCTACTTATTAATTTGCGATTGTTCCTATTTATCGACGAAGCATTTTAATTGGATACTTAGCGCCGAAGGTTCGCGTCTATATTTTTATTCGCTAATGTTTTAACCTTGACCACAATGCTACTCTGCAATGTTAGGCTTCGTACACACGTAGCTGATTGTTTTTCTTATTTTTATTTGTTCCGTATGGACGTATGTTTTGCTTCTTCTCAGACAAAGACATAACTGTTTTTTTGTTCTTTGAAGCCTCCCGCCGTACATTACCCGTCTTTATATACCTTTAATGTTGTAGTTATTATTAAATGAAAACAAAAAACCGTGTAACTAATGTGTATTGTGTTTAAAACAAAAAGGTAGTCGTCAAGCGAGGACGTTTCACACAGAACGTGCCATTTTGCTTCACGGCATATTTTTACAGTTAGTTAAATTACCTAAAACAACACATCGAAACAATATGTTTTTCTTGTCAAATTCAGCATTTGTTGTCCGTGGATACAATGACACTCAGATTTAGAATTAACCATGTATGCTAAAGGTGCGTTTAATATTGTTATTTATTGGTAATTTAATAACATTATCAATGTTATTAAAAGCAGTGGGACAGTATAGGCTAAACAAAAAAATGAATGTCACGTACATTTTCTAAAAATAAAACATTTCAAAAATAGTAGTTCACACGACGAAGGAGGTCATCACTTCCTCAGGCAAAAAAAATAATTAAAATAAAACCGGACCGTACCACCGCGCCGGTAGCTTGGAGCTTAGCTTGGAGCTACCGGTGGTACGGTCCCTAGTTATAAATAAATCAATTGTTTATTTCTCACCATTACAAATTACAATTAAGTAGGTACCTACATGAAAATTATTACAATTCTTTTTTTTTGTGATGGTTATAATAAGGTGCACAAGGTATTGACCCTACCCCCTGAACTAGGCGAGAACCTGTATCTCAGGGTATCCCCTGAGATACACGCTATCGCGTTCAGCTATCTTTTTGCCAAGAGCAAGTGAGGACCTCCTTCGTCTACTGTACGGTAGGGTTATGCCTATCGGTGCAGATAGCTGATGGGCTATAGAAAAATCGGTTCTCCATCGCCATTTCAATAACTTTATACGATAGTAGCATCGCTATCTAGGGTACATTTCAGTCGATTTCGGACCTAATGTTTATACTAATAAGAAAATTAAAGGTTGTATGTTTTTGTTTGTTTTTCAGTCGTTAATCCTGGAATTACTTGTCGGATTTGAAAAAATCTTTTTGCATTTGTTAGCCTGATTTTTGAGGAAAGTTAAATGTTACTTAACATTACGCTGCGACCCTAAGGCGTCGAGCAAAAAGTAAAAAGAACGCTAAAGGAAAACAAAGTAATACCGCGGGCTGGCGATGGTATGCGACGCAGTGGGTCGTGGACCAAAATTTCTCGCGGACGATTACGCGGGCAGAATTTAGTCTTTGATATATTCAATACTTCTCTGCGTAGATTTACATATTAATCACATTTTTACATTTAATTTACGATGGCTTCCTTTTCCTTTTAAAATTTCACCTGTTACATACATATTCATGAAGTTCCTATAGCTATAAGTTATTGTATCAATCGTAAAGCTTTTGCGTCATAATCTCGATTAACTTTCGTTTTGAGAGCGGTGGCAACGTCACATGTGCAGCCTTACTTATCATTGAAATACAGGCGAAGCTTGTTTATGTGTAATGTTATTCATACAATAATCTAGTTCATTCTGTACCACGTGTGACTAAATGAATGTTTTGTACGTGTGTGGTTGTGTAGTAAAATACAAAGGCATTTTAGTTAAATTAGAAGGAGATGCAGACGTTATTTTCCTTGGCTTATTCGTCGATTCGCACGAATTTACGCCCGTAATGGGCGAATAGACACTTTTAAATTATCATCATTATTTCTGGTAGGCGATTCGCACGAAGTTATTAATTTATTGGTTTGATCATTTGATAGCGGACTGTGTACGAATATCTAGTCTGCGAGTTAGCAAAAAGTACCTAGCATAGAATGATATAGGATCGCGACCTGTCGCATGGATGGATGGAGGGAGTCCTTTCCCAGCAGTGGGACAGAACATACGGGCGTGCATCAATCTAACATTTACTATACTCAATCTTTGATTACTAATTAGTGATAGATTGGTTCATAAATAGGTACATGGTATGACTTTACATAGTTTTTTTGAAGTGAAAACTTCTTTAGCGGCGTTGAGCACTTTTTCTGTAATGGGTATAAAATCTTAAACTCGCGTCAGGACACGTGACCTGATCGAAAAAGCGTAGGACGGATGGAGAGTAGACAGCTATCCCCTCTCTACGGCGCGGCGAAAATGTATGCCTGGGCCTACTGTTTCGTTTAGGCGGCGCAGGGCGCTTGCGCGAATGTTCGTCTATGTTACAGCGTGCCACGCGCATCCATGGATGGTGACAGCTGATGGCTCGACCGTCTGTGTAGTGATCACATTGTTGTGTATTCGTAAAATTCGTGAATATAAAGTGCTTAAAATATGGAAATTGAACAACAAATTATTCCCTAACCATTCCAAAATATCAAACATGCTCAACGTTAATAATCAAGTTTTCACTTCTGCCGGCACTCCCGGAGTGCAATTTTTTTTTTTTGGATGGGTAATCTTCAAATGACGTCTTCCGCTCTTGGGTGGAGCGGGAGGGCGTGTCAGAGTTTTACTGACTAAAACCCACCCGTGTTCCTTCAGTTGCCCATGTGCCAGGGTCACGAACGGTGTCGCTTTCGAACAATCTCGCGACCCTGGCAGTACATAGATACATTTACCTTTTGTTATTGGTGGTTGAAGATAAATTCGTTTTCTGCAATTCCCTTCAAGGATAATAGTGTGAAAAGTATTTGAGTACGGAAAAACCGTGCTTATCAGTAATAGCATGTTGTCTGTTCTGTACCTACTTGGGCTCATAATTTGATCACAATCTTTTGCTATTGTTTCTTTATTGTTCATCTTAAAATGGCCGCGGTCGCGACCCACAGTTATTTGTATCGTTAGGATTTTCCGTCATGCTTTGGAATTAAGTTTTTGTTTCGAGGCGTATTTTTTTCATATTTATGGTAATAATTAGCAGTTTCTCAGCTTCGTACGTCTTCATTATAGTTTTCAAATCCACTAGGGCGCTCAAGGAAACGAAATAGGGAGCTGTTCTAACAGGAGATCCTTCTAACACTTCGGAATTGAATATTTTGCTGCTTTCACATGTTTCCCTTGCAGGGAGTCACCATCACCAGGCGGCAATACCCGGAATATATTTGTCAAGGGCTTTCAATATTTATTTCATTGCACCAATCAGTCTGCTTAGTCTTTTCCCAAATATGTTGTGGTCTGCTCCCAGTCCAACCGGATGTTCCCAGCGTAATAGATGAATGCCAGTATATTCTTTACATGGAGCGACCGCCTGTCTGACCTCCACAACCGTTACTGGTTAACACGATATCAATATAAGACTGGTTGTCAGGATTTTGGCCTTCTAACTACTCGCACCGACTGCACAAAGATCTGCAAATGAAAGCCAGGACGTCGGTCCTGGCTGCTTAGAGAGCTCTCGATATGTAATGGATGGTCACCCATCCACGAACTGACCGCGCCAAGCACAGCTTAACCTTCGATTGACCCGTACTCTCATTATTTAACCACGAGTTTTTCTTATTCATGAGGAAAATAATACTAAAAACATCTACTTTTAATATCTTAATAGATATGTACGACTATTGACGTGAACTTGTATACAGACACCTCTTAAAGGTGCCAGTTATGTAATATTTGTTACTAACTCGTCAAATGCCACGTTTTAACGTTATTTTATTAATTGATGTTAGCCGAGGAAGTGGCACGAAGGTTATGTCATTGTGCCGCAAAGTTGATAAATATCTGCGATATTTTCACGGTACGAAAAGAAACAATGAATCTCGGGTATCAAACATCCGCGTACGATACAGACTGACCAACTTTGGAGCCAATCGCGTACCTGCACTGCGCCTACCTCATCGTTGAGTTGTCGACGAGGACACAGCTAATATATAGCACGGACGTTTTTGCACCCAACTAGCACTTTGTTGTATGTAATCCGTACTCGTTTATTTTCGTTTCATTTCCTGGATTAGACGTCGAAAAGCAATGTTCTACCACCGACAGTTGAACGAGCGAGTTTCATTGTGTTGTTACATCGCATCGCAACGTGCCGGGCGTCGCGTGCCGTGTTATGTGGGCTGAGTTATGAAATAAGCAATAACTGTGTAGTAGGCGCGCAGACAACTCCGGGACTTCTATTTTAGTTTCAGGGTATTTAAGGAAAGAACGAAAGAATACCGCTTATTTGGACACAGTTCGTGAAACACAAAATACAAAGACAAATTATAAAAAAAGGGAAAATAATGTTTTAACAACAATACCTAGTGTGTGCCTCAAGGCTGCGTCAAAAACATTCATTTACTATTAATGCCAAATAGATGCTGTCTGACCTCTATCTTGGATCTTAATTAATTTCTTTTGAACCCTAACTTTAATTAGCGATTGTAAATAAAAACTACAATCATTGCTGCGTCTTTGCCTAGTCTCTTAGCGAAATATGTATGACACTTACTTTAATCACGATTTACTTTAAATCTATCAACCTAAGACAGGTACCTACTTAATTGTTGACTAAGTTATCAGCAACAATTAACTATAAAGGAGTATTTTCTTGGTAAATTTCCTTAGCTACAAGCCTGTTTATACACAATATGTATACATACGACGCATAAAAGAAACGAAATCGGTCAAGTGCGTGTCGGATAGCTTGTAACACATTTATTTCCATGCTTCAGGCTGTACAATCAACCGCGAGTATATTGAGACGATTCGACTTTGATAGCGCAGCGCCTTTATTCCGTAGCAGCAATGGCTATTTTCTTAGTTCATGTGGTTGACCGTACGTCTACACATTAAGCTATGCATTTCCAGTTTAAGCTGACCTCTCAATATTTGGAAATCCCATACAATGTGAGATCAGGTTAAACTGGAAATTCATAGCTTGATGTGTAGCTATGCGTAAAAGCGGTCGGTCCACCATGTTTTGTTTTTGACGTGTGATAGTATCACGATCGACAATGTTTTGAAAAACATAGTCGGATACATAGCCCACATTTTCGTTGGCTAGTACTGTTCTGTTTAAAACGATCCTGCACTACATAATCCGAGATTTGTCGGTCAAAAGTAGACATAGCAGTATTGTATGGGGGTTGCACATTAGATCAAATCTGTCTGTCCTCGTTTAGAATATTGTAGGCCTAATTTAGATTAGTGTAGGGGTGAAATTTAAATTTCGTGGTCTATTCTGGCAATTCTACCTTAAGTTTTCAATGTTTTTTCAACTTGTATGTTCATATTATATTCCAGGTACACACTGCTACAGGTCAAACTATACATTTCCAGTTTTAGCTGACCTCGCATTGTATAGGCTTTTCGTACAATGAAAACTCAGTTTATACTGAAAATGTGGCTGTGTTTACGTATACGGGAAATTAAAATAACTACGGAAGAAGAGACTTAATTTTTACACAGATAGGCAACCAAGTAACCATGTAATAATTTTAAGAACCTAAGGTAGTTTCGGATCGGATTAGTAGTCTACTTATCAAAAGAAAATCATTTTGGGACTGGCTCGCATGAATTAGACACCTGTACACCCGCGGAGTTATTGAGTCACACACTAACTGCTATAGCTGATTGGGGTTCATTTTGACGGTACAATAACAACAACATCCATTACGTTTTTTCGTTGTTGAGCAGACATTTTTTTCAAACATTTAAGGCAGGGGTATGTGTTGCTTGTGCCGTAAGGGTTTCTGAAATACTGCTGATCATCAAAACCGAGTTTGCTCGTTTTTGATGATCAGAGGGGTAATTGCGTAACTTTTTATCGGTAGGAGTTGGTTTAATATTCATAGTTAAACAACATTCATTACGTTATTTATTTGCTGAGCCGGCAATTTATTCGAACAAATAGCGCAATGGTTTAGAAATAATCTTCAAGCCCATTCAGATTCTGATAAATTGTGCGTTTCGCAATTAGGGTGCTGTATTTCAGAAACCTGTTGAACTCGTATGATTGTACCTGTATTGATGAAACAAAAACTTTTTTGTTCAGTCGGCATTTGGTTTGGTAATAGGAAATTAATACAGGGTCATTGTTAATCATTTAATTCTTAACTCACACGAAAATTTAGTAAACAGGTACTTTTCTTAAAGACATTACCTATTTTGGTATAAAAGTATCCTTTGTGTTAATCCAGGTTATAAATAAACTATCTGTGTGCCAAATTTCATCCAAATCCGTTCAGCCGTTCTTGCGTGATTGAGTAATAAACATCCAAACTTTCTCCTTTATAATATTAGTAGGAAGAATATCTGATATTACATATATGCGAGAAAAAGCAATGTATCTCTATTTACGCAATAACTGTGAGGTGGTGTGCAGTTATTTGTAGTAACGATTGAATTTGTATGAAATAAAATATTTGTATGATTTGCCACTGCCGAAAATATTTAAGTTATGGACGGCAACAAAAAGAGATATTTCCGCCGAAGTTTATTTAAGAACCGAAAAAGAAATTCGGTCGTATTCTACACAATAATAATGGTTAAAATTACGCAGACTTAATTATCAGTTGATTGGCAGGCCAAATACCAACAGAACTAGTAGTTCAACAATGTGTAATGAGGTATTTAGGAATTGTTGTAATAAATGAGAATGATACAACACTGTTGTTTGTATCGATGAATGTCGCCTGCTGGCATGGATCGATAGGCTACGCGTGCATGCCATGAAATGCCGCAACGAATGTGTGATGGACGATAAAGCATTATAGAAAGGATTTGTTATGCCTCTGCTGCACACATACAAAGAAAATTATTGATTGTAGCGCTTGAGTTTTTGCCATTTGCGCTCAATTTAATATTCATTGTAAGAAACAAACGAGCGGTTTTTATGTACCGAACGTGATATTATGGATCGTGTTCTGCGTAGGGTACTTCGGTGATTCGTTCTTAAATACAGAAGGTAACTACATTAACAGTCTGAAAAAGTATGGCGATTTATAAATGAACCAATTTGTGGTTATAAATATCATTAAATATTTTATGCCATTCCTTCCCGTGGCTAAGGGGCTTACTAGAGAGTGGGCGGCAGCGTTCTCTATGCATTTTACCACCATGCTGCGATCGCCAACCCGCCTGCCAGGCGTGGCGACTATGGCAAACCCCTCCAAATTACTAGGTGAGGCCTTTGTCCAGCAGTGGACGTCTTTCGGCCGAATTGATGAATCTTTTATGATTGGTTTATTAAATGAAATAGATTGCAGTTATGAGAAATATGTACGTAAATAGGTGAATTACAGCGAATATTGCAAATATTAGAATATAAGCCTGCGTAGATCCTTCCATCGTACGGTGGACATATGTAGTTACACAATTAAGTGGAAATAACTTTAATTAAATACGAATATGTATATGTCAACCACCGTAAACGATGATCGCGTCCTTAAAATATGTTTAATTGCAAACATAAATTACCAGATATTTTCCTATGGAACAAGCATGGAAATTTTGTATGAAAAATTACATTCGCCAAGTATCCACCTTTTTAGTTGGTTCAAAATGCAATCGCATTTCATCGTGTTTTCCTGAATTTCTCGTATACTTTATTCGGTATTTCCATTATACTCACAAATATTCTGCTTGTAGTGTTCAAGAATATCCTTTTAGATAACATCATCTCCCTAGCCTTTTTCCAACTATGTTGGGTCGGCTTCCAGTCTAACCGGCTGCAGCTAAGTACCATTATTTTACATGGAGCGACTGCCTATCTGACCTCCACAACCCAGTTACTTGGTAATACGATATCCCTTGGTAAGACTGGTTGTCAGACTTTTGTCCCTTTAGATAATCCCACAAAAACGATCTGATTAATTTGGGGCTCAATTAATGTAAACATATCTTGTTAATTGCCTCAGTAATATTTCTCTCAAAGTTTCGATTGTGTTTCGTGCTGCAAGGTCTCTGGCTCCGTCTTGTTCTCTCTTTTCCTTCTACACTTCTATATTAGTCGTTACCTCAGTAGTCACCCCCTTTCTATCCATATCATAATTCACAAAGTCCATCCATCGTTTCTTTGATCTACCTCTACTCTTATAGCCATCGACATTCATACTCAATACTTTCCTAACTGATTGATATGATGAAAACACCTAACCGATCACCAGTCACAGGAACAGCGTCACCTGCCCTCTAGCCTCTTCTAAGAAGAACGATATAATTACTGTAGCTTACTAGTTATTAGTAGAAAATATCGAGGTCGCAAAGTAGGTCAACCAAGGTTACCTACTCTTCAGTACAATAGTGAACATTCACAAAGGCTTCTGTGCGATCAAAATGGGAATAGTTTTAGGAACTTTAGGTCACAATTAGGTACTGAAATGAATGCTGTGGCCATGGTTTTATAAATTTCAATTTTGCCCTGAAGCCAAATGGCGGTAAGATACATACCAATGGTAAGAACTCATCAAAGACATAACGACTTCATCCCAAGGCACATTTGTTCCAATTAGATGCCAGCAACAACATTTCAATGGATAAAGTCACATTAAACATGAAACTTTATCCAATTATGAAATGAATAAGTGGTGGAGTTATATTAATTGTATTATATTTTATTTTCATGATCCCCAAGTTAGGTCATATAGGTGTCCCATACAAAAAATTGTAGTTTTTTTTTAGTAACACTTTATTTTCTTAAATAGCACTTTAAATCGATGTATCACATACAATTATTGGGATGGCAAGAGCATTCTTTCCTTTGATGTGTCACACACACAATCAGCCTATAATGTTCCCACTGTTGGGACACAGCCCTCCTCCCCGTGAGAGTAAATTCTTAGGAGCAGTCGAGTTTGCTGGGAATACAGGCAAAATAGAATAGAACAGTATTGGCCCCGACTTACGAGTAGTAGGTCGTGGAATCGAACCCATGCAGGCTTTACTTTGTGTAAATAATTTCATCTCGCTCTCAAAACGGTGAAGGAAAACATCGTGAGGAAACAGGCATGTCTTAGAACCAAAAATTTCGAAGACATGTGGCCCGCGTGGTACCACTTTTTCTCACCGAGAGGAGACCTGTGTCCCAGCAGTGGGAACGGTATAGGCTGATTATGCTTATGCTACATATAAAATTTTATGTTAGTGGAAAACAATGTTAACTTCCTGTTTTATTTGACCGTATTAACATTTTACAGCAATAAAAACTGCACGAAGTGGACTTTGTGATAGTTCACTATACCTACTCAAACAGGCACATATGTCAAAGTCAGTGTTCTCTAATGTTCCCAACGAGAAATGTCACGTATTTGTCAACATTTGGTGACTTCAGAACGATATTATTAGTGATCTATGTGTGACTTGTCCTTGTGTCACATTGTTCCAGCTGAGCATGCTTTGCGTAGGCACGTATATGCGTTGTAGCACTTTTGATGCAATTACGCGAAAATAATCGGTTTTTAATAATGTTATGACGCTATTGCAACATCATTTTAGTACCTATTATTTCCGCTTAGAATACGTAAAAATACCTAATTTATCATTTTATGAAAACAATTTTCACTTCCATTCTACACACACCACGCAAATTTAACGGAATATAATTTAAAGACAACCCTACGTTTTTTTTAAATTCGCTTTTCCTTTATTTGGTATTTGAACTTGTTAAATGATTTAAAACTAAGTAGGTTGGTACTTTTAAAATTTGATTACAGTTAGTGTTAAATGTACATTAATATATTTTTCATGGATTTGGATTCTTTAAAAAATATGAATGGATATTTTTGAAAACAGAAAAGTTAATTCAATGAGTTAATTAAACAAACAATTTTAAATGAAAAAATATTAATAAATGTCGCGAGTTTCTTCCAAGTGCTCCTTTTATAGTTTTTACCCGATTAGGCATGCTGATCTTGATTTTATCTAGTCTAGACTATCCTGTGATAGTCTCTGCCATTCCTGTACCTACCACGGCGATTAGCAGTTCACTGGCATTGACAGGAGCTGGGATTTTGCTTTGCCTTTTCGCAGGTCCCAGACGTGTTCTATCTGCCAGGGTCGCGAGATTGTTCGAAAGAGATACCGTGACCCTGGCACATGGGCCACTGAAGGAACACGGGTGGGTTTTAGTCAGTAAAAGTCTGACACGCCCTCCCGCTCCGCCCAGAGCGGGAGAAGTTGTTTGATGATTTCCCATCCAGAAAAAAAACGTGTTCTATCAGATGCATAGTCGGTAATCTTGCTTGAGTTGAACGAGCGCTATGCGGTCGACCATTATCATGAAATGATGCATGAAACTAAGTGGTCACCGATAAACGGTTATCGCTGACGACTTTGTTTTCATGTAGAAAACGTAGTACCAGCTGCCGGGCACATGGTACCAAATTTTCTACATTCTGAAAACGTCTTTTGCTATCTGCAATCAGACCCTTCTACCATATCCTCACCCTAATCATTACTGAACTTCCGGCATATGCCACTTACTTGTCTGGTTATATCGTTGTTCTTTGCGCCCAAATATTATTTGCCTTCCGTCACCTTGATTAAAAAGAATTTTGCATTAATCACTCAACAATACTCAATTGGTCCATATAAATGGAGATGGATGGCCCAATTGATGTTCCCGAACAAAAGTTAGTCGCAACCTACGACGAAGTACCTCAAGTTTTGGAGCTCTAGCGGGCAAGTACGAACCAAAACCATCTGCGTTTTTCAACCTTCTTCGTATCGTACGTTTGCTTACTGTTGCACCTGCAAATTCCTTAAGTTCCTTTCTGCCTTTGACGGCCTTTAAATGTGGTTTTCTAGTTCCTACGAACGAACATACGTAGCTAAGTCGTATTGTATTGTACCTACTTGAAAATCGTCCTGTGTCTGCCTTTCGCCGGCCTTCTCGCAAAAGCATCAGTCTCAAAGAATCGTTTAAAATATCATACTTACCTTTTTTTCTGTGGGGTAATCCTCATGAAAACCCTCCGTCTGGGAAGAACGGCGGATTATGTTGGACTCCTACCGACTAAAACCCCACTATTTCTTCTAGTACCATGAGTCGGAGGCCCGGGAGATATCTCATGGTATATGTAAATGATATAATGTCGATATCCGTGTATAATGTACATTCACCCCACCCCCGACTGGATCAGCTCGCTATGCCAAGCGAGCCCCATACAATAACTAAATGTTCTTAATCATTAATGATGTAAGTTCGAATAAAATTAAAACAATCGTATTAAAGGTGACGTTCAATGGTTCACATAATATGAAATGATTGGCTCAAAATTACAGTTATTGAAACCTACCCTAGTTTGTTACAAAGAAGATTCCGCTAAATTTACCGGTGTGTGTACGTCATCAAGTTCTCTGATCAGAGTTGTGCTGCTGCAACCTTTACTTAAACTGTATGATAAACACAGATGTCACAATGCCACGCTCTTTGTTACAGGACGAGACCGGGCGTCTAATGAGAAGAAATATTGTGAGATATGCCATCTTAGCTTACGTGATCACGCTCCAGAGGGTTTCCCTAAGAGTAAAACGACGGTTCCCTACATGGCAACATGTCGTGGACTCCGGTAAGTGCAAAGGAGACTTTGAGATCCAAGTAATCTTTAACAAAATCCGTAAATAATGTGTGTATGTAACTCTTTCAGGTCTTATGTTGGAGAGCGAGAGGAAAGTTTTCGAAAAGATGGATGGAAAAAGCCCGATGTCAAAATATTGGATGCCACTAGTTTGGGCAACCAATATAATAAATAGGGCAAGAAAAGAGGGCTTGATAACCAGTGACCACATTGTCCAGACGCTGCTGGTCGAGTTGTCGGACATCAGGCGGAGGCTGGGAGCGCTCATTGGATACGACACCGTGTGTGTTCCTCTCGTGTACACTCAGGTTAGTACAGTGGGCAGTCCCACGAGAATATGAACAATATTAAATGTTTACAGACACTCGTTTGTTTCGGACGGTTCTGTTATGTTAAACAGTGGCGCAACCCAAATTATACTGAGGTATATGGGTAGCGTTCTATTTATTCTGAAAATATTACGGTTATATACCGACAGATTGCACGGATTGCAATACCGTATTTCACGAAAAATAAAAAACGTCTCAGGTCGGGAATCACCGTAAGTAAGCAACTTTCTTATGTAATACGCTAGCGTGCTAACACACACACTCGAATATAATATACAGAGACATTGAGAGAGAGAGCGAGAGAGTCGCATGTTTTCTTTATTCCGTGGTCGCATGGACAGGGCATAACGCTTTATCCTTACGTGACGATTTCTACCAGTCAACTCCTACCGCAACTAAGCCGCGTTAAAAAACTTCGTTTCAACCAGTTTCAAAGGCACTGGTGATCTACTGATGCATATAATAAAATGAACAATAACGTAGACACCAGCGCATTAAGTATCATCATCTAAGAGGACAGGTCGTCTTGAAACATTATATGTGAGATGCAAGCGTCACTTGACAGAGAATAAATGTTTAAATACTTATAGAAAAACAAAACGTGACGACTGATACGATCTACCATGTGTGATGTGTCCAAGCTAATTCGTTTCGATGATAAAACTTAGCATAATAATTATCTGTGCATGCGGGCGAGGTCTCACGCTCTGACATCGTTATACGTGAGGTTTTGTATTACTCGGTGATGCTAGAGCTGTTATTACGGAGGAAAGAACCTCACTAAGGCGAACCTCACTAAATTGAGCCATTCAAAATGGTACACTCTAGTGAAGTTTCAGTTTTCTTGTAATCCTGTCTCATATGCGAAAGCAGTGGTGGCTCAGTGGTGACGGCCGCGACTTTCTAGTTGTACGTCGAAAGTTCGAATCAAGACAGGCAACAAAACGTGCATAGTTATTTCAATGTCCTTCGTATTTGCAGAACAGATAATTTCATTTCAGTTACACGTACATTTTTTCAATAATTTCATACAGCACGGCGATGTGCATTTTGCAACGTCCGCGTTAATTCGTAAAGTAGTTCGATCAGCGAAGCAAAGTCCATGTCGCGAATTTATAGGACATCAAAAAAAATGCAAGAAGAAAGCCGCAAATTACGAAGTGGTTGGTCGTAGGTTCGAACCCAGACAGGAGTTTTACTTCGTGCAAATTATTTCATTTTCACGAAAGCATCGTGAGGAAACCGGCATGTCCTAGACCCAAAAATTCGAATACATGATAGCATCTACCCGCATATGGCTCGTGTGGTAGATTACGGCTCACTCTCTCTCACCGAGAGGAGGCCTGTGTCCCAGCAGTGGGATCATCACACGCTGATTATGCTAAACAATACGATCGAGATCGCAGGTGCAAGTAACAAATAGACAACATTTGTGTTTTATATACTTTATAATTCCGTCTTCTTTGTAGATTATCTCAAAGTGTTATTGGGTTTTTTCTTTGGGAATTTCTTAGTCTCCCCGTGCCTCGGAAAGCCTACGCCTGATCTCTCTCCGGTCTTGTCGGATAGCCGTCCTATTGGACTATGACAGTGAGTGCCCGTATGTCGCGCACTTACTTGTGTTCTATAATATCTCCCGCGCCGATGTCTAGTCTTTGTTGAGATTTGCCGCTATGCCCGAAATAAGGTCTAGAGGACTATAAATGCGTCCTCATGTTCCAAAACGATCCGGGCGAAAAAAGAAAGGATCTAAACTTGTTACCACCAACTTGCAAGACGAAATTGGTCAGTGGTCATACCTACTCCAATGTTTTTTTAACCTATTCTTGGGTCCATCGAAGTAATCGATGTTACTTAGTTACAATTTTTGTCGTGGGATACATCTTATGTTTATTCCATCTGGGGAGAACGGAAGGTTTTGTCGTTCCGCAACCGACTAAAATGGTGCTCCAATCATCAGTCGGAAGTGTAGTGCAAGAGTCACCCGCGCAACCTTCAATCATTACGAGGATCGTAAAGCGCCCTTTGGAGCCCATGTGAGGTTTGATCTTTGTTCTATTCGCGATCACCACTTGCGGCGTCGCAAGCATCTTCACGTCCTCCTTCCCGACTATGAAAGGAAGTAAAAACAGCTGACATCTTGACTTAGGTATATATTATAGTAGCCGTACGCCCTCCCCAAATTGGGGGAAGCCTAAGTCCACCAGTCCATGATGTAGATGAACGTGGCCTGAACGTTTGAACTTAATTGCCTGAATGATAAATTATTCAAAGTAAAACCATGAGACCAAAGTGGTATTATCAATTGGTAGTTTTTAGGCTGTAGCTAGTATCTTTGAATCGTAGTATCTCTATCGAGTTAGCCACGTACCAGAAGCAGTTCAATTGAAGAAGGAGAATTAAGTGCGCATAATGCATGACCGTTGACACCATGTACTATTACATGTTTGTAACTTTCTTCTAGGATTTTAAGATAAATTAGGTAACTAAATCCCGACTTTGCCGGAAATTCGTATACGTTTACATACAGTCGACACCACGTCCGATAAACAAAAAGAAGGCTGTGCCTTACCAAATCAAGTCGCTGTCAAATTGAAACTCATCACTTTAGACGTGCGGACGCTTCAAACCACATTAAATTAACATAAAATATATTTAATTTCCAGGTTGTAACGCTGGCACTCTACACATACTTCGTGGCTGCCTTAATGGGTCGTCAGTTGGTGCCACCTGCCCCCGGGAGCACCTCCAAATACGAGCCTGACGTATACTTCCCTCTGTTCACTGCATTACAGGTACAAATGTGTATAATAGTGTGTGCTGTCTTGTTCTAAGTCGACGTCCACAAGGACGTCATAAAATCGTAATGTGTCACATATACAGGCCGATACAAGCTCAAAGTTCACAGTCTCTTCTTAAGTACAGACGTAATCTGAGACTGGTGGTCCGCTATAGACTATAATATATGACTGTACACCTATATGTATACCTACTGTTACTCATCAGAGACTTGATAATAACGTCTGTTTCTTTGCATATAGATTGTACGGGGTTAACCTATTGTTGCTCGGACATAGTTCAATGGCTCCGTAACTAAAATGGATTTATTATTATTATTTTCCAGTTCTGCTTCTACGTCGGCTGGTTGAAAGTTGCTGAGGTGTTAATAAATCCTTTCGGGGAAGACGATGACGACATCGAGTTGAACTGGCTCATAGACAGACACATTAAGGTATGTCGGACAATCATTCACTTCGTAGCTACATTCAGGTTGTTCAGAAAGCGCAAAATCCGCTATATAAGTAGCGAATTTGAATGTGGTTTAAAAATCTGGTAACTTACTACTTAAGGCAAGTATTTTATAACTAACTCGTTTCCACGACTTCCCCTGTGTGGATGTCATAAGTTAATGCACGGGAACGTGCTAACGGGACAAAACGTTAACGTGCTAACGGGACAAAACGTTAACGTGCTAACGGGACAAAACGTTAACGTGCTAACGGGACAGATTAGAAAGAGGGTGAGTGTGGATTGACAATGAATGAGTGATCTGCCTGTCAAATGCCTTCTCTACGCAGATAATCAAGTTCTACTTGCATCATCAGCAGTACAGTTGCAGGACTCGATGATTGTAATGGATGAAGCATATAAGATGAAGGGGATGAATATAAATGCAAATACGACGAAGATTATGGTGTTTGAAAGAGAATGTATCGGTGTGTGATGTGAAAATAAATTATAAGAGTGTGGAGCAAGTAAGTGAGTTCGTTTATTAGGGAGCATGTTTACAAGGGATGGAAAGATTGATAAAGATGTGGAAAGGAGAGTAAACAAGTGAAATAAAGTAAATGGGAATGTTCGACTGGCTGTCGGGTGGGTGTGGCAAAAGAAGCATGAAAGTAGAATCAATGCTGTGGAAATGTGTTCCTTGCGAAGCAAGTGTGGTGTGACTATGAATGGAAAAACGAATTAGGGTGAGAAATGATGTGATAAGACAACGGTGCGGTTTAAAATAAGATGTAGTGACTAAAAATGAAAATAATATGCTTAGAAGGTACGTGGTGTTAATGTATTTACTAGTCAGATTTGAATGGAAACGGACGAGACGCCCAAGGAGAACATTTACACCTTATTGTGAAATAAATGCTTTGAATTTGATTGGTGATGTTCTTCAGAAAGGTCAGATGCATAGTATTCGCCACCCGCGTGCGTGAATAATGAACTGTATGAACAGGCAAAAGGTGGCGTCCTGTAGTTTCTGCCTACCACCATGGGAATAGGCGGGAGTCTATGCACCTACGCATGTAATCAAACAATCTGCTAAACTAAGCGAGGTACATCGTTTTTTGCAATTTCTTAGTTACTGTTCTTTTAATAGTTGGAACTGCATCTTGTACTAGGTGGATTGAAAAGTTCGCGGCCTAACACATAAATACTACCTCATTCGATTAGTTTACTCTCTGGTTGTCAAATTGTTAAATTCTATCGCAATAGCATTAACTGTATTTAAATTAGACTGAATTTTGTGAGCCTTTGTGCAGCGTTTTTAAAGAATGGAGAAAATTGAGCAACGTGCAGTCATCAAATACCTGTTTAAAAAAAAACTAACTCCAAAAGAGATTCACGAAGATATGTCAACAACATTGGGGGAATCTGCTCCGTCGTATACAACTGTGAAAAAGTGGGTTGCTGAATTTAAACGCGGACGAGAGAGTATTGAAGATGACCCTCGCTCTGGGTGCTTACTCTCGAATATAATTCCAATAGATCGACATTGGTCAAACGTCAGTTGGTTGAGTTAAACGTCAGGGATTGGCTAGACTCAGTGAGTCCAGCCAATCACTGACGTTTGACTGACAATTCCAATGTCGAACTATTGGAATTATATTCGAGAGTAAGCACCCTGGCCGGCCTATGACGTCTACGACTGAAGAAAACATCGGGAAAATCGGTGATCTGATATTGACAGATCGGAGATTGACCATCAGGGAGATTGCAGACACTATTGGCATCTCATATGAACGAACACAAAACATCATTGTCAATGAACTTGGATTTTCTAAGGTTTCTGCGCGGTGGGTACCCAGATTGCTTTCAGTCGAACAAAAACGAATACGCCTCACGATTTCTCGCGACTGTTTGGAAATGTTTGAGGCTGATCCACAAGATTTTTTGGCCAGATTTGTAACAATAGATGAAACTTGGGTACACCACTACACCCCAGAGTCAAAACAGCAATCCAAGCAGTGGAAAAAACCTGATGAACCGACTCCAAAAAAAGCCAAAACAATTTTGTCAGCTAGCAAGGTGATGGCGTCAGTTTTTTGGGATGCTAAGGGTGTCATCATGGTGGACTACCTTGCAAAAGGTGAAACTATAAACTCGGCTTATTACTGCACCCTCTTACGTCGCTTGCGTGAAACAATCAAAGAGAAAAGGCCAGGATTACTCAGCAAGAAAGTGTTGTTCCATCAGGATAATGCACGCGTTCACACGTCTGTTGAATCTATGGCTCAAATTCGTGATTGTGGCTTTGAATTACTGCCCCATCCCGCCTATTCCCCTGATCTGGCACCTTCAGACTTTCATTTATTCCCAAACCTAAAAAAACACCTTGGAGGTCAAAAATTTTCATCAAATGACCTCCTCATTTGATGAAAATTTTCGAAGCTGCGGTGGGTGACTTTTTTGAAGGCCTTGAAGAAACTTTTTTTATGACCGGCATACAGGCGTTGGAAACCAGATGGAAGAAGTGCATAGAGTTAAGTGGAGATTACGTGGAAAAATAAAATTACTTTTGCTTATATTTTATATTGTTTTCTTGCTGAGGCCGCGAACTTTTCAATCTACCCTCGTATGAATGAATGATATGAAAGTAGGTACCTACTGATTTGCCGACACTTAGTTTTCTGGCCGAAAAATGTATTGCAAAAAGGCGTGGGTTTAAGGCGCGGGCCCACCGCGGCGCATGCTGTGCATGGGCACGCGGCGCATTTTAGCTGCGTGTATTAATTTGTTTGACAACGTGGGTCTACGTTTCCACTGGAGTACACGAATATGACCCACGACTATGTATAGTGTGGCACGGCGCACGGAGAGGCTACGCACGTGCCACTGCAATCGAACCCACGGACACGGGCTTCACTCAAGGGACGCCTGCGCCATTTGCGCCGCTGTACATAGTCGTGGGTCATATTCGTGTACTCCAGTGTAAACGTAGACCCACGTCGACAGCGTTGAGCTATGTAACCGCCTATTCGAGCAAGCCACGCATGTATCAATGACGTCAATTCATGCGTAGCCTCTCCGTGGGTTGCAGTGGACACAATCACATACATTTTCTTACAACGCGAAGCTTAATACACGTGCGAAGCCTCTCCGTGCGCCGCGGTGGGCCCGCGCCTTTATGTACGAGTATGAGTTGAGTACAGTCGGTTCCCTGCATTACCTGACCCCTCCTGCACAGAATATTATGAGGAAGAGGGGTCAGATAATGCAGGGAACCGACTGTACATAGGGGCTAGGCAGAAACTACGGTACGACACTTGGCACTCCTTTTGCTTCGTTTACGATTGTACAATCGTACGTGGAAGGAATTAATTTGAAAATCGACGAACCTTTTCATTCCGTGACTGTACATCAATCTCACCGTGAAAACTTAGGTGTAGTGAGCTTGAAGTGAGCTGATGCTACACCCTACACCCACCAGCACGCGTAGCATGACCGCCATAGAAACGGAATTTGTCGACGGAAGAGAAGACAAAATGATAGATTGTATCGTAGAAAAATTGTGTAAAACTGAAAAAAAGAGATGTTTCTATTCTTCAGTCGACAAGAGTACGATGTCAAATATGATGACTATTTCTCTTTAATATTGAAGTAACTTTTTTGTTTTTGGTAGAATAGATATAGAATTGGTCATGCTACGCCAGCTGGTATTTTATTTTCTTATTTATTTATTTAACCATTTATGCACACAATTATATAAACTAACAAGAAGAATTGAACGGAAAATTGGTCCAGAGGTAATGGTTATTTCTAAAGCAATCTCTACCTGCAATAGGAGAGAAGATAAAGATGCAGATAGCGTGTGTAAGAGTAAATCAAATACATGTAATAAAAAACTATTCTCTTAATTAAATTAAAGACGGCTGACCAGACCAGACAAGCCGTCTGGTCTGGTCAAATCAAGCTTTAAATATCCAGTATAAGCTGAACGCTCATTGTACGAAAATCCTATGCAATGCGAGGTCAGTTGAAACTGGATAAGTTTAGCTTGATATGTAGCCGTGTGTACAATTTTTTTTATTGTCAAAACAAGCCTTTGAAACCTTTTTCTGATTAATTACCTACTAAGCATATACCGTCAATTTAAATTAGGTGTTAATAAATACCACTTTCATGATATGATTTGTAAAACGTTACAGGCTGCCTACATGATAGTCGACGAGATGCATGAGGAGCATCCGGAACTTTTGAAAGACCAGTACTGGGAGGAGGTGGTCCCGAAGGACTTGCCGTATACCGTGGCATCAGAGCACTATCGCAGACATGAACCAGCTTGTTCTGCTGACCACTACAAAGTGAAGGCTGAAGATGCGGTCTACGCGAACGTGCAGGCCCCAAGAAAAAGTCACGACGAGACTTACGCTGATTATGTGAGTCCATATCAGTTTAACACGATGTTGGCTTGTAAGATACAAAATCGGTACCCATTAATGTTCACAAGTCTAGTCCTATATAGTAAGTAAGTAGGTACTGGCTGCACAATTTCTAAAGAACAGTCTTAGTTTTCTTTATGCAGTTTTCCTATTGATATGCCTTATCTGACTGAAGATACCGAATTATTATGCAGGAAAAATAAAAATGAAAAAAAAAAAACATATTTCAGTTGATTCTTTGACATAACATTCATAGCTTAGAGTTATGGGATATCACAAGGAACACCTAGTAGTTGCAATCCTGTTTCCCAGGGATTATTCTAGTTCTTGTATGTTCTATAGCTACATATATAAACAGTTTTTACTTGACATAACAATATGTTTTGTTCAATGTTTGCGAAACCCTAAAATGGAACAAAAAGCGAGCAAGGTTTTTTAATAGCCTTATCTATTTCCAGGAAAGCGTTGATACGCCATTAGTGGAAAGAAGGAAAAATTGGTTCCAAAGACAAATATCAAGAATGGGGTCGGTAAGGTCTGCTTCGACCGCATACTCTTCAGGTGGATTGTTTGGCCGGAATAGGCATAACTCGGTGGTGTACTCAAGTCCCGAGGCCGGGCAACCGGTGATGCCGCCGCCGCCCCATCACAAGATGTCACTGTATGAACGCCTGGTGGGCCGCAAATCTGGACGCGGACAGCACAGACCGAGCTCAAGACATGGTAAATCTTCCTTTCTTTTTTGTATTGCTGCACCAAAACCATCGGTAATTTTAAGTAGGTAAATATCAATTTGGTAATGTGGTGCAACTGGACATCCTTTTTTCGGAAAAATTAAACTAAGTACTTGCTGCCTTCATTCAGATATTAGAGGAATCGTGTGATTAGCCGGATATTCGTCGACTCTCATTTTTTATTTATATGATGCCCATCGTCATGTGTTGCTTTCATTTTAGTTAGTTCGTTTTAATCGTTTAGTTTTAGTACTGTAAGAATTAAAACTCGTCTGGACCTACTGCGGTTAGAGTAGTAAACCACAACTCTTCAACCATACATTTCGTAAGCAAATAATATGATTTTTTCTCCATTATTGGCAACTCTCATCCACCTATTAACAGCTATCACTTCCTACCTTACTATTCCCGATCCTTCGACGATTACTCAACGGTAATCGGTTCTATTGCTAATATGGCCAGCCCATGGCCACTTCAACATTCTAATTCTGTGAGCTATGTCGACCACTTTGTTTCTCTGGCAGATCGTATTGTATTCGGTTCCTCAGACAAGTTCCAAATATATCCCTTTCTATTACAGCTTGTCGAGTGACTTTGAAGTGTAGACCAGACGTATGTGCTATAACGGGTGCATAAAAACGCTATGCAAAGCGGAGAACCACTTGTCCTGTTCTTCCCGTCATTGTGATCATCTTTTTTGTGCTAGAGTATACCTAAGACCCTTCTATGGTCAAAGCGTAAATTCTTTCAGTTTTTTTTTATAAAAACAATTTAAAAAATTATAGCTTTAAAATCCCCTACGGCCCCTGTACCTGGGTACTGCATGCAATAAGCATAATGTTTGCGTGCCTTCATTTGAGCGCTTCACGTAAACAACGATTTTTTACACCCCAAAAATAAGTAGGTATTTTCCTAGAATTGTGTGTGCAATGTTACTTAGTTTGAGGAACTGCGTCGCTTACAGTTATGTGATGCGTCTTGTAACATCTTGTTGTTGTATTAGAAGCACAACCATCATCATTTCAGCCGTAAGACGTCCACTGCTGGACTTAGGCATCCCCCAATTTGGGGGGCTTTGCCATAATCGCCACGCTTGGCAGGCGGGTTGGCGATCGCAGTATGGTGGCAAAATGCATAGAGAACGCTGCTGCCCATTCTTAGTCGCCTTTTATGACACCCACGGGAAGAAATGGGGTGGTGTTATTCTTTACGTCCGGCACCACACGGTACCAGCACAATACAGGCATTAGAAGCACAGTACAGGAGTCTAAATATTTGTTTTAATTTTCAGGACAAAAAAGCAATGGGTCCGCAGTTCCAATAACATTACGAAACAGGCCTCGCATACCAACACCGGACGTCACAAAAGAGGTTTTGGATCGCGAAAACAGAATTGCCATGGGAATGCAAAACATGGGCGTTATCATGGCCCACCAGGGTTACCAGAACGAAGTACCCGTCCTAGGTGCTCTCGTGCTGTCACCCATTCAGGAACTGGATAGTGGATCAGTTAACAACACATTGCACGCGGGTCAGCCGGGAACGACGGCGTTGGCACAAGCGGTGTTGTCGCCTTCGTTGGGTGGGGGCGGCATGGCGCCTATGATAGCTGCGGCGCCCGTTACGCTGGGCGTGTCGCAGCTCACCAGCCTGGTGAGCTCGGCGCCGTCCACCCCGCGGGCCGAGCGCGGCGCCGCCGACGGCTCGGGCGGCTCGCCGCACGCCCCGCGCGCCACCGTCACGGAGCTACCCCCGTCGGACCGCGACAGCGAGCACAGCAACACCAGCACCGGCACACCACCAGAGTTTGGTCGAAAACGCAGCAGCTCTAAAAGAGGAGAAGTTTACGTATAAATTATATCCGCCAGTAACGCGTGGTGCTTATAACATTGTGATCGATAAAGTTTTATTAGTCGACTTTTTCGTCTGATAACGATACTGAGTACATGTACTTAGATACTCATCATGGTTAGAATGAGAGAACTCATTTTTATGTAATGTAAGTCGATTTCTATTGCAAAAATGGAATGAATTGAGTTTTACGCACAGACAGGGATTGAATTGTATTTTTATTATAGTTTTTCATTTAAAAACTTGTTTTTTTTTTCCAAAGCCTGTCAGTCTCTGCATGGTTATTTTATCCAAAAAGATTTTGTAGTTGCGATTGCTATTATGATGTCAAAAAGTTTCCTAGAATTTTCTATTGGTGCCAGGCCACCGTGCCATAGGCCATGGTTATGGCAGTAGACTGTAGAGTAAGGTGGCGCAGAGGATTTTCCTGAGGATTTTTTGAAAATGTTACGAAACTCGAATGAAATAGTTTTAGTTTGTAAAATCGCCCCCGTGACTCCTTATAAGTACATTCGGATTTGGCCATCCATGTTCACTGGAACATTTCACCCAATTTGTACGAATTGATAAATGAACTAGGTACAACACCAGCCTATACTGTTCCCACTGCTGGGACACAGGCCTCCTCTCGGTGAGAGCGAGTGGGCCGTAATCTACCACACAGGCCAAGTGGCGGTTGGTAGACGTCACATGACTTTTTGAGTAATCATTTACATAAAGTAAAGCGCCTGACTAGCTACGAACCTACGACTACTTCGCAGCAGTTACCACTCGGCTACCACCGCTCATAGGGTCTAGCCGGGTAATAATATTCTACTGTATTTCATTATGACCCGCTGGTCACTAATGTGGTTTAACCCTTCGTGTGTTTAAGACGTGGATCCACGTTCGAAAAATCTTTACCGTTGTGTGCCTAAACGTGGATCTACGTCCAAAACTAACAAACTTTTTAAATGAGATTTTGTTACTTAAACTTTGACTGTTTGGGTCTACTTTTTAGGGTTCCGTTGACAAATGGCAAAAACGGAACCCTTATAGATTCGTCATGTCTGTCTGTCTGTCCGAGTATGTCACAGCCACTTTTTTTCCGAAACTATAAGAGCTATGCTGTTGAAACTTGGTAAGTAGATGTATTCTGTGAACCGCATTAAGATTTTCACACAAAAATAGAAAAAAAAAACAATAATATTTGGGGTTCCCCATACATAGAACTGAAACTCAAAAAAAAAAAAAAAAAATTCATCGAACCCATACGTGTGGGGTATCTATGGATAGGTCTTCAAAAATGATATTGAGGTTTCTAATATCATTTTTTCCTAAACTGAATAGTTTGCGCGAGAGACACTTCCAAAGTGGTAAAATGTGTGTCCCCCCCTCCCGTAACTTCTAAAATAAGAGAATGATAAAACTAAAAAAAATATATGATGTACATTACTATGTAAACTTCCACCGAAAATTGGTTTGAACGAGATCTAGTAAGTAGTTTTTTTTTTATACGTCATAAATCGTAAACCACAATTTACCTTTCATTCAGTCAACTTAAATATAAAAATTTAAAAAAAAAACATTTAATTTCATAAACATAAACCTTATGCATAAACCGTGAATACATGCAGGTTTGTACGGAACCCTCGGTGCGCGAGTCTGACTCGCACTTGGCCGGTTCTTTTTTGCATCGAAAGAGGACCGAATCAACTTGTCTCGGGGGCAATTAGTGAATGGATTTCGTCACGGGAATGACAAGTAAAAACAGTTACCTACATACAAAGGAACGCTCGCCGCTTGCTCGCGCCGGTTCGTGGTGGCCGGGCACACGACGGTAATTTTTACGAGCGTGGGTCAAGCACACGAGGGGTTAAATTTGGAACATCAACTGAGAAGATAGCATGGAACCTTTTACAGATAAGAATAACGTTTTTCCTATTCATATACAGGTCCATGAGTTATCCCTTCATAGGTTTTAGTTGCCGTCGACAAAAAATAGTATCGATTGCTGCGGCGCGTACAATGTGACTACTGACGATTTTATTTATTGTGTATTTCATGAATTTGAATTTAAAAAAAAAAATCGGTAGTAGGCAGTAAGTTATTTTAGTTGTGTGCGTTACCCAGGCCAGATGTTGTCGAAAATGGTCATTTGAATCTAATAGATAATTAGTTTTGCGGCTTCTGTAATTGTTGCGCACATTTTTAAATTTGTTGCACTTATAGTTTTTTAATTAGTTCACAAAAACATTTCCTGCTGGGGTAACGTTATCCCAGCCAGACCTTTTTCTTTCTAATGGGAATATTTAAATAAATACTAGCTATAAAATTAGTTGTCTAGATGAAGTAAATGTTGTGCCCATTGATTTAAATAGTAAAGATACGGTCGTCCGAACATTTGACGGACGCGGTCGCCCTACAAAAAACACTAACGTCATCTATTAGAACTAGTATGAACTACGATGTCAATCCGCGTGGTCTGCTCCTAGACGTAACCTTGTAAGAGCGGGGTGAGGTATTTTTCGAGGTACAAAGAAATAAAAAAAAAAACTTTTTATTTTTGAAAATTTATATTTGTTGCAGTTTGTTGGTGTTATTAAGTTTTCATTGGCCTTCGAATAAAACAATTTTTTTAAATTATTTATAGTAATATTATTAAATCTTTCCATTTCATCGGCTACCGGCTACAACGAGCGCCGCTGCAAAGTTATGTCGTACTTTTACGCGGCTTCGCTTCGTCTTTGTCATAGGTTGAGACAAATATGAAAGAAAATTGTTTTAAATAATGTTAGCAGTGGATTTAATGACATATTTTTAACTTACCGGTGATATGAAATGTTATCATTTTTTTTATTGTGCTTTTTGTCGTGGTTCACGCAACCCTTCACGGCAAAACTTGGCATTTTTGCTTGCAAAATATACGACCGTTCCGAAGACAGCCGATCGCGTTCTAGTTCACTTCGATAAAGGGAAGACCATTTTGGGACCAAGTTCGAGGCGTCATTGTAACATGCGGTCCGCCCTGTCCTTACGCAGTAATATAATATGTCAATGGTTGTGCCTTATTTTGTATTTGTTCTTTCATCGGTTGCGAAGTTATTCGATATTTTGCTGGGGTAACGTTTTTGGTTTTGCTACATCTTTGAAACGGTTAAGCGGATTCTTATCATATTTTGTACATGACTTCTTAGGAATTAGTTTAAATTTGTTCTGCAATAAAAAAACCAAAATAATGCATAGTTTAAAGGTTATTTCATTAAATAGAAAAAACACTTCAATTGGTTCCAGCACTCTCAATAAGAGGTCTGAAGACTTACTTTAAACGTTATTTTAAAGCTTGTAAATGCCTTCAAATGTATGTGAAGTTTCATTAGTATCCTGTAAGTATTTGACAAGTTATGATGATATTCAGTTCTTCACGAGCACGGTCTTGATGCGCGCGGTGTTATTTGGTCACTGGATTGGATATATGAACTGAATGTTATGTCAATTATTAGTTGTTTAGTTCAGTTGTATATCAGTAAAATTTCAGCGTAGTACATTGGATAATTAATGAGATAATACGATTAAAGTCATTAGGAAGTGAATGACCGAGGTAACCCGACCAAGTCTAGGTGGTTACGAAAAAGCGAAATCGCAGAACATTATGCTATCTTTTGAAATGTTTAGTATAATACACCTTACAATTTCGGTACAGACGCGTACACTGTTAAATATATAATAATATCTGTACTATGAAAACATTATTATTATCTTCCAGTTGCACATACTTATAAAAAATCACCGATATAACATGTCGTTCGGTGGGACGCGGGAGGGGTGGGGTGAAGGGGTAATCAGCAAATCAGGTGTGTCGCAGTCTATGCGGCAGAATAAAATTGGGGAAAACCAAATGAAGGGTGCACAACCTGCCCTGGCTGCGGTCCGTAGCTCCTTGCCGAGATCGGGCCACGTTGTTGAAGAGGGTTTCACGAAAGTGGAAAGGAAGAAGAAGAAGCCCTGTTCACGAAACCAGTGTGGTACAGCTCCGAGTGGACCCAACATGCTGCTGCGCCCTGCTGTGCCTACGACGCAGCTGTATATTTCACGTCTGCATCACTCCACCACGATTGAGGAAGTTGTGCAGTACTTAAAAGTAAAGACCAATTGGACTCTGAGGGTCGACAGGTTGGAATCGCGCCACAACATCAATTTTAAGTCGTTTGTGGTACGAGTTCCAACCCACCATCTACAGACCTGCCTGAGAGAGGACTTTTGGCCGAAAGGTGTCTTGTATCGTCGTTTCCGAGGACGGTTATGCGACACCACGCAGCGGAACACGACGCCGGCATCATTACGTGTTTAGTGATAGTTTAAGTTTTGTTTTTATAAAATATGTATTAGTTTATAGTTATTATTTTATATTATTTGTTTATTGTGTTTTTATGGGCCTAAGTTGCCTGAAATAAAGGATTGTATTGTAATTCATTGTGAATTTTAATGTTAGTCACATTTTTTTATAGATGTGATAATAATAATAATAAAAAAATCGTCTCCAATCTTATGCAGTCGGAAGCAATGTGTTTGTCATTTAATACATTTCAACCTTTGATCTGTGATTTTAATTGATATAAGTAGGTATTAGTAGACATACGTAAGTTTAGAGTTAACTGAAAAAAGTCATTATATATATCATTTATTGTCTGTGATCATTACACATTCCAATATGTGTATATTTAAATAAAATCTGTAACTGTGTACTGTGTATACTGAAATCTATAATTTAAATAAAAAGTAATAGAAAATTTCAAAATAGCAAAATTTTATTACTATCTATAATTTTAATCTGTGATTGTTTTTAAGTATAAGTTTATTAATTCTTTAAAAGTTCAGTTGAAATGATTATTTTACCTGTTAATAAAAATTCTTTAATAAACATGTAGTTTTTTTTTTAAACGTGTGTACATGTCTGTACTAAATTTGTAACACTATCCTACATATTTTAGAAGGTACCATAATGTTCTGCGATTTCGCTTTTTCGTAACCACCTAAACTTGGTCGGGTTACCTCGGTCATTCACTTCCTAATGACTTTAATCGTATTATCTCATTAATTATCCAATGTACTACGCTGAAATTTTACTGATATACAACTGAACTAAACAACTAATAATTGACATAACATTCAGTTCATATATCCAATCCAGTGACCAAATAACACCGCGCGCATCAAGACCGTGCTCGTGAAGAACTGAATATCATCATAACTTGTCAAATACTTACAGGATACTAATGTAACTTCACATACATTTGAAGGCATTTACAAGCTTTAAAATAACGTTTAAAGTAAGTCTTTAGACCTCTTATCGAGAGTGCTGGAACCAATTGAAGTGTTTTTCTATTTAATGAAATAACCTTTAAACTATGCATTATTTTGGTATTTTTATTGCAGAACAAATTTAAACTAATTCCTAAGAAGTCATGTACAAAATATGATAAGAATCCGCTTAACCGTTTCAAAGATCTAGCAAAACCAAAAACGTTACCCCAGCAAAATCTCGAATAACTTCGCAACCGATGAAAGAACAAATACAAAATATGGCACAACATTTACTTCATCTAGACAACTAATTTTATAGCTAGTATTTATTTAAATATTCCCATTAGAAAGAAAAAGGTCTGGCTGGGATAACGTTACCCCAGCAGGAAATGTTTTTGTGAAATAATTAAAAAACTATAAGCGCAACAAATTTAAAAATGTGCGCAACAATTACAGAAGCCGCAAAACTAATTATCTATTAGATTCAAATGACCATTTTCGACAACATCTGGCCTGGGTAACGCACACATTTTAGTTCTATCCCAGGTTTGATGCTACCAAATGCATCGGACTGTTTGAAAAGTGAGCATGTTTGGTTTTTTTTTTTGGGTTTTTGATTTTGTCATATTTTTATTTATTTATAAGTGGGTACTTATGGATTATATTTTTCGAATCGGTTTGATTTTGCCCTTCAAGTTTTAAGCCCTTTATTTTGATAACTCGGATATAATATTACAGTTATGTTTTTTTTCCCTTTTTTATGACCTTATTGCCGTCTGTAATTCGCCATTTTGACTGTAATTATAACCAAAACCTAGCCTTCGCACAACCCCGACAAGTTGGGGAGTGATATGAAGTTTCGAATGACGTTATTGCGACGCACGCTACTTCGAACATCTTTACTAGTGGTAAGCGAGTTCGTAAACACACTGAGTCGAAAACCGCTATATCGAATGACATTATCGCGAACACGCTGATTCGAAAATCTGTTTGAATGTTACGCTAGTACGAAAGTCTTGAGTATCGAAATTCGCTGTTGCGAAATTTGAATTTGTCTGGGGATCGAACTCGCCACCCTGATAAAGCCTAATATAATAAAAAAACAATAAATAAATCGCCTTGATTTTTCGAGAGAAATAATGAATTGAAAATAATAAATACCAGCCTGTTACTATCCCACTGCAGGACAAAGGTTTTATCTCACACAGACCAATAAAATACAATATCAGTAATAGCATTAATACGATCCAGTAAATCTTAAAACCCATGTTTAAGTAAATACCTGCATACTTAGATTTACTATGTAGGTACACGAAAACGCCCAAACGATTGTTGAGTATCATGAAAAATTTAAACATATTTACAAATATCTGTACGCTGGGAGCAGCAGATTAGAGGATATAATAAAAGGTGTCCGTTTCAACTGCTATTATTGTCGAAACGGACACAATAAAAGAGCTAACCTTCTTCCTCCGTCATCCCTTTCTAAATCGGCGCACACGTGTAGCTCTCCAAATCCCGAGTCTAGTTGTTCCACCCTCAAAGGACTGTTAATATAAAGTACCTAGGGATCATTATCTACTCTCATTTTTGTTTTAAATCTCATTTCGATGCGCTTGTTCCGAGGATCCGCAAACTCATCTATATTTTTCAATCATTATGACACACTGTTGATCGAAGGACAATTAAAATGGTTTACTTTGCAATATGCCAGTTGTTAATTGAGTCAATCAACTTAGCCGTATCGCAGTCCACTGCTGGACATAGGCCTCTCCCATATTTGGCCACAACACTCTGTCCTCCGCCTTCCGCATCCAGTTGCCTCAGCCACTTTCTTTCAGTCGTCGATCCACCTAGCTGTGGGGCTTCCCACGCTACGCTTGCTGATACGCGGTCTCCACGCCAGGACTCGTCTGCTCCTTCGGCCATCGGTCCTTCGACAGACATGGCCAGCCCACTGCCACTACAGTTTGCTTACTCTGCGAGCTATATCGGTAACTCCAGTTCTTTTCCGGATAATTTCATTTCTGATTTTATCCTTCAAAGAAATTCCGAGCATAGCCCGCTCCATAGCGCGCTGAGGGCCCTTGAATTTCTGTACCAGCCCAACTAGCAGTGTTCATGTTTCGGCACCGTATGTCAATACGGGCAGGACGCACTAGTTGAAGATCTTAGTCTTCAGACATTGCAGGATAGGCGACGAGTCGACTTGACGAAGTTTCCCAAACGCTGCCCAACCGAACTGGATCCTCCTGTCGGCTTCCTTCTCAAAGTTGTGTCTACCGAGCTGGATGACTCCTAAGTAGACATACTCCTTCACAACTTCGAGGAGCGAACCCTCGATGTGGATTGGACTCGGCAAGACTTGCGAGTTGAACATGACTTTCGTCATGTCCAAATTCATGCTGAGGCCAACCTCCCGGGAGGCTCCATTCAGGCTGTGCAGCATCTGGTCCAACTGTTCCAGCGTCTCTGCCATTATGACGATGTCATAATGCCATTCACATTGATACCCTGTCCAGTCCAGCGTCTTGAATACGTCCTCCAACGCGTTGGTAAACAGTTTCGGGGATATCACATCCCCCTGTCTCACCCCTCTAAGCAGTTGGATGGGGCTGGTTATTTGATCTTGGATCTGGACAATCATCGTGGTAGCGTCATACAAGCATCTCAACACTTCGATGTAGCGCCAGTCAATTCGACATCGTTGCAGAGAGGCCAGAACTGCCCATATTTTGATGGAGTCGAAGGCTTTCTCGTAGTCCATAAATACCATACACAGCGGCTGGTTGTACTCCTCGGTCTTCTGTTAATCGAGTACTGCAACGCAACTTGATGCGGTGCCGCTAAAACCGCTAATTGAGGTATAGAGGGCCCAGCGTGCTATACTTGTGGTTGGTGCTGGTCTCCCTTTTCGTTTTCCAACTATTGATTTATTCAAGGAATTGGCCATTCATATGGTCAGACAAACGTTTATCCTGCTTACCGTAGGTAAAAAGCACTCCAAGCTACAGTTAGACTCCAAACTAATTAATAAACAACGATGGAAGGGAAGAGTCTGCTCCTCATTGCAGTTCAAGTCTTCTCTCTCAGACTTTTTTGCTTCGTTGGTTAATTTTTGTACAACAAATTAAATGTCACTCTTAATGATCTCTAATCTAAGCCCATTTATAATTGTCGCAAAATTGTATTTTTTTTTTAAAACCTTTTTTTTTAGTGGGTGGGAAATCATCAATTGACGTCTCCCGCTCTGGGTGGAGCGGAAGGGCGTGTCAGACTTTTACTGACTAAAACCCACCCGATTTGATTCAGTTGCCCATATGTCAGGGCCACGGTACCTTTTTCGAACGAATCTCGCAACCCTGGCAGAAAACCCTTTATTATAAACTTTTTTCAGTATTTTGAACCCCTTTATTATCAAAATACTGAAAAACTTTTGACAGTTCCAAAATAGATTTTCTTCCCTCCTTTCTCCCGTGGATCAACTACATCTCATACTCACTCTCTCCCACATTCTAATATACCTACATTCATTCCCATTTTTAATTTTGTGTTTTTACTGCGTAGGGGGAACCTGTTGTACCTTGGACAGAGTTGTACCTAGAGCAATAATATATTTTTTTAAACTCCCGCACTTTTAAATATCTTTGTTGTTTGTTCTTTGTTTATCTTTGTGTTGGGTTTTTAAGTAAATTGGTATGACTTAAAGAAGTCATACCAATTTACTTAAAGTGATGCATGTTTGTGAAAACTGTTTTATATAAATTGTGATCTAAAAAAGCTTGTGGAAGTAAAGTTGTCGCGATGTGGTACCTTAACCATCCCACTTACGATGTACCTTGGTCCCTGGACAAGGTACATCATTTATAGTCGAACGTTAGGTCAACAATTATTTACATAAATTATTATGAGTAGAGTATAATTGTATTTTATTTATATAAAAAAAACGAAATAGAAGTTGTAAATCAAAATTACGTGATTATATACCAAAAAATTGTCAACAATAATTAGCACAAGGGTGAAGCTTTATTAAAAAACAACACTTTTACTTAAATACTGTTTTTATTGCTCATATGATTAGATAGAAAAGTAGTATTTAATTAAAATATAATTATATAATTATTACTAATATAATTCCAACAGAAAATAAATAAAGCTAATAAAAGTTCTTATTTTGATTTGAACCTGCTCTGCCCAAGGAACAACAGACACGGTCCAAGGTACACCTGGTTTGTTGTACCTAGGGCAGTTTCCTCTTCTTTTTTCAAGTGTCTAGTGGTCCCATATATTTATTCTTTTAAATCAGGGTTTCTCAAACTTCTGGCTTCACGTACCCCCATTAAAGTTTCCAGATGACAGCGAACCCCCCCGCCCCCCAACAAGAAAAGTATAACATTGTATGTACTATATACAATGTTATTCTTTTCTTGTTGGGGGTTCGCTGTCTACTTTTATTTTCTTCTTTAATTGAATAAAAGGTCACGCGCACCGTGTCACGCCACGAGCGAGCGACAGTCGCGCGCGCGCCTTCATGCTTTCCGCATGCGCCAGCCAGCCACCATTACGTAAATTTTGTCACGAACCCCCTACCGTCGCATGGCGATCCCCTAGGGGTTCGCGAACCCCACTTTGAGTAACCCTGTTTTAAATTATTAACTTTTAACAGATTTTTTGTCTAATCTTCTTGGTTCATTTGATGAAGTTCTCACATGATCGTCTTCAGACTAATTACTATATTATTGTTTTGCTATAGGGGGCCAGTAACACAGGCTTTTTAAAAATCATACTTCATGCACCAGTGTCTTACAATGGTGGAATATAATATAATCTTTAAAATGTTTCAGATTCTGATTGATAGTACTTTACGCAATTAGGGTCCAGGTTTCCTCACCGATGCAGGTTAGGTTAAAGATAAACTCAAAAACAACTACGAATGATTATTTATTAAAATAGTGTAAACATACAAATTTTAAGAGTAAGTACACGTTAAAAGGCCACGAAGGCTTTGCTAAGATAAAAAAGCACTTACGGATTGCTTTGGTCTGTTCCAAAAGTATGCGATGAAAATTATTATCGGAAAACATACGTGTAGATTACTACTTTCACTTACTAAATCGAAACTGATGAACCTCAATTTTTGACGAACAATATGCCCTCGGGCGATGTTTTAATGCGCACTGGATTTTTAACCGTCGTCCGTGTTGCGCCGACCATTAAGAACCCAACAGAGACTACCCCACTACGACTAAAAAATACACTATTCGATTTTCAAATCTCGATGCTGAGCATTACGTTGAAAATCCTGAGTGCGATGATAAATTGCTGGAAAAAGTGGTGAGATTTTCATTTATTAAGGTCTAAAAATAAACGTAGAATTCTTGATATGTGCACGAAAGTTAATAAATGCGAGGAGTGGCAGCAAGTCATATTATTTCATACTGGATCGGTCAAAGTCGATTATAAATCATTAAAAAAAAAAAAAAATTACCGCTGCCGAAAGTTCATCACTTGAGCACGACTCGACCGATTTATTTGTTTCACTTGTTTGTATGACTGTTTTATTTTCTAAAATCCACCGGTATTATATAAAATTCACCTGGACGAGGCCGGGCACGTATAACAAGATATCGCACCCCTAGATCTAAAGGGAACTAACTCAAAATTCTTAATTTTTCAGTTATGCACACCTTCGAGTCTGTCATTTCAATACCTATCGACCAATAAACCAGATTCAAAAGTATTTCCAATATTCGACTCCAAATATTGGAAATAGTTTTGAATTTGGTTTATTGGTCGATAGGTATTGTATTGAAATGACAGACTCGAAGGTGTGCATAACTGAAAAATTAAGAATTTTGAGTTAGTTCCCTTTAGATCTAGGGGTGCGATATATAAAATTGGATCATTCTACATACAGATGAATGTATTAGGGGCCGTTTAAGTATTACGTAAGCACTATAGGGGGGCGGGGTCTTTGATTTGCTTATTTTTGATGACATATGGGGGTGGGGGGTCTAGATGGTGATTACGTCAGCAGTAGTTATTTACTTTTTTACACAGATGGCAACCCACAGTCCACACATTGTCTATGTTTGAAAATGAAACCTATTTTCGGGGATTCTCACAAATAATGTAGACGTTTAGGTACTCGCTTAGAACCGAGTATGGAAATTACCACGCTCTATTAACTTGACTAAATTTCTTCCGTCAACCTATTATTTCGTTTCGCTACGATTGACGATTTGACGTATTTTAAATGAATATTATATGCGTTAAAGTCGCCTATCCTAAATCTATTTTCTTATTTCTAGAATTATAACTGCTGCTCATGAATCAATAAAAAACAGAGTACATTAAAAGAAAAGTGCATATAACAATGTTTACGTAAGCATGGAGGGTAAGAGCGTTGCTTACTTTTGCTGACAAGGGGGACGGGAGAGTAAGAAATTGTAATAAATGTGCTTACGTAATACTTGAACGGCCCCTTACCCGTAAATAACTTGTAGTGAGTGATTGCTTAACAACACTTTTGGAACAGACATTATACAAACATACATAGTTATACAGTTATCTGCATCTAAACTCAAAATCGTTAGTTTATAATCTATCTCACGAGATTAAAATATGAATTAAAAAGATGTTCACAATTTGGCGGTTCGATAAGGATAGATTATAAATGATCGATCGAATATTAATAGTTATATTGCAAGGAGTATGGTACACACGGCGACAAATCAAGCAATACATTTCAAGTTTTAACTGACCTCGCATAATATAAGCTTTTCATACAATGAGAATTCACCTTATACTGTAAATGTATAAGCTTAATATGTCGCCGTGCGTACTAAAAGATCACAATTTGTCGACAATACACAATTGTGTTCATCATACGGAGGCAGTTAAGAAATGTTATTTTATTCGTAAAAACTTCCGTTATCTATTTATTTCAACGACGATATTCCTAAGTTCGATTACTTATTAAGAACTGAAGCGATAACACAGTAAAAACTAAGAAAAGTTGTAAGCAACAGTTAGCTTCTTTATCAGATAAGGTTCTTATGATATTAAGTACGGCAAATGTCAATTAACATACATACATCGACATGTTAAATGTTATCACATTCCTCGGGTCCCTTTGGGCAAAGAATCACAGTGGTGATTTCAGTGTGTTTATAGTGAGGCGATCAGACAAGTTTTGTGTGTGTGCGAGATCACCGCGTTTGGGCAACGTATATAATAATATCACTCGCGTACGCGACGTTTATTACGAATGTGCTTAATGTCTTCATTCCTCGGACTTCCATCTTTCGAGATTTAAAACTAATCGTTTTGATGACGACTTGATTTTACGACAAAAAAATTAACTGCAGGCCCCGTTGAATGTGATTACTCTGTATTTTGCATTTCTTTTTATTTTCTTATAACTAATCCAGTCTTTACCGATGTAATCACTTCTACGTATCGTCTATGAATTTGACGGCTAGTTGTCACTACCCTTACATATTTTATAAACAAACAACGACGAGATTTCAGTTCTTAACCCCGTTGTTATAACAATCATGTGATACAGAAATACTTATGATAAACGTGCACAACTTAACATATTGTAAAAATATTTTTAAATCCCTAAAAATCGTATGTATTACTATTACTACTTACTACTAATTACTTTGACTTTTACTTTCACTCACTTTGTTTGCTAATTATGTATAATAGATAAAAGGCATTGCACATACAGATAAATATCCATACCTGGATTAAGCGTTTGTTTTTTTTTTGTATTGTCAATATAAAAAAATATTATTTTTCATGTCAATATTGTAAAACATAATTTTAATACTGAGAACACAATAACCTGTGGTCAATATTAAAATTATATGATGAGTAATTTGCTACTTGGTAGTCCTATAATTATTTATTTAAGTTAAAAAATCTATACCGATAGGTAGCGTTATTTTGTTGAAATGGGTAAAAATAAAGCTCGTCGTCAAGCAATTCAGAATGTGTATGGTTTAATGAAACCACGTTATGCAACTCAAACGGATAGATGTGAGATGTGGTTCATAGGTATAAGCATACATCACTTTTATAGGTAATCGTGTCTAAACAGATACTTATATAAGTTAGTAATTAACTGAGATCATGGTCAGATTAAAATGAATATTATTATTTCAACATTTGTCAGTTCTGAATAGTATTTGTTACTATCTTCCTACAATTATACAATGCTACAAGGATCTATTGGTGCCAGAATTATACAAACAGGGGGGCATAATGACATTATTGGTAAACGTTCGTGAAACTGCCGCAGAAAGTGTAAGAAGAAAACAATATTTGCCAGTGAGCAGCCTTGGTTCCGACTTGGAAACGCGATTTAAGACCCTTGTACCATTGTAGTTGGCACGATGCTGACGAGCTTAGTCAGAATCGCACAATGAGTTAGCTGAATCTCAAGGAGAGTCAGAGCCCGACAAGCCATCGTGCGACGGCGTCTGCGGCTGCGCCTTATTGACCATCTTCGTCAAAAAGTTTTTAATGGTGTTGCTGGACAGCAAAATCTGAAATTGAAATTTTGCATAACGTCAACTTATTTAATTGTTTAAATACAGGATGACTGGTATTTGGGTGCTGCTAGAAGCCGGGTTTAAACAGCAATTTTGACCCGTGATCTTGGGGTCCACAATGAAATTGTGACCCTGCTTTAATTTCTCACAATTTGCAATTGGTTATAGTCGAGAGATGGGAAAATTACAAAAAAAAAGAGTTCGATATGACCAAAACAAACCATTGTGTAGCTTTACCGACCGTATAACTTACGAGCAGGCCAAACCACAAAAGGCAAGCTAAGGAAGGATTCTGCAAGTAACAACTCTCATCGAGTTAAAACGGAACAATTCCTTTATATAAAATCTTATTCCTTGGGTTTATAAATGTAAACTTGGTACGAATAATAAATTCTACACTAATTAAGTGAATCAAAGTTTAAAATGATAGATGATAAGTGTAAACGACTTAAAAACACAATATTCTTCATTACTTTTAAAAGTATAGGTATTGTAAAGTAGGTCAATCTTTATAATATTACTAGCTTTGGCCAGCGGCTTCGCTCGCGTACAAACATTCCTCTTGTCCTTCACTTTGTGTGTTGATGGGACTGCATCAAAAAAGTTGCGTAATTAAGTGCACAGACGCCAGAAGCGACTTTGATTTATACTATGAATGAATGAATGAGTCGAATATCAATGCACCATTTTTGTAGCATAATTCAAAAATTGTTCGAAAGATGACCTTGAGCTTTTTAATGGAAACACGACACCGCGAGACTGTGTTGTTCCCATGGGAAAGTATTTCTTCCTTTACTTGGGAACTAGAAGAACGTCTGAAAACTGTATTTCTACGATGCAGATGAGTCATGACGCTTTTTAAATATAATCAGAAACACATTCTTTCAAATTAAATCTTTTGGAGTAGATAGAGAGAAAAGAATTCCCGGCTTTTCACTTACTTTTTTGCTACAAGGTCAGATATATCATCGAAATGGTTCACTTTTTCCAACAGAGAACGAACAGCGATGTAGAAAATTAAGTAACCCGTCGTTGCCAATATATTCAAAGAGATGACAGAGATACGGTATTAAAAATTCAAAGAATGTTACATAACCACAATATTTAGATAAATACACCGTCTAATTAAAACCGCCATAGAAAACTGGCCTCAAGACAATTTAAAGGTTGTTATCCATGCTGATCGATCTCCGCGTGGTGAACATGAGAGGCGCTTTAATGCACCAATGAAGTCGTGAAGTTTATGTTTTGCCGTGAAGGCGTACAAATATTGAAATAAAAACAAAAATGATAGAAACAACAATAAAACTACTAGCATAAGAAGAAAAACAAAATTAAACTCTTACATAAGAGAAGGAAGTATTTTAACATTACATAGGCATATAGGCATTGTCAGTTGTAATATTGGTCATGTCTACTAACATAGTTTTTTTGTTACTAACATCTTTGCATTGTATTATTTTGTAGGCTAACATAGTATTTATGCACCAAACAAAGTTTCTTAACAAATATGTACATTTATGGAATTTAATTCAGAAATAAAGAGATTATAATATTGTCAAATTCAATTATCTTACCGAAAGTTCTTTTTCTAGAGGCAATTTAGCACCCCCCAGTATCTGGCTCTAAAACAAAACAAAACAAAATAAAAAATTGTAATGCAACCGTTTATAGGATAACTAAGAACTCTATAACATAATAGTATCTAATTAATGGAGGTATTACTAGATGGAGGCATTTTACCGCTATTAACCAACTTCTAAAAACCGGCCATGTGCGAGTCGAACTCGCGCACGAAGGGTTCCGTACCATGATCAATAAAAACCGCAAAAAAAATCATGTCTGCTGTATGGGAGCACCTCAAAAATATTTATTTTATTCTGTTTTTAATGTTATAACGGCAACAAAAATACATAATTTGTGAAAATTTCAACTGTCAGACGGACGGACGGACAGTGAAGTCTTAGTAATAAGGTCCCGTTTTACCTTTTGGGTACGGAACCCTAAAAAATGGAGGAGGTTCTCATTCCACTGGAATCTTTTTATTTATATGTTGAGCAATTATTCTGTCCCATGTGTGCTGTATTCGCTCAGCACTATTCACCTCAGTCCTATATAAGTTTGGATTTTACTTCTTAATGAGCGGTTTTTGAGAAGTTAATTTTAAATATACGTGTTAAATCTACTTTGTCTATGTTGATGTTATAGTACTAGTGGTACTAAAGACAAAATACAAAGTAAAGACTGATCCAACCGCCTGAATTCCGAAGCAGATGAAAAAAAAAAGCCTAAACCCAAACCTTAGATTTCCGTAACTAAGTTATTTTGTACTTTGTAGTAATATTTTAAAGAATTTGGTTTTTAACATTGCAAAAAGTTCCTTTTTATATATGTTTAGGTATAAGAAAGAAAGAAGTACATATAAGTATAAATAGAAAACAAAATTTAAAAATGCTCTCACAGTTTACAGGCAACACAAATGGCGATGGACGGGGCATATATTACGAGAGAGAACAGAAAAATGGACCAAGTTAGTAACAGAATGGTATCCGAGAGGCAATAAAAGAAATAGAGGTAGACAGACAAAAAGATGGGAGGCCGACTTCACGAAAATAGCTGGTACGGTATGGACTCGTGCAGCAAAAAATCGGATTAAGTGGAAATCTTTAGAGGAGGCCTTTGTCCACAGACAAGCTGTTAAAGACATACAACCGTTTGCCGATGATTTAATTTAAATGTTAACAGTTACATTTGTTCAGTTTTATTTAGCAAGTAGGCATAGATGTAGCAAACACTTTAGTCATTGTAAGAAAGCTAAACAGCAATAAAGGCTTATTTTATTTAGGTATAACTCGAGTACTGTTACATACCGACTTCATAAAAGTTCCCATCGTTGTCGTCATAAAATCATTGAAGAGAATGAACTGGTCGATCGCCCTCTGCTTCATCTTGTTCTTACGATTAAGTTTGTGAATCTTATTCTTTAGTATCTCCAACCTTTGAAAAATAAGCATGTCAGAAAATTTGTGAAATACACCATGAACATGTTAAAAATATAATAGAACGCGACACGCAACCATGCTTAAGCCACTGTTGGAGCTGCCCCACACTGCGCACCAGGGAAGCACACCTTATACGCATTGTTGCGTAAAAGCAATCTACATGCGCATCTGTGAACATCCCTGACGCGCTACAGAAACGAGGCAGTCCCACCAGTATCCTAAACGCATTGTTGTACTGAACGCGGAGCGCGGCTTACGATCTTTGCGTATAGTTAGCCCACAGGCTGCATGTGTAAAGCAGTACAGTAGGCTTCAAAGAGCGTGATTTTAACAGAAAATGAGCATCGTGCCAACCTGCGAGCCAGCATGTTTGCTCTAACTGACAACGCCTTTCGCTCCCGTTCAATGTCATCATCGTCTTTGAGGTTGGGAGTCAATATATGACCCAGATACTTTAACCTGTAGACTCTCTGCAAAGGTGTACCATAAAGCAATACAGGCGGTACTGCATCAGGAATTTTACCCCCAGCCTCAAAGACCATGAACTCCGACTTCTTAGCGTTGTATACCAGCGCATGAACTTTAACATACGCCTCACATTGAGCAACTATTTTTTTCAGGCCGCAGACTGACGCACTCAGCAGTACCATGTCGTCAGCATAACTGATATGATTTACGCAGGTACCATCTATACACCTTGACATTTTAGTCGTTTTACAACGGCAGCCCACTTCATGTAACCAATGACTACTACACATCCATAAGAAAAAAAAAAAACATTTGAATAACTAAAAAATAAAAATATTATTCATTATGATGACGCAGGACGTAGTTTTAAACTGATATTTTGTCTCATGGAAAATGGAGATGGAATGATCTAGTCGACTCGTGCACTGGGTAGGTACGTTCTATACCGTATGACACGTAAACATTATTAACAGGATGTTTTATAATTCTAATGCATTATTTATTTTTCTTAGTACCTACTATCTTAATTAATGGTAACAATTTTTAATCACACCTTGAGGTATATTATGTCGGATACATTAAGTGGACAACCTTTGTAAGACTTCTAAAATGTCACGGTGTATAACGTCCGAGCCTGATACTGCTGAGCTCGCCAATCAACTCGTTCACATAAAGGTTGAAAAGAGTTGGCGAGCTCAAACCACCCTGCCTCACCCCACACTCCAACCTGTAAGGACGAGAAAACGCCCCAGCCCAACGTACAGTGTTGATCTGGTTTCCATACCAAAACTTCAAAATGTTAAGAACTTCTGTGGGTAAATTTACCCGCTCTAATTTACTCCACAACACATCATAGGAAACCAGATCAAATGCTTTTGAGGAAGCAAGCATAAATAGGCGTCTCACGTCTCGCATAGTAGGTACGTCACAGCATGCTTTAAACACAACACCGCACGCTCTGTTGATAACCCAGCTCTGAATCCGAACTGGTTGAATTAACATGATATCTATATCTATTCATATAATAAATCTGTAGACGAGGCATTTCTGTACATTCTAAATATTTCCAAGTAAAATAGTAAGGGTATTAAAGGATAACCAAAAGATGCCATTTCTATCATTTTTTTTCGTCTGTTTATATGTCGGTTAGAACAAATATCACGTCAAAAGTACGAAACCAGACTAAACGGAATATGTTTTCGTTTAGTAAACAATTATTACACAACCAAAAATGTTTAGTTTCACATTCTTTCTCAGAAATCAACATAAAAAACAGATTTAGAAATTATAATTAAGTTACAAACTAGGGTCGTTTAAATCTGAGAAAGCAATATTATAATATTAGAATTAAAAAACTAGTTTTCCAGCCTTTTCAATTCTTAGAAAAGGTTTCCTAATTTGCATTGAACAATTTCTACAGCAGCTGAAGAACCTATCGCCCCAAACAATTGTTTCACCACTGAAAAAAAAAAATTGACTTTTCCTCTTCACTAAATATATTTTTCTGTGACACCACTCTAGTGGTGTCACATTTTATACTATTTCTTTTCTGAATAGTATTGATTTGGACTTATGCTTTACTATCAATGGTAGCAAAACTGAACCATCATAGTGATTTCGTGCTGCCGCCTCCAACGCAACGCACTTTTTTCTTCTTCATTTGTCAGTGTGAATTCTTGTTTGGGTTGGGTCTAATAAAAATGCCTAAAAGTGAAACTTCGACATTTGGCTAGTATTTAAATCAGTTTCTTGAAATTTAGCTCCAAGCTTCTTCCAAGCCGTTACAGCAGACAAATTTGCATTATTTCTTTGTAAAGTATCCAATGTAATAGATATTAGCTTCAAAATTATTAGATAATCTTCCAGACCTCTTTACGACTATATTGTTAGTGTGTTAAGCAAATACTTCGCAGCTGCAGCTAAAAGATGCAAAATTATACCTGAGTTCCTTGCTTTTTCGATTAGGACATTGTTTGCATATACGTCCCATTGCACAGTTTGGCGCCAGGAGGGCCAGAAAGCCTGAAGACAAAACCAACATATAATTTACAGTTCAGAATTCAGGATGCATAAGTAAACAAGAAATGTTGCAACGAAACGAACTTTACACCCTAAATGAATAACACTATTATATATCTAATCAGAATCTGAATCATGTTTACAGTTATTCGAAAAGAAAATCTGGTCAGCAACGTAAATAACGCAATGAATGTTTTTAAAATGAAAACGATTCCTATTGCTCGTGTGTTACGCAAATACAGCGCCGTTCGCTTTGCCAAAGAAAACATTGAGATCTAAGAAAAATAACAAAATAAAACAATGAAGCGTTACAAGATGAGAAGACAGTCCTGGATATGTATTTTTTTAAAATAAACTGGTGCAGTGTCACTACTCGGCGAAGGTTTCCATATGGGCTAAAGATGTAAGGATTTTCTAACAAGTCGTAGTGAACCTGTCGCAGATAGATTGTCGGTTCCGCTATTTTACATAACCGCTAGCTGTTTTTAAAGCGGCTGCGTTGTGTAAAACAGCTGTACGACACTCACTGAACAATTATTAAAAGTTAGCGACCCATAATTATTTTTGGTCAATATGTCGGTTGATCAATACATTATTTTAATAAGATTTGAAGGTAATTTGTTTACATTAAGCTAAAACAACATCATTATGCAGTCAGTAGTTTAATAGACATGTTATTTCAAAGCTATCTCCAAAGCAAAACTATTATAACAAGACTTATTTATCGTAGCTTTGCGCTTCTATTCAAGTTAAATTTATTATAAGACAGTGTAAACTGTGAATTGAAACGGAAGGTCTGTACTTTTATTGGTACCTATATAAACAAAAAATTAAATATATAGATTTATTCATTAATCACATAACATCACGCCTTGTTTCCCCAAAGGGTTGAGCAGAGGTGTACCTATAGTACACCCACATTTCGCCTGTTATGTTCAAGTCCCATGTAATAGGGGGCAATTCATTAATCACTCTATCCTAAAATTTTTTTTAATCATATTTTCTACTGTTTAGTATGGTTTCCTATGAAAGCGCGTATTTTTTTTTACAATTTTTATGTTTATATATATACCTAAATTACCAGCTAGCGGGGAGATTATCGATGGATAACGCCAAATGCAAATAAAAGGCACATCTGTTCGGTTTAAAAGAAAATGTAATGACAAAAATTGAAAGGAGAATGCTCCAAACCAGCCCCCGAAATTCAAAATTTCTTACGTTTTTTTGCAATTTGCAGGTCAGTGCTAGGTTGTATGTTGATTAAAATATTATTCGCGACTGTAAGACGTATGTAGTTACAGAATTATAAAAATCAAAATCACCAATGATGCATTCAACTTACATGGTCGCGCTTCAGTAGCAAATAAAAATATTATGCATATATACATACTCTCTTTCCAGGGTTCCGGCGTAGCGTTTGTGACTAGTGTTACGTTGTATATGTTTGTATCGTTCACGCCGTGTTCCCCGGGGTATCGAACGTGGGTCTCGTATCTAAAATGGGAATATCCAAACGGTTAACCATTTGAAAATGATGAGGACCAAAGCGGCATTCAATCTAATATATATATATATATATATATCTTTATTTAACAAGTAATAAGGTGAGTAAAAATATTTCTTACCCCTATGTTAGTATTCCTATTCTAATTACTTAACCTTGCTTAGCTTAAAACAAAAATAATAATAAAACCATTAATATACAGGGTGTCCCAAAAATCAACGTCAAGCCGAAAACGGTTGATAGGCCAGGTGGTGACAGTTATCAGAAAATTAAAAAAATCTAAGTTAAGCATTTTTTTTTTCAGTACAGTCAGTTATAGTTGGGCGATGTAATAATTTTTAGTACATGGTGGAGCAAAAAAGTGATGTTTCCTTTAAAACTGAGGTAGCTGTGTTTTAATTTTGGACTGTAGTTTACAGAAGGGTTATTCAGGGTTACATCACTCACAAAAAAAAATAATGAAAAGTAATGTCAATAATTTGAAAAGTACTTAACTTAGATTTTTTTTATTATTTTTCTGATAACTGTCACCACCTGGCCTATCAACCGTTTTCGGCTTGACGTTGATTATTGGGACACCCTGTATGTGAATCACTGCTGGGTCTATCACCGAGGTGGACAGCTTGCAGCAGTGACTCACATATAAACAATCGAGTCTGCTAGCCACACACTGCAGAATAAGGTTGGGGATGGCCCGCACGCGTCGTACCAGGGACGCGCATCGTTGTACAAAAACAGTCGACTCGAGCTCCAGCAAACATACGCGATAATCAATATACGCGAAGGACGCTGTACGGTTTATATTTCTTTACGGCGTATAATCGGCACACAGACTACACGTGTAAAAAGAAGTGCAGTATGCACGAAACATGGTTAATTTAACACCCTGTGAGTAACTTGCAAATAATATTTGCCCTAACCGACAGCGCCCCTCGCTCTCTATCGTCCTTCATGCCCGCGGTCAAGACATGTCCAAGATATTAAAACCTGTATACCCGTGTGAGCGGAGTTTCAATTGAATTGACTGGTGGTAGTTTTCGGACACCGTCTGCCGCCGGCACCAAAGACCATGACTTCACTCTTACTTACATTGTAGACCAAACCATGAACCTTGGCATAGTCTTCACAGGTCCACCCTTTATGTCAGAATTTTTTTCGTCATAATATTATTTTGCATAACAGCGGATAGCATAAACTTCATTTCGCAGAAAATCGTTTGGCATACACTCATTTATCATACATCCACAACGCATAATTTTATAAGTCAGAATCATCTTTGGGCATAAATTTTATATCAATAATAATGAAAAAGGAGAACCATCATATCGCTGAAAGTTCGCAGTCAGAATCGTGTCTTGGCATTATTTCATATCGATAGTCATTAAAAGGCAGAACTATCATATCTCAGAAACTTTACAGTTAGAATTATCTTTTGGCATACATTTCATATCCATAATAATTGACACACTCATCTGTTACATTACAGAAAAATCATAGTTAGCACGCTGCATGCAGACATGCAAACAAGCATACATCATGCATGCAGCATGCAAGCAAGCATGGACCATGCAAGCAAGCTTACTGCCGTGACAGAAGAAAGCATGCATGCTCGCCTGTATGCTTTCTGTCACGGCTCCGGTGCTGCGTGGCTCCGGCGGTCCCACGCGAGCTCATTGTCGCAGACGGTTTAACGCTCACCACCGCAGCTTCGGCTTGCTGGCCGACTTGGCCGGCCAGCTTCAGCCGCGGCAGCGCGTGTCAAAATCACCTGCTCCTCAGTTTGCGGGCCGCCTCGCCCCTCCGCGCCTACTCGGGCTTAAATTACACTCTAGGCGTAGGGCAGACAAGACTACCTGGAGTCGGTTCTGCAGTGATTCGATTCTGTCAATAACTTTTGTAGCAGAACATATATTGACTTTTTGAGCACTATTTTAATTTTAATTTAAGGTTAAAATGCAATTTTATAGAAATGCCAATATGCCTAACAAAATTATTCTAAATGAAATTCTGCCATCTTTATAGTATGCCAAGTGAAATTGTACCAAATAATCGTCGCTCTAAATAAATGTTATGCTAAACGAAATTATACGGAATTTTAAGTCTGCCAAAGGTAATTATGCTTAATAAAATTTTGCCATCTTAAAAGTATGCCAGCGTAAAGTAGGACATATAAACATTCGGCCAAACAATGATTATGCTAAACATTTTTTAGTGTGTTTATGCCAAATAAAATTCGGAGTATAAAGTTTCTGTCGGATAGAGGGAACTCAGTCTTTACAGATGGCAGCCAACCTTCTAAGGCCACAAACAGAGGCGCTCAGCAGAGATGCCATATCTTCGGCGTAACTAATATTGTTCACGTCAGCTCCATTAAGGTGGATGCTCCAAACCAGCCCGCGAAATTCAAAATTTCTTACGTTTTTTGCAATTTGCAGGCCAGTGCTAGGTTGTATATTGATTAAAATATTATTCGCGCCTGTAAGACGTATGTCGTTACAGAATTATAATCATCAAAATCGCCAATACAACCCTCTAAGTTCATAAAGCTATAGGAATGACTTTTTCTCTTTTGTTTTTTTCTTAGGCCTGTATGAACTTGGAGGGTTGTATTGGTGATTTTGATGATTATAATTCTGTAACGACATACGTCTTACAGGCGCGAATAATATTTTAATCAATATACAACCTAGCACTGGCCTGCAAATTGCAAAAAACGTAAGAAATTTTGAATTTCGCGGGCTGGTCGGAGCATCCCCCTTAATGAATCGCCTGTGTGTGTGTGCCAAAAAGTCAAGTCCACACGCGCGCTTCGACTGAACACGGTCCAGCACAGCACGGCAACTCGTCTTTCTGTTTGCTAACGAGTAGTGGATTGTTTGGTTGACTTGATTCTAGTGGTAATAGGACTGTTCTATCTATAATTTTATACATAGAACAGTCCTATTACCACTAGAATTTGGATAAAAGCAAAAAAAAAAAATGTATGCAGATTTTTACCTACCAAAAGGAAACAAACAAGAATAAAAAAATATCATAACAGGAAGGCTTAGTGCATATAAAATGCAATGAGCCTACTAAGTCTTGGCAAATACCATGGCTCCAGAAGTTCTGGAAACCCAAGGAACATTTGTTACAAATACCTTTGTAAAAACATCTTTAGCTTCATATCGACTGAAAATCTGGGCATAACTGTAAAAAACAATAAGCTTAATTATTGCCTGTTTACAGGTTGTAAGGGGATCGCTTCCGAAGGCAGAACTTAGGTTATATACAACCTAAATACAAACGGATACCAATAATCTTTCGCCTTAAATTGGTTATTTATAAGAATTCATATTTTATTAACCCGCAATGGAAACCGTACAAAATGTGAGGTCACTGACACGCAAGGCGCCGCTGGCACACAACCGCGCGTTGTGGGCGCCGAGCGTTCCATACGGCCAGGTCGCGGGACTCATACGGAATTTATAAACACTACTTTCAAAATGCTTACCCTTACACACAACAAAATTATGAATTTTAATCGCTGTCGTAGTGCACTATAAACATTAAAGCTGACAGGCATTTTACGTACCTTTCTACATCCATTTTGATTCTAGGAGGTTTGGCTCGAACTGCGCTCCATCCCTTTCATCGAGAATCATAAGAAGGCTGGAAATTCGGAAATCTGTCTCGGTAAATACGCAAAGCAAGAATAAAAGCATTGCCACGGGCTTTCTAAACACATCAGTTATTATTGTTACGTTTTTAGTGAAATCGTAACATTAGTAACTAAACACAATTATTTATGAATTATTACAAATAACAATGAAACAACACTCCGTTTTATTGTTGTGTTACGCAATGGTTGAGCCATACGTGTTCCTGCCAGGGTCGCGAGATTTGTTGGAAAGAGATACCGCGGCCCTGGCATATGGGAAGGAACACGGATAGGTTTTAGTAAAAGTCTGTCAGGCCCCCGCTCCGCCCAGAGCGGGAGACGTCATTTGATAAGCTCCCAACCACAAAAAAAAGGCATACGTGTTCAGTGCTCGTGAATGCGGTAACATGTTGATGTGTTTAGAAGCCCGTGGCAATGCTTTTTTTTGCTCTTGCTTTGGGTCTTTACCGAGACAGATTTCGGAATTTCCAGTATCCTTCTGATTCTCAATGAAAGGGGTGGAGCGCAGTTCGAGCCAAACCTCAAAAGGTCCTAAAGGACGTAGACTGGTACGTAAAATGCCTGTCAGCTTTAATGTTTATAGTGCACCACGAATACGATTAAAATTAATAATTTTGTTGTGTGTAAGGGTAGGCATTTTGAAAGTAGTGTTATAAATTCCGTTTGAGTCCCGCGACTCCGCCCTATGGAGCGTTCGGCGCCCGCAACGTATGTACGTCGCGCTAGCGGCGACTTGCGTGTCAGTGACCTCACATTGTGTACGGTTTCCAGTGCGAGTTAATGAATTATGAACCTTTGTAAATAAACAATTTAACGCGAAAGGATATTGGTATCCATTTGCGTTTAGGTTGTATATAACCTACGCTTTGCTTTCGAAAGCGTTCCCCTTACACCCTGTAAATAGGCAATAATTAGGCTTATTGTTTTTTAGAGCTATGACCAGATTTACAGTCAATATGAAGCTAAAGGTGTTTTTACAAAGGTATTTGTAACAAATGTTCCTATGGTTTCCAGGACTTTAGGAGCCATGGTATTTGCCGGGACTTAGTAGGCTCATTGCATTATATGTGAACTAAGCCTTCCTGTAATGAACTTTTTCTGTTCTGAACAGATTTACTGCCAATATGAGAAGAAATCTTAACTATTTTGATATTCGCTAAAAACGGTTTGTCAACTCTTGACAGCGATATTAGAACCACTGTTGTAACAAAATACATAAATTATTTGATTAGGAAATTCTTTGTCCAGATATTTAGTTTAAGTAAATCTGTTCCGAAGACTACATGCTACCGCGCGTCGCGGGCACCGAGCTTTACATACGGCCAGGTCGCGGAGCTCATACGGAATTTATAAACACCACTTTCAAAATGCCTACCCTTACACATAACAAAATTATGAATTTTAATCGCATTCGTATCGCAATATTAACATTAAAGCTGACAGGCATTTTACGTACCTGTCTACATCCTTAGCGACCTTATGAGGTTTGGCTCGAACTGCGTTCCATCCCTTTCATCGAGAATCATAAGAAGGCTGGAAATTCGGAAATCCGTCTCGGTAAATACACAAAGCAAGAGCAAACGCATTGTCACGGGCTTCTTCTAAACACATCAACATGTTACCGTATTCACGAGCACTGAATACCGCAACGGACATTGTTTAACATAACAAAAACAATAAAACAGAGTGCTGTTTTATTGTTTTTTGTAATAATTAATAAATCATTGTGTTTAATTATTATTGTTACGTTTTTTGTGAAAAACATAACAATAATAACTAAACAGAATTACTTTAAACTAAACAGTACAGAACAGAATTCGCGCTGGATGTTTGAGGCATAGAATCAGTCGCGGTGGCGGTGCTTGAGGCAGACCTATCCAGCAGTGGATGACTTACGGGTGAAATGATGATGATGATGATGATGATGATGATGATGAACTAAACAGTATTATATACGGTTCAATAGCTATCTATCGAGCGATTAGACGTAAAGCGCGCTCGCTCACGAACTGAGTGGGAAAGAACTAACTATAGTCGGTTTTTTTTAACAAACGAGTACTGAGTATGTTTCTCGCACATTTCCGATATTGACAAAGTGAGATGGGTCATTGGTCGGGGTTGGGCTAACGTCTTGTACTTATTTGAAATTGTTAAGGCCTGTTAATATTTGAATACTACTAAAATTTACTGTAGAGAAAAATAAATTATTATTTTATGATTTAAATTCGCATAGGTACTTAGTATATTCGTAACAAAAATTTCTGTTCTCGTTATATGATATTTTCATAAATAAATAACAATAAAACAATATTGTAATAGTTTATAATATATTATGCACTAGAACATATAAATCAAATAATTATTATACAATCCTTGTAATATTAAAAACTATCGTCATCACTTCCTTCTGATGTCATTTCTGCAGATACGTCAATAATAAACTGCTCCAACATATTTTCTACATGATTGTCGATTCCGTACGTTTTTGTTTCGATGTTGGTTATCACATAATTGACACAAGACTACCATTTTTGTCTATCCACTTTAGCTACTCCTTGTAACCAAAGAGTTCGAACTTCATCAATTTTATAACTTTTGTTGTTTGCTGCCACGTAGCCCTTCGCTTGAGCCCAAAGAAGTTCAATTGGGTTGAGCTCACAGTGATACGGCGGCAAACGTATGACACAACGATTTGTGGACTTAGCCATCTAATCTACAACATTTTTTCAAAACGATCATTTTTTTTTTTCATTTTGCTTAACCAAATCCAAAAGTTGCAACTTTAACATTGCTTCGTTACAAGCAATATTTTTCGACCGTAGCCATTCAATAAGTCCGTAGTCTCCATAAGTTTTCCTGATTGCTGAAGTTATGTGAACTTTTGTTGAGTCTTCGTAAGTTTGTTTGAACTGCAGCCACTCCAACGAGTCACATCCAAACCCAGGTAAATCTTTCGGTGACCTCAATCAGCTCAGCATTTGAGCATGCGATCCATTTTGTGTGGTAGCAGCGGCCAGGTCTTTGAGAGCGCTTGCCAACATATGAACTGGCCCATCAGTGCCATCTCGGGCTTCAGCTGTTTGCTGCGCCAGCAGCGGTAGCGGTAGGTCAAGGTCGCCTAGTTTTGTATCCAGCGGCAGTCTCTGCCTCCAGTTCGCGTTGACTCCTTTATTCCGACACTTCTCCACTTCAACTTTAGTATGATCGTCTTCTCTTCCTTCTGAATGTTAACTGTATTCTTCGTTTTCTAACTCAGCCGCCAACCTTTTGATCGATTATTCTAATTCCAGTCTTTTTTTTTACTGATTACGATGTGGACTTTGAATCAGATTTCGAGTTTGAGGGTAGACCTATGTCGGAACTCAGTTTCACTTTTCCAGTTTGTCCGGGTAGAAATACAGGTTTTTCGACTTGTTAAAGGTCTTTGGTTGCCGAGAATCATCTTGAACAGCAGCTTCCAAGCCTTCAGCACCCTTAGACATGTCGCCATAAAGTTCCTTATTTTTCTTCGCAGTGCTCCGTGTATTCACCATGGTTCGCGATTTTCGTGGAGTATGAAACATAACGACTAACGACACGTAACGACTGTTTAAGATCTACGAAAGACAGCCGGGACCAAAGGCTTGATGAGCTTTCCGAGGCGGAAGGGTCTTGGTAAGTAAAGATCCACGATCACAATGTTGCTACGACGTCTCAAATTGCGGTGAAAAGGAGGTGGGTAAAGATCAGTTCATTTTTTGCCTATCATAATCATGAAAATACAAAGTATTTATTGACGCCATGCTATTATGTTTATGTGAAGTTTGGCTTTTGACCTTCACATCTATTCTAAAACAGCAAGAACCAAAAGTGAGCACCATGTAATTTCTAATAAAAAAATACTATCTGTTCTTAGACGACATAAAAATTACGATCAACAGAACGATGCCAAAGTGTGTTATGCTTGTAAAAGATACGCAAGTCGTAGATTAGAAATTAAAAATTCTACTACATCTTTGAATGTTGTCGATAGTTCACAACCGTCCACCTCTACAGGCTCTGCAGTGACTCCGATCTTCCAGATTATCCACGATTAAAATAGGAGGAGCAATATTTAACTCTTGGGATATATCAGCAAAGCCGATCATACACTCACGAACACCGTAATCAATCGGAGGTAAACTCTCTTTACATACATCGAGAAGATTCCTCAGTTGTTCGACTCTAGTAGAGATCACGACACAAGTTCAAAAGTATATTTAACATTATGGATAAGAAGGTATAGGTCATAATCGAAACATTGAATGGCTGCTGTGCACATGTTGCATCTGTACTTTGGTATTTGGGATGCTTCAGTAACGATTCAGCCAGTGAAAACGAGAAGAAAAGATAATCAAAGACGTTTGTTACAAATAGTTTGGATTAGTTATTTTTCCCTATTATGTCCATTTAATAAAAATATATTTTGAAAAAAAAAAAAAAACTAGTATTTTCATTTCGACTGAGTAGAGCAATCAAAACAAAAAATAAACATAATATAATTTGCCGATGGGAGAAAAAAGGCCGATCTTTACCCACCTCCTTTACGCAATCACGAACTAGATGAGTTGGCCAATTATGGCTCACGATATAAGAATACACAGAGATTACTCAGGTTACCTGAATCTACAAAACAGCTGAATACAAAATAAAAATAAAATAGATTGCTGCCAAAAGAGGAAAAGTACATCACTTCAAAGAGAAGATCTTACATGAGATTAATATAAACGTAAATAAGGTTATTAAATACATGAGTTTCCGATGATGATGAAAGTTCTGATAGTGGAAACAAAAGCTTAGTTGTAACATCAAGAAGCGATATACATCAAGAAATAAATACACCTGACATTTCTGATCAGCATATTGATTAAACAGTTATATCTGACAATGTTGCTACAAAGCCGAGGAAGAAAAGCTCAACAAAAAAGGAAACGGCAACAGCGAAAACAAATTAATGGACATCAGAAGAAAAAAAAGTTGTAAAAGATTACTTCTCTAAAGCAATAATAAGACTAAAGCAAACACTATATAACCACTTGACTTCGCATACAGTGCCCCGACGCTCGAAAACTATAAGTATTTTGTCGCCTATGCATAGGCTTCGGTTCTAGTAACCATTTTAGTTGTGACCAATTGTTAAACCTCTGTGCACGCAAAATTAATGCAAATAATATAACTTTATCTGCAATTATAACGCATCAAAATGCCTTCATGCGCGGTGAAGTTGTGTGGGAAACATTCCAAGACTTCTAGTTACAAAAAGGATCGAATAACATTTCATTGGTAAGTAAACAGTACGAAAAATTATTTTGATTTAATCAGATTATGATCCATCGTATCTATTTAAAATGGTGGTTGGGTAAACCAGCACACTGTCGAGTCCCGCGTTGATGTCTTTTGGAAAAGTATCGTTATTTCATTAGATAATTTCAATGCATCTATCCCTTACTTTCCCTTTGTATTTTTATCATTAAAATTAGTGCTGTTAACTTTAATAGCTGAAAGTCTATATCGAAAATTAGTGAAAATTTTATTCAATTCATATACTGTGGCTTCTTTAGCTTCGTCTTAACAATCCGTTTGTAAACTGGCGCCAAAACTCACGTGAAATAGTACCTTCTGCCTTGGGGATGATATTCGACACCGCTTCCGATTGCCATATTGTCGAATATGATAGTGGCGTAAATTTTGTTCTTGGATTCTTTAGCTTTAATTTTTGTTAGTGATTGATTTTGATTAAATATGATTTCTTTGATTTTAATTGAGTATTATACATTTTATCGATATCGACCACGGATATCAAGGGATATGCCTAGGGGGCGTGGCACGTGCCGCCTCGATACTATAAATTGGTAGTATGTTCGAACGGCGGCTGTACGCATCATTCAGTCGCTTTGCAATTACGTACAGTGCACTATTGATGCGTAAAAAACCAAAATGCCGAGTTGTGCAGTAATTATTTGTAAAAATAGGCCAAATACCATCAACCTGAAGACAAATGGCGTGTCCTACCACCGGTAAATATACAATTAAGTCACTGTTTTATATTTTAAATCAATTGTTAAATGATTTACTAACTTACGTGCGGAGCGACACGAACTAATCCGAACTAGCCCGAATCTTCCCGAACGAAACGAACGTTTTAGATTTAGAGAGGTGCAATGGTTTGCGTGCGGCTGACTTTATCGATATGCGTATTATTGCAGATGAATATTTTTTTAGAGAACTCAATGGATATCCTCGTATTACTTGTATAGTTAAAGAGTTAATTACTTATTAATTTAATATTATTTGAACCAAATTACGACATTATAATTCCAATACAGTTACTCGTGAAGTGTTTTTACTTAAAGTAATATTATACCTAAAGATTTTCACAAATTAACAGTTTTTAATTTATAGTAGGTACAATATAATAAGTAATATGAGAAATAAATATTATATTACATCCAATTGTTTATATTTGGCAAAAAAAATTACAATAATTTGTTTTCGATATGCAAAAATATTCTTTTTTTTTTGTCTGCTATTTGGCGGTTTCGTAAGGTGGGCCATAGACGATTGCAATGGTTATATATTGTTGAAAATAAAAATTTATAAGATATGCAACAGAGAGCGTTCCCTTTAACGGATAATACAAAATTTTAAAAACATATTTCCATTTTATTTTGGTAAAAGTTTACTATATTTTCGGATAGGTATATAAAAAAAAATATTTAAAGAAAATTAAACGAAGTTATTATAATACAAGAAAGTGCTAAAATTAAATATCAATAAAAATAATCGACCATCGCTTTCGACTCCCTAATTGCATGCGTGTGCATTGGATGTTCGCAAATAGCAAGTGTTTACAAGTGAATGCCCCGCCCATTGTATGTATGTGTGCTATTAGAAATTGATTTAGTGTAGCTGCTTTCTTCTTGGTGTGCGTGTTCAAATTTTAAATGTGTGTCGTCAGTACACTATTTGTTAATTTTGTAATTTTTTGGCTGGGAGATAAGCGGCGACACTAGGACTCCTTACTATTCCGCAATGAAGGCATATCTCTGGATGTCTATGATATCGACTATTTTCCCTTAATGAAGTAGAGCAGCCCTACGATGGGCTTACCTACACAACTGGACCTTGAACTGCCCAATTGCAGCCGCGCATTCTTCCTCGTCCTCCGTCACGCCGTTGGTTAGTAGTCTGTTAAGTAGAAATTGGCCTATACGCTCTCTAGTGGTTATATTCTCTTTGGACTTAAGGTTCCTGGAAAAGATTAATAAGACTGTGTCCGAAACAATGCAAAGATTTTAAAAGACAGAAACTGGAAAGTAGTAAAGTATTAAATCTATAACATAATTCAACGAAACAAAAAATAAATATATACGGTCGAATTGAGAAACCTCCTCCTTTTTTTGAAGTCGGTTAAAAAAAGGACACGTTATTTTCGTTTCATATTAGGTATTTATTTTCTTATATATTGTTAACATGCCATTAGGTTTTCTATTACTCGTACTATGTTTTTCGGTTTTGTGTTATGAATCGCTTACCTTATGACACTTAATAACATTAAAACTAGAATTGAGGTTTACAATTGGTGGAGACACTGGGATTCAGAAACTGCAATTTTATGATTGATGGTTGTTTGATTCAATACAATATCAAGTAATTAATTAGTTTCTTTCAGATAAGCATAGAAAAAGAAGAAAAAAGTCTAAATTTTAGATTTCAAAGACGCTATTATATTGATTATCCCAAAGAATGTTTGTTTTTTTTTCTTTCAAATAAATAAATAGTATTTGGCATGGAGTTGTAACTCGGGTCGTAACAGCTATGTGAACATAATACACCATTGCGTATGTATGATGTCACGCCATTTATGCCAGGAGCCCTTTATTTTGATATTATGCTATTTTTACATTGTATATATGAAATATATATATTATATATATATAAATTTTTTGCTTAATTATAGTTTTCAATTTATGGCAAATGATTCAATTTTACGTGTTGTGTCTCTTAATGTTTACTACTTACTAATGTATAGAAACAAGTTCTCATCTCTAAGTTGTATAATATGAAAGATTTATGATCGTTTGGCATACAGTATTCAATTTGATAGAGTTTTGAATTATGTCGTTATTCTCGAAAACCAGCGAGCTGTGCTACTCGGGAATTTGTTGCGCCACTTCTTCCCAGCTAAAGCACTAGGAAGTGCTGCAGGGCGGGCGTTTTGGGGGAGTGTCTTATGTAATTTTGACGTTTGAAAAGTGCTGATTCTCAACGTATTTGAATAAATGACTTGATTTTGAAATTAAACCGTATTATGTACCGTAAGTGTAAAAATGTCATCATCATCTACCTAGCCTTTTCCCAACTATTTTGGGGTCGGCTTCCAGTCTAACTGAATGCAGTTGAATACCAGTATTTTACATGGAGCGGCTGCCAATCTGACCTCCACAACCCAGTTACTGGGTAATACGAATACGGTAATACTCCTTGATAAGACTGGTTGTTAGACTTTTAGGGTTCTGGCGACCCGTAATTACTGTCAAAGATTCACAAATGACAGCCGGGACCTAAGTAAGTGTAACAATGTCTGCAATGTTTATTGTGGTGCAAAAAATAAAATATTAAACAAAAAATAATAATTTGCACTATTAAGGACGCTATCACATTTTTCTACAATTATATCTGTGGTTTTCAGGTACCAATTAAATCAAGAGGAATCACAAGTGCGAGGTCAATTATAATAATCTATACTAATATTATAAAGCTGAAGAGTTTGTTTGTTTGTTTGGTTTTCAGGTACCAATTAAATCAAGAGGAATCACAAGTGCGAGGTCAATTATAATAATCTATACTAATATTATAAAGCTGAAGAGTTTGTTTGTTTGTTTGATTGAATGCGCTAATCTCAGGAACTACTGAATCGAATTGAAAAATTCTTTTTGTGTTGAGTAGCCCATTTATTGAGGAAGGCTGTACGCTATATACCATCACGCTACAATCAAATGGAGCGGAGCATCAATGAAAAATGTTGCAAAAACGGGGAAAATTTATTCCTTTTGAGAGTTTCCGTTGCGTGCGCTGCGTAAACGGTTAAAGTAACGCCACAATCATGTATGACGGAATTGTTCTTCTTAAAAAGTTCTAAAAAAAGTTCGCGACAGTATATGTCCATCTTTTAAGGTTGGCACTATGTTTTTTTCAAATTATTTATAAAAAATGCATTATTTGCGAAGGTGTTCATAAACATGGATATAATCGTTAATCATCAGAAGTGTTTAATTTTGAACAATGAATATCTTACGAGATATAATAACCTGATTGCTCAACACTACGTACGGGCCGGTGATTCGATGCGACGGGGTAGGTCGCGGGAGCAAGAGATTTGACGAGGACGACGTCGCGGGCAGAAGCTAGTTTTATTAAAAAAAAAAGATAATTTAATCATCTCCATAATGACACCATAAAAATTGTATTGTCGATACAAAATTTTCCCAAAAATACATTTTCAGCACCAATATAGTGAGAACAACTGCATATTTTAACTTCAAAAAACAAGTAATTGTGGCAGTCCTCTATGCTATACATTCGGAGTTGAAAAAAAAGAGTAAGAAACTTAGTTTCTGACGGGGTCCCCCGAACCCAACACGTTATTTTCATTCAAAATGAAGTATATATATATATTTTTTTTTAATAATTAGTAGACATAGCTATCAATTTTAGGGAATTTTAGGATAGTGAATACGAAATTTGATTCAAATACGGCGGGTGTAGTTTTTTTATGAAAATATCTAGAATCATATTGGGAGCAGAGATTATGAATATATCATCGATTTTGAATTTAAGTTGCGGATGTAATGTTATTATGGAGAAACGTCGACATGGGTATCAATTTTGGGGGTTTTGGTAGCATGATCAACAGTATTTAACGTAACTTTCATTATTTATTACTTAACCTAAATTGAAAGTTTTTTTTTTTTAAACAACACTTCTCTAAATTTTTTATATATTTTCGAATTACTAATAGCAAAGAAGCGCCAGAACAGCCGTTATTTTTTTTTGTGCTTATTCAAAATTCTGAATACGCCCTCCGATCCCAATGGTGGGATTCAGGCGTCACACAATTATTACTTGGTTTTTCTGTAGGGAATAAATATTCTGCATATTTTCAACGATTACAACAAAAATATTGGGTTGGCCACTAAATATCGACTCACTTTGAACAAAATATTTTTTCCTTCTTATCGAAACGGTCTAGTTTAGTTCTTTTTCCAAATACGTCTAGAACATTCCAGAAGCTTCATTACTGATTATATAAAAGGCAGCTAGGACGCGTCTGTAGCAATTAATTCGTAACAATGGAGAAGCACGCTATTCGAGCTATAATATTTTACGAGTTCAAACGTGGCTCTAGTACGAGACAAGCGAATAATGCGAACATCAACAATGCACTTGGAGGGGGCATAGTCACACAGTCAACTGTTAGTCGATGGTTTCGTCGCTTTCGATCCAGCGATACAGGAGTAGAGGACCGAGTACGTTCAGGTCGACCAGTCGAATTAGATGACGACATGCTGTTGGCAAATCAAAACTCGGATGCTACTACTTGTGAGTTAGCGCAGGCACTTAACTGCCCCCCCAGTGGGTTCCCGCATTGACGAGACGGGGGGGCTCAGTAGCCGTGGTTTAGATCCCCACGGTGTAGCTAAGAGGAACCCGAGGAGGGGCCGCTCGTCAGGGCTTTTCCGCTCAAAGCCGACGACGTAGCGGCCAACGCGGTGTCGTTTGGCGACATCGCGTGGGTTGGAGGCCGCGGTGGGAGAGGATTGCCGGTATTGAGGTGGGTCCGGCGACGGACAGCCGCGGCGGGTTCGCGGAAGAGTTTTTTAGTTCCCGTGTTCCCGCCATAAGCGGTGTAGGAGGACACCGTGGAGTTTTAGTGGGTTGAAGTCCCACATAACTGCGCTATTTCCCCTTAGTAGCGCAGTATGCATGAGCATTTCTCCACGATAAAAAAAGGCACTTAACTGCAGTCACACAGCAGTGGAAAAGCGACTGCATGCACTCGGATATCGGCGAGTGCTGACAAGATGGATACCACACCAGCTGAGTATGGCAAATCGCCTTTGATCTCGGATCCAAACGAGGTCATTAACTCGGCTCCGAGGTGCCCAGAGTGTTCTTCTCTAGTTTCCATCAGAGTAATTCCTGTCCGACGCGTTCATGTCGCGGGGGTGGGCGCCACATGTCCTAGTAGGCCAGGGCAGGCTGGTGGTGAAGTTCGGATGGGGACCCAGAGCTGCGGGGTTTAACGCAGATCTCTTGCCCAGGGTCACGGGTGAAGACCTCAACGGCTTCGTTGGCGGAGATGGAAACGATCGGTACGGCAATTTAAGGCGAAAGAGGCAGCCAATTAGGCTCTGTTACAGACTTCATCGGTATAACAGGCGGATACTGTCGATAGGCAAGCAAATTCAAATCAAAGGACGCATGTCAAATCACTATATCGATTTGATTTAGTGATTTGACATGATTTGGCCAACTTCCTGCATTCTCAACTTCCTGTCGGTTATCCGGTCCATTGATACCAGGATTTTGTGGACGAGAGAGTGGATCTGCACCAGCGCAACTGCTTATCCACTTAAATATATTCACGCGCGGATGACCCTGGCTTCCTTCTAAGGATATGAGCTGTACAAGCCCTGCGGCGATCGGGAACTGGTGGTGAGGTCGTGGTCTTGGTGGATCATTGGCGTTAGCTGGAACTCGGCACGTAGGCGGTCAGTGGAGAGTGGTCGCTTCTGGACTTGACTGAGATGGAAGAACAGGTTCAGTAGCACGACTGACGACAAAGCAGACCTATTTAGGATCGCTCTGCTTTCCCCAGTCCGGGGAGGGGCCTAGAAAAGGTGGCCTAAAAATAGTCCGTCTCTCCTCCAAATCGGATGGCAAACCGCAGTCATCTGAACGCCAATCTTTCTGGCGGTCGTAATAATAAGAGACATAAGATGAGAACGACGAAAAACTTAATACTGGGAGCATGGAATGTACGTACATTCTTGGATCATGACTCTAACCTGTGTCCCGAGAGGAAGACTGCAATCGTGGCAAGAGAGCTTTCAAGATACAACGTGGATATTGCTGCAAGTGAGACCCATCTTAGTGATAGCGGAAACCTTTATTGGATTGGAAGACCAGCAGGAGAGCGAGCGGCTAGTGGTGTCGGTTTCGCAGTGCGTAATAAAATCGCAGCATCGTTAACACAACTTCCGAAAGGAATTAATGACCGCATAATGACATTACGCTTGCTCATTGATGATGTTAGGTATGTCCACCTCATCAGCATCTACGCACCTACCCTGACAGCAAGTGATGACGATAAAGTAAAGTTTTATCGAGATCTGTCCTGCGTTCTTACGGGTATCCCACCACAACACAAAGTTGTCCTGCTGGGGGACTTAATGCACGTGTCGGTACTGACTACGAAGCATGGCCTGGTGTTCTTGGTCGAAATGGAGTTGGGAACTGCAATACTTGGATTGCTTGGAACTTCTCACTCTGTGTGCAGAGTTTGACCTGTGCCTGACTAATACCTTCTTTCGTTTACCAGCGAAATATAAGACCTCGTGGATGCACCCCAGATCCAAACAAGGTGCCAGACTTTCTTGATTACATTATTATACGCAAAAAAGACCTAAACGACGTCTTGATTACAAAAGCAATGCGGGGTGGAGAGTGCTGGTCAGACCATCGACTTATTCGTTCAAAGATGCGTCTAAAATTAAAACCTCCTCGATGCGCAGCACATAAGCAACCAGTGAATGCATGTGTAGCTTCAATGGTTTGCTCCGAGAAGTTCATGCGGGATCTGGATACACACTTCAGCACCAACATAGAGAACGTTACAGATAATGTTAATGAAGCGTGGCATTCATATGCTAAACACCTTCACGATAGCGTCTCATGCCGCAGAAGAGGAACCAAACCAGGATTGGTTCGATGACTCTGACGAAGAAATCCGAGCATTACTTGAGAGTCACAGACAAGAACTGAGATCCATGTCTAACGCTGATAGTCGACGACCCACTCAACGTGAGCTAAAAATCAGAATCCGTGACCTCAAAGATAAATGGTGGCTGGATCGAGCAAAGGAACTCCAACTTTTTGCTGACACAAACCAGACGGGCAGATTTTTCGAGGGTCTGAAAGCAATTTTCGGACCAAAATCGAGAAAAACGTCACCAATATATTCCCGTGACAAGGTTTGTAGACTGACAGATCACAAGCAAATCCTAGAGAGGTGGGCTGAACACTTTAATGACGTCCTGAATCCCTGCTCACAGACCACAGATATACCATATGTTGAGAACCTTGAATGCCGTCCCGTTCAGGAAGACCTAGCTGATCCACCATCCTTTGTTCCATGACAGCCGTCCATCCGTTCATGACAGCTGCCAAGAGATTGAAGAATGCAAAAACACCAGGCACTGATTGTCTACCATCGGAGGTCTACAAATACGGTGGTCCGCATATACAAAGTAGGCTCTTCAATCTGGTGCTCAAAGTATGGGAAACCGAAGTGGTACCTCAGGACTGGAAGGATACCTCCATTTGTAAAATTTATAAAGGCAAAGGTGAGTTATCCGAATGTAGTTCCTACAGGGGCATCTCCTTCCTGTCCTCTGTGGGGAAGGTACTGGCGTATATTATCAATCGCCGTTTGGCAAATCTTGCTGAGCATATACTTCCAGAGTCGCAGTGTGGTTTTAGACCTGGCAGAGGAACCATTGACGGCATTTTCATAGTGAAGCAAATGCAGGAGAAGAGTCTTGAACAGGACCGTCCTCTGTACATGTGTTTTATTGACCAAGAAAAGGCTTTTGACCGCATGCCACGCGCTGCTCTCTGGGTTGAGTTGAAAAAGGCTGGATGTCCTGAGAAATTCGTCAACATGATCCGTAACTTTCACGACGGTATGACGGCACGTGTTCAACATGAAAACGATTTTTCAGACCCGTTTCAAGTAACCAGTGGTGTGAAGCAAGGCTGTGTCATGGCTCCCACATTGTTTGCACTTTATTTCTCGGCAGTGTTAAACGATGCGCTGAAGCATAGTGTTGGACAGATTGAACTTAACGTCCACCGATAAAAGTGTCTTCGACATCTCACGCTTCATAGCGGGGACTAAGACGTTTAGGGTTCCCGTACTTGACGCACTCTATGCCGATGACGTGTGTCTGTTGGCTGACTGTATGGAGTCACTCCAAGATTATTTGATTAATCTTCAAACCTCCTGCTGTAGATTTCGACTTGTAATTAGTGTGAAAAAGACCCAAATCCTGAAGCAGCCACCAAGGGGATGTGATGCTGACAGTTCAACCGTTAAGCTGCATTCTGAGCCACTGGAAGAGGTGTCACATTTCAAATATCTTGGAAGTCAGGTCTGTAATGACAATAGACTTGCGTCTGAAATATCAGTTCGGATTGCTAAAGCAGCCGCCACGTTTGGGAAACTTAATAAACGTGTATGGGCATCTCACGACCTGAAACTGCAAACTAAGATATGCGTTTACAAAGCCCTAGTTCTGCCTATACTCACCTACGCTGCAGAAATCTGGTGTCTCTATAGAGGTGACATTATAAGGCTTGACACTTTCCACCTACTGTGCATTCGGTCTATTCTTCGCACGAAATGTCAGGATCGTGTTCCCAACACGTAGGTGCTAAGGCGCACAGGAATGATGGGCATGGAGGCGTTTTTGATAAAGATGCAACTGAGATGGTGTGGTAATGTACAGCGCATGGATACCAGCAGATTGCCTAAAACCGTTTTCTACTCGGAGCTTGCCCAGGGAAAACGAGTACAGGGTGGACAATACCTGCGCTACAAAGACGTCCTCAAACGTCACCTTAAGACTTGCGGTATCCCCGTTGATCAATGGCAGGAGCTTGCTCGAAACCGTGAAAGGTGGCGCAGTTCAATTCACAAAGCAGCTGAATGCTTTCAAACGAATCGTCTTGAAGATCTAGACAAGTAGGGCCAAATACGGAAAAGCCGCCCGAAGCCTTCATATACTTATTATACATATGAAGATGTTGGTCAGCTCATCTGTATACAGTGTGACCGGATTTTTAAGACCAAATTTGGTTTTGCCAGCCATCAAAGAGCTCACGAGAGGAGAGAGAAGTAGTCAGGGTCGCTGTCGCCGGACACGGTGAAGAGGACTATACTATAGCAAATCGAGCTGCCCGAGTATCAATTTGTCAATCATTACTTCTTCTTCCCAAACGTAAGGAGTTTTTAAGTAATTTAGTAACAGGAGATGAAAGTTGGATAATGTATAAGAATGATAAGCGTAAAGCCTACTGGTTGCCGCGAGGAGAAGAACCGCCAGTTCAAGTACAAGTAAAAACTCACAAACAGAAGGTTTTGCTTTGTTGTTGGTGGGATGCAGGCGTATGATTTATTATGAATAATACTCCTTGATGGACAAACAATCAGCGCCGATGTCTATGTTAAACAGCTTCGCAAGTTAGCGACTGCTATGCAGAAAAAAATGCGACGAAAAGTTAACATCCACTTGCTCCACGATAATGCGCGACCCGACGTTGCTTCCGCCATACGTCAGCAATGGAGAAGTTTCATGATGTTGTTAATATTATATTTAACGTGATGGTATTAAAATATAGATCAAAAGTAATTAATCACTGATTTTTTTTAAATCCATCTAATTACTTAGAAATAAATTATTGAAGTTTACGTATTTTAGTACGGAACGTCTGTGGTTTCTGATTCGCCTGTGACGTCATTTGACCTATTCAATATCACCGCACCACGAATCATTCAAGTACATATTAGTTTCAGAGTTGCGCTAGGGTTCTTGCTTCGTTCGTGTTTATTTACGTACAGTCGTATGTTTCTTTTTTATTTATGAGCGTGTAGTTTTTATTTCACTATAAAGGATGAAGGCTTCGTCAAAGGGCAAAGTGATAATTTGCCTAAAATTGATATACGGAGTTGATATGACAGAGGGGCATTAAATTACACTACGTATACTATACGTGTTTAGTATTAATTCGATACGGTATAAAAATAAAAAGCACCAAAAATTAGATTTTTTTTTTTTTCAAACAAACTAAATAGCTTACAAATCAGAGTAAAACGCAACCACCCTTTATAAATAAATTTAACTGACCTTAGATACCTAGGTAAGAACGACAACGCCGCGCGCGCGCTTGTGTGGCGTCACGGCGTGTGTTATCTCGTATCAAAGAGGGCGGCCGCGCGGCTGACGCGCTGGGTTTATGTTAGGTTTTGAAATACGCGCACAACAGTCACAACAAAAACACTCAATTTTTAAATTCTCGATGTGTCCTCCATTCACGTTAATGCACAAATTATACCGACGGAGAATATTGTTATTTATTTTTCTAATTACATCACTGTCCGTCGCTAAGCACTTTAATTTTGTAAAATGCTAAAATAATCCTATTTTTTAGTTCAACAATTGTATTTACCTCAGAGGCATACACTTCACCCTTAATGTACCCCCACAAAAAGAAATCCATGGGAGTGAGGTCTGGAGATCATGATCGTGGAACAGTCGGTCGTGTCGTTTCACAAAAAAAAAACTAACACTGAATAATAATAATCCCAAGTTACGTTACGTTACAGGACACTGTCACAATAATAAAAAAGAAATACTGTCTGTCTTAAACTAAAAATCACAATTGTCAGCGCGCGAGTTTCACAAAACAAAATCTGCGCGGAAGCGTGTTACGCAACGCACATTCCCGAAGGATCGCGCCGGCGAACTGAATAAACAAGTTTTTTAGGCCGATCGCAAGGATCTTAGATGCAGTAGCAAAACAGTGACGTACTTATTTCTATTTCTTTTACGCACGGGAATTTTTTGTATAACTGTCACTCTCGTAATAAAAGTGTAAGTGTGTGTATTCATTGCTTCCTTGTTTGCATTGCCATCTTTTAGCGAAAATATTTGGTTTTACTTGTGACTTGGATCAGAGCGGCAACAGCGCATTTCAAATTTATCATTTTAAGGTGCATGACCTATGCGTATAGGCATAATCAGCTGTTAGAAAAGATACATCGTGTTCAAACAGGGCAAAATCTTAAAAAATCATTTGCGACTAAACTACTGCTCCTATTTAATTGATTTTTGGTACAGGGCTTGAACATGGTGCCTAGTATAGGCAGTTTAAAGGAAAGCCCCTCTGTCGTATCAAGTTTGTATACACAGTAATGGACTTTTTTTCTTCAAATCCGTCTTATGTTAGTGCTGAAATAAAAGGAGTTAAACTTTTTAAGTGAGTATTAAAAATACATTTACAATAAATTTACATAAAATATATAGTCATTTTTACTGAATAAGTTATTCCGGAATCCGGACCTATTTACGATTCAATAGGTATATCGATCAGAAATAGGCATCTATTATATAGTTACTTACATCAAAATGATCTTCACACACATATTTAGTGCTTTTAGGGCCAATTAAATCACGCTTCATTACTTTGCACCACTTTTTCCTTGTTGTTATATTATTTGGAACACGAAAAAAAAAATTATTGGGATTTCTAACCGTTGTACTTTTTATTTAGCTGTTGACACAAGGAACAATACAATATTTGTAGGCTTTTTTTTAACTTCTGCCATCGGGTAATAAACAAAATACAAATCGAACGGCGCAAGCAACTACACAACAATACATTCGTACGTACGTACTCGGCGAATACGTGTTGCATCGTCTAGGTCAAGTGACGTCACACGATGGAGCGCCGCGTGTAACAAAATTATTCTTGCAAGCGCAACTCCAAAGTCCCATAACTTTTTAATTTCTTACATAAGTGTTTTATTTTACTTAAATTTTTATAATTTATCTATAAGAAAATGAAAACTTTTTCATTGCAGGAGTTAGGTTGGACTACAGTTCCGCACCCACTGTATTCTCCAGATTTTGCTCCCTCTGATTATCATCTACTTCGCTCTCTAAAAAAATTTCTGCGAGGACAGTGCTTTAATGATTTCACCGAGGTGAAAAATGCACATGACATGACTTATTTAAACAGCAGCCCGCTGATTTCTGGAAGCAAGGCATTCAGTCTCTTCCAGATAGATGGAAACAAATTATAGATTTACACGGCGATTATATTGTCTAATTGTAGTTTTGAATCAAAAATACCAAAATTTATATTTGTTTCATTCAAAAGTGAGTCAGTATTTAGTTGCCAACCCAATATTATTAAAATATTTTATTATTAGACCTCGTTTTTTATTGTATTTACAAATTTTAAGATATTCCAAAAATTATGATGATCAAGTTGATAAAACTTATTTACTGTTACCAAATGCAGAAAGTAAAGTTACTTTACTTCTAATTTTACTCAACAGTGCTACTAAAATAAAATAAGTAATACCTTCCAGTACCAAGATTAGTTAAGTGATGTATAAAAGTGCGTACGCGTAATGTTGTTGTGTGGCGACTCAGTTACCTAAAGATGAGTGATTGAAAAATGTGATAGCGTCCTTAATACACTAATGGAAAAAATAAAGCGATCGAAAAAATAATTTTGGTCAACAATGGTCGTTTCGGATTGAAAAAGAAATAGCAATTTGAAGCTTCAAATCTTTAGTTTCGAGATTACTTGATCAAAAAAAATTCAATGCCACTTGTATTGCTCAATCTGAAAGAATACGGTGATAGAAATTTTCTCAATATTTTTTTCAGTTTTTTTATGGACCATGAAAAAACTGAAAAAAAAATTGAGAAAATTTTAGAATTGGATTTCGCATTTTTATTTCGATGATTACCTTAACTGAAAAATCGGCGATCTTGTTTATTCAGCTTTAATTTTATTTTTTTACTTTGGAATTTAATCTTTACATCTATGAGATATGTATGATTGTAAGGAAACATCAAAATTTATTTATTAAAGCTAATGATGTTAATGTCCGTAACTGACGAGACCCCAACAAGTTCGTACTAAGCGATATTCCAAGAATAACTAAATATAATAAGAGTTGCCTTGCCATGTGTGTCCGTTTATATAATAAGTTACCAAATGATCTCAAACATTTAAACACTATATTATTTAAAAAAAAAGATTTATGAATGGTTATGTGTTAATAGTTTTTATAGTGTTAAAGATTACATTGATATAAAATGTTAACTAATGTAACCTGCGAAAAAATTTGCATGTCGATTACTATGTTGGCAAAACATGTATTGTTCTAAGTTGTAATTTTACCATCTTTGTATACCGTGTTTCTATGCAAATAAATATATTATTATTTCTTTATATACATATTAGTTACATTTTTAAATATTTTTAGAAAAATAAATTTACAACAAAAAAACATTTAAAAATATTAAAAATAGTGGACCTCCAGTAGCGGGAGCAGGGTCCAAGCTACCGGTGGTTAGGACTCCAGAGACAGGAACCTCCTCACGATGCGAGCCGTGTCAAGGAGTACTGCATTCTGAATCAGGCTCTTCATCCAACCGCCTAACGATAGCCTCGACAGGTGTTTGTCGAGGGTATCGGCCATCAGCCCATTGGCTGATACGACAATCGGCACAATGACAGCCGAGTCAACATTCCACATGCCAACAACCTCGTGTGCTAAGTCGAGATATTTAATCTGTTTCTCTTTCTCAGCTTTCACGAGGTTTCAGTATATTATTATTATTAATTTGTTTTAACGTCTCAATACGTTTATTTTTCGCTGAGATATTGAACATTGAATGAAAACAGATAATTTCGTCTTTGACCATCGTTTTTGTGGATATATTAAACTGTATAACGCACACTCCAAGTTTATGGTAACCTTAATCATTTCAATTTAGTCGGTGATTTTCCAAAAACACCTCAAACTTTTTTCTTGATAAACAAGTTATCCGACTTTTTCAGTTAATTTTATCAAAGTTCGTGGATATAATGTTTTATAATTTTTATTTTCACCGTTTTCTTTCAGATTGAGCGTTATACGTGGCTTTGAAAATTTTATTATAGCAAAAAAAAAAAATGGAAACTAACTGCTTGATGAAGCTTTTAATTTACTTTTTTTCAATCCGAAAGGACAATTTTTGACGAAGATACAGCCTTTTGAAAAACCGCAAAAATTTTGGATTTCTTTTTTTATTTCTTATTTTTTTCCATTCGTTTCATCCAAATAGTTTACTGTAACATATGTAGGTGGACGATTTTAGTTTCCTAAATTTTATAGATGAATAATGAACATTGCCAAAATTTGCGAGAGGGAAACAATATTAGTTGTAGCAAATAAATTCGCTGGCACTTTTAGGGTCGGTTCACATCTGACGGAAGATGCGTCGCGTATTATCGGTCGCGTAACGCCAGAGCAGACAATTATATGAGAAAACATTCAACCTTTCACAATTTACCGATGATGCGTAAGTGCGTCGAGCGTACAGCGTCTGTTCCGTTTTCGTCAACGCTTTGTCGGCCGACGAGCGGCAACGTCGCGCCACGTGTATTTTGACTGATGCATTTAGACTAGACAGACGCATCTTCCATCAGATATGAAAACACTCTATTTGACCGAATAGACGCTACAGCGACGCGTCAGATGTGAACCGACCCTTAACCTCACTTTAGGTCGATATAACTTACAGCCCAATGTACTAAAAAAAAAGTGCAAGTAGTTGTGACCTAGAACTTCGATCTAGTAAGAATGTGTTTATATGATAAGCTCTTACTTAAATATTGAAGGGAGTATTTCCCTGGGGGTAGTTAATATTTATTAAGATGTATTCAAGGTTAATGAAATCTTTTTTTTATGACATTTTTAAATTGGTGGGTTTATTTAAACTAAAAATTGGTTTAAATATTATGTCATTATTTTAGGTCACTGGGCCGTAATATAATGATTTTAAAAACTGCCTTGCGCCGGAGTGCCTATATATTTAGTTACTACAATTAGGTCGTTAGATGTAACGCAGTTAGAGGTATGAGAAGAAAGCCTTACCTCAATGTTGTGCCAGGCGGTGCGACAGTCGGTGGATGAGGATAAACTGAAGGCTGCTCTACTGATGCAGCTGAAAGGAAATGACCATTTTTTAAATACATGAATGAGTTTTACATTATTTGGGGCCTGCATAAAAACCACATATTATGTTGCTGTAATTGCTGCTAAATAAATATTATTTGTAAACGGGCCATATTGAATGCAAGAAAGTTTCTTACCTGGAGTTTGTTCTACTCCTGCTGCTGGTGCTGAAAGAAAAAACCGAAAATTTAAATATATAGATGGCTTTAAAATAGGTGCTTTATTTGTGGCCTGCATAAAAACCTACTTACATAACTACTTACTTAACCTGTTGCTGTAGATGTATGGATAAGTTATATCAGCTCTTTCAACAAATAAATGTTATGTAAGCATACATACATAAACTCACGCTTTTTTCCCATGGGGGTAAGCAGAAACTACGGAACACCACCTCCAACGATCCTTACTCCTTTTGCCTTGATAAGGTTCATACGTCTGGTCATAGCAGTGGTGGCCCAGTGGTAACGGCCGCGATTTACAAGCTGTAAGTCGTGAGTTCGAACCCAAGCAGGCGCTTTACTTTGTATAAATTATTTCATCACCACTGCCCTCAAAATGTGGAAGGAAAACATCGTGAGGAAACCGAAGGCTTGACTTAGAACCAAATATTCGAAGACATGTAACATTTACCAACCCGCACTGGGCCCGCGTGGTGGATTATGACCCACTCCCTCTCACCGAGAGGAGGCATGTGACCCAGCAGTGGGAACATTATAGGCTGCTGATGATATATGAACACATGAGTACTACCTACCTCACCTTTTTGAAGAACATCACCATTAAGGTGACTATATGGTCAACATTTAATGCATGTAAGTTTCATACCTTGAGCCTGTGGCGCACCTGGTGGCGCACCTGATCGCAATGAGTCTTCAAGATGAGCCAGTGTATGAGGGGGTAAAAACCCTGTTCTAAAGAAATGTTCCTTTTCAAATACAGTCGCATGAACGAATTTACATTTAGGAAAAGAACACACGGAATTCTGAAAGTTCCGACAAAATGTGTAAACCCCTGGAAGCTGTGACAGTATTAATTCATGAGCAAATATACATGTTTGGCCCTTTCTGCAAGTACCACGTGCAAAGTTTCGGCACATCGTTAGTTTATCTTGTCGATCATTTGTGTCTGCTGCATTTTTAGTGCTTGGGTCATCTGGCTGCTTCAAGGCAGATACAGTTTCAACCATTCTAGTTGGGTAGTCATCATCTTCAATCTCTTGTTTTAAATTAATAATCATTGGTGGCGAATCCGGTGGTGGATTCGGGGGTAGAGGCGGCTGTGCTGCTGCACTGGCTGCAATGACTTTATCACGTTTGTTGTGTCCCAGCAAAGATGAACCGGCTTCATTCATCATAGCTTCTTCAAATTTCGATCTTAGGTATTTCTTATGCTTGTAGTTAGGTGAGGGCCTCAAATTCAGGAGTTCATCATCATTGTGAGATTTGCGTCGATTTTCTGAAAATTTATTAAGAATACTCGTTTTAGTATTTATATGAAAATGAAATAAGGTACGCCCATTTGTTGAGGTGTAAATGGTGACCCTGTACATTTTTTTTGGGGCAAAAAACACAAATGTTGAATCATCAGTACAAAGAAATATGGTAACTCTGAAGAAGAATTGCTAAGAAATTCAATAGATAAGCTGCATTGAGAAGATTTATGGTCTGCTCAAACAGTATTTGATATAAGTGAAAACAAACCCTGTTCAGGTTAAATTCTTACCCAATCACTCACTAAATCAAGACGATATCTGGTATCAACTTAACAATCAACTCACAGGGATCAAGTAGGTTTTAAAGTATCGCCACAATTGAGGATTATTACTCATATTTTAAGTTTTTTGGAATGTTATTGATTCTCTTTTAGTGAATTTCACTATTTGAATAAAGAATTTTCTTTAAATTTTGAGTTGAAATAGAAAATAAACTGTGTATCAGGATTCCTCTAAAACTGTGTAATAGCATTTTCACAAAACCATTACAATATCTGTTTCGAAACTGAAGAAAATTGCATTAACACAAGAAGAGATGAAGAGAGCTGTCAGAATGTTGCAAGCTGGTTGCAGGCAACGTCGCTCTTGGCACTACACAGACTGTGATAAGTCGGCTCTGGACATGCTATCTTATCATGGATCGTGTCCATGATAAAACAAGATGCTATATAGCATGGATGATATGGAGGACAATCTAGCATCACCACTTGCAGACAGGACTGATACATCCAAAATAATGCTTGACAGAATCGCACCATGATTTTGGCTATACGGCTCCATAGCTCTTCAAGCTTTTTGATAAGCAACCAAACCAGCCGAAATTATTTACATGTGTGGAGTAGGTCTATGTTCCCAAAGGCTGCTGAGAATTCCATCTATAGCACCTAGCCACCCTAAAGAGCCTGTTTACAATGGGTTGTGCTGATGAAAGATCAAGTGGACGAAAGCTCGATTACTGCACTTCTGGTCCTGGATTTGATCCCAGGGTCAAGCAAAAACACAGAAATTGGGAGGAAGAAGACTAGCGTTGTGTTTTTATGAATCTCGTTTCGGTATGAAGTCTTTGGTGTTTGTATGGTGTTCGGTTTCTACTAATGCATGTCCACACACACTTGCATCAACCTTCTGCCGGGGCCTGCTCGTTCACCAGACTTCAATACAATTGAGCATGTATATGCTCCAAAGTACATTTCTGCCGAATATGTATGTGTGCATACCCCACATTAACTTTGTGTTTTTTTTTATTAATATGGGTGGCCATTGTTCAAAGTGATTTTGATGAACAGATTTCAAGCATGCCATATCACTGTGATAGTGTCAATTGTAGAAACACAGCTTTTTTTAATCTTTTCATTTTTTTAAATCAATGTGAATTTTCAGCACATGTGGCATTTTTTCTCAATTTTGGTATAATTATTGTGAAAAAGGTTGCAGTATAACGGGTTGAAGTGTATTTTTTATATTAGATTACTTAAAAATTGTAAGCAATTCTTGCATCCATTTGCCAGTTGGTTTTGAAATTTTAAGCTTTAAGATCAATTTTAATTTTCACATGCACATGTGGTATTTTGGTCAGTGGGTCGTTGGTCAGTGGGTCGTCTTAGGTTTTTCTTAGTTTTGGTATATTTTATGTGGTAATTTAGAAGGTTGCAGTATAACGGGTTGAAGGGGCATTTTAGAGATGCTTTTTCAGAGGGAAAACCGAAGTTACAAAAGTACAGTCAAGCAGAATTGCATTTTTATATTTCTTTAAACTTTCTTATTCATTACGGAGTTCAACTTTTACCTACACCTCGTTCTGCTATTAGTGAAAAGTGAGAAACAATCATTTTAATGTGGGTACTTTACGTACGTTTTAGAATTGGGTGGGACTGGAGATTTCGATTAGTCGCTAAAATTTTCCTATATTTTGTCATAATAATCTCAAAAATAAGAACAATCTAATGAACTTTCATCATCGTGATTAACAAAAACAAAAGAGTGTTTAGTAAAGTTAAATAAACTTACGTTCGTCTACATTGACACCCTGCATTTCCTTTCCTTAATAAATCATACGTGGGTCTATTATATTTGTTGAATAGACACGCACACATTAGAAGCCCACACGTTGAACTAATATTATTTTGCACCCCTAATAGTGTTATCTCCACGATACCGAATACCGAACAACGTCATAACCACGCCGAATTATAATAATCTAAAATGAAAAACGATAGACGATCGCCCAGAACAAGATAGGTGGCTCATGTCTGATAAATGTTGCCAACACCAAAAATTCAAAATAGTAATAGACTATAAAATTATCATGAAATAGTAAAAAAAAAAATTGTTTTATGTGGCCTAGTCTTTATTGGGCCAATACAAGGCCAATATAATAAATATCAGTAATGAGCAACCAGCAGTTAATAGTTATTTTTGACGTGTTTGGTTGTAATATGGCGAAAATATTTTACTGTTATTTGATTTATGTTTTTAAGTTGATTTATGAATTTAATTTTTATTTTACCCCTTTAGCACTGATGATAATTATATATGAGTTCCTACTTGTGAACAAAATTAAATACGAAAATGTAATTTTTCGGACAATTTTATCACAGTTTATACTAATTTTTCATTTTAACATGCCATAACATGCTCCGTGTCAGGATCAGGTACCTACTTTTCTACACTGGTGCCGATTCTGTTGTACACCGAACTAACTAAACTATCTATAAAATTCATTGACATATTATATTACTGCGTAAGGACAGGGCGGACCGCATGTTACAATGACGCCTCGAACTTGGTCCCAAAATGGTCTTCCCTTTATCGAAGTGAACTAGAACGCGATCGGCTGTCTTCGGAACGGTCGTATATTTTGCAAGCAAAAATGCCAAGTTTTGCCGTGAAGGGTTGCGTGAACTACGACAAAAAGCACAATAAAAAAAAATGATAACATTTCATATCACCGGTAAGTTAAAAATATGTCATTAAATCCACTGCTAACATTATTTAAAACAATTTTCTTTCATATTTCTCTCAACCTATGACAAAGACGAAGCGAAGCCGCGTAAAAGTACGACATAACTTTGCAGCGGCGCTCGTTGTAGCCGGTAGCCGATGAAATGGAAGGTTTAATAATATTACTATAAATAATTTAAAAAAAAATGTTTTATTCGAAGGCCAATGAAAACTTAATAACACCAACAAACTTCAACAAATATAAATTTTCAAAATAAAAGGTTTTTTTTTATTTCTTTGTACCTCGAAAAATACCACACCCCGCTCTTACAAGGTTACGTCTAAGAGCAGACCACGCGGATTGACATCGTAGTTCATACTAGTTCTAATAGATGACGTTAGTGTTTTTTGTAGGGCGACCGCGTCCGTCAAATGTTCGGACGACCGTATCTTTACTATTTAAATCAATGATAAAATTCCTTACTTTTGGCTATGAGAATTGTAACGCTATTCTGCAAGAAAAAAATCTCTAAATTTAAATTATTTTGACACGACTAAAATTGAATTTGACATTCGCGACTCAACTTGGTATTTTTTTTTTCTTTTGGCTTCGCACCGTGGTACTTGTGTGCGCTACGCAATGAATTTTTTGAGAGACGAAGGCGCGCGCATAGGGGCAGCCTGGACGTGTTTTATATAGAATTTTTCACTTTTTGTTTGAAAAATATTTAAAAAAATATTACCCACGTGTTGAGATTTATACAGGATAAGTTTTATCCAGTGCGCAAATTATTACCCATGCGCAAAGTATAACCTAACCTAACCTAACTCTGGGTAGAAGAAGTTTAATCAACAACTTTTCTATAAGTAAATTAAGAATGACCTATCTATGCTTGAAAACTTTTATTTATGATTTTCAGAAATATAATGTAGGTACTAGCTGACCTGTGCCCACTTCGTTGGGCGGTAAAGGGTTTTGTTTTTATTGCATACCAGCTTCTGCCAGTGACTTCGTCCGCGATAAATTTTTTGTTCCCCGGACCCTTCCGGTCGCGTTGAATCGCATACCCGTGCAATTTTCCCCGTTTTAGCAACATTTTTCATTATTGCTCCGCTCCTCTTGGTTTTAACGTGATGTTATATAGCTTATAGCCTTCCTCGATAAATAGGCTACCCAACACAGAAATAATTTTTCAATTCGGACCAGTAGTTCCGGAAATTACCCCCTACATACAAACTTACAAACATACAAACTTACAAACAAATGTTACCTCTTTATAATATTTGTATAGATAGGCATTTCAGTACACGGCGCGCGGTGTGACGCCAGAGCAGCGGGATGGGAGCGCGGAGCGGTGCGATAAAGCCTTAACGCGAACATGTCCGAGCGAGTGGCAGTCACGCTCATAAGCGCGCCGCGCTTATGAGCGTGACAGAGAGACAACCGGACAGCAACACACCGCGCAGCGCGAGCGCCGTCTTGCTGTCCGGTTGTCTCTCGATATCTGACCTATAAGGTTGCAATTTATGTTACGAAATTCATAGGTTTTCTTAAAAAATACTTACATATTTGTGGTTATATATCAGTGCTGCTCTCGACATAGGCTCCTCTATATTTAGTAAAGGGCAGGCTTACGTTGGACTCTCCATAGTTAAAACCTTAGATGGAGTACATCTTATCTATTTAGATCCAAGTCAAATCAAGGCAGAAGAGAGCTCTATTGTAGAGTACAACCGACTGCGTACGTTATACCGCTCCGACTTGGCCAAATTAAGTATAAACAGAACACGCGTAAAAAAATCCAGATACTGAATGGGCAATTCACTCGAACATTTCAGAAGTACAAGAAAATATAGAAAATAATACAAAAATAGTAGATTATTAACCAAGGGGTTAGAGCAGTGTCTTCTGTCGCGGGTGACGATTTAAATCGCTCAAGACCACCCAGTTTAAGTTCACCCAAGACTAAGACAGCTTTATCACCGAGGAAAATACTCTACTTTTCGTACCATTTGCGAAAAAATTAACACAATAATAATATGAGATAGGTAAGCATTTATTAAAAATAATGACAATTAAAAGTAAAAGTTAACATTCGAAACATTGGTCCAATTATTGATAGAGAGAGTAACATTTTTGTTTGATACATTAATTGTTGATGAGTTGATTTGAGTACTTCTCTGTTCTTGCGTCTGAGGAATTTGCGTTTCATTGTGGATAGTATACGTCGGAGATAGTGGTGGTGGTACATCGTGAGTTACGGACGAAGATAAGATGCCGAAAGTTGATGGTTGTGGCTCTGATGGATTAAGTTTTATATTTTTGTTAATTTGACTGCCTAATATGGTTTTATTCGCCATTGAGCTTTCGATATAACCCTCAGCTACTCTATCAGAGTTCCAACCACCGTGTCTTTTTATTGACGTAATATCCGCCCCAGAATCCGCCAAGAAAGTCGCCGAAGTTCTTCTAAAGCAGTGACCGGTGTAGAGGTCAACATCTTTAAGTTTTAAATATGTACCTAGCAATTTCCTGTGGCATATTGCTAATTTTATTTTTGCCGATGGCTTGTCGAGTACATTTCCCATTCCGATAGTTTATAAAAAATCTATTGTTTCCATGTTGGTGGGAAGTAATGCTTGGTATTTATGAATAATTTTAGTATATTGCCCTTGTACAACGAATGACCGTTTTTTCTTTGTCTTAGTTTCCTTTACATTAATCAGCAGTAACTCAATGGAATGATTTTCAACGTCCTCCACCTTTAAGTTTAAGTTTACAAGTTCACATCCGCGGCAAGCACCATTGAGTCCAAAAATTAAGGCCACCTATAACAAAGGTAAAAAAAACAGGTAAATATATAGAATAATAACCATTACTAAGATACGAAATATTCATAGTTAAATCATATATAGGTACCTACTTTTGTGGCCAGAAAAATTTCGTCAGGAACTTCATTATAAAATTTTTCCACATTTTGAGTCGTAAAAATTTTAGACTTCTTTGCGCAATGCCCTTCTGATTTTCTTTTTAAAAAAGCCAGTAATTTCGTGAATGTATTTATTTCAATGCTGTGTTTGATGCTTATTGTAGCTTTCAGTTTTGAGTATATGCACCAAAGTATACCTATTCGGATTCTTTGTCTTGGATAAATAATCAAAATAGACAAGAAGTACTGATTCTGAAATTGATAGGCCTTTCGCACTTCTCCACGTTGAAAATTTTTCATAGTTTTTAAATAATTTTCCTTGGATTTTGTTGGAAGCAAATTATTTATAATTGCGGCAGCATTTGCACTGATGGAATCCGACAATTTTATTCACTGTCACTGTCGCTTTGATTTAACATCGTAACGTATTTTTAGAACATTAACTTATTTATAAAAATAAATTAAAATAAACATAACGTTTATGTATTTGAAGAAAACAAAGACGCGGCAAATTCCTAGACAAATATTTTTTTTGTCGGAAAAGCAAAGGCATCAAAGCTCATATGGCCTCGTCGGTTTTCGTAATTTTATTTAATAATCATAACTGCGTAATAAATGCGTATTCCTCTTTCGAAAAGATGTATAACGCTTTATATACAAACTCAATGGTGTAAACACAGATGTAGTTCAGTATAAATTTCGGTAAGTATTCCAAATTTAAATCACATTCTACCCCTAGAGGATGAATGAAATTCAGTACAATTTTCTTTCCCTGTTTTTAACAGATTAAAAATGACTATTGTTATGTTCGCTTTTTGTGGCATAGAATGTCACTTTATTGAGCAAGTGGTACGAAAAGACAATTATATCCCGTAAACATAGGAAAATCCATTAGTTTAGTAAAAACTATTTGGTATTAATTTTGTTACAAATAAGTACCTACTAATAATTTATGTACAAAAAAAAAAACAACCGACTTCCTTAAAAACACTACAAAGTGAAAAATAACTTTAATTTCGGAAGTCGGTGGCAAAAAAACCATAAATACAGATCCTAAGACACCGACTACCGAAATTAAAGTTATTTTTCACTTTGTAGTGTTTTTAAGGAAGTCGGTTGTTTTTTTTTGTAAAAAAGTTTTTATTTTTAAATTTTTAGTTGTGGTATTCACCCTGCACTAATTCCAAACAAACAATGCATATTTATGCGATAGCAGAACTCGCGGTTGATTTCCTATCATTTTTTAAAGAGTTCCGGTGTCTGTCTCCCGAACTCATCATCAGATCTATATGAAAATTATATGGGACCATTTCGGAATAAACCCCTTTCGAACAAAAAAAGAATTTTGCAAATCCATCTATATATGACGGAGTTATGCCCGAACATACATAAAAAAAAAAACCAACCATGGCCAGGCCAAAATGATTAAGGCTGCTTTTTTTTTTTTATTAAGCAGACAGTAGAGTGGGTAAGAGCCCACTCTAGTGTCTGCTGAGGAATCAATTCTCGATGTCAACGAGTATGTCTATCTAGGACAAGATATCTTCTAACTCCTGATCGATAAGGAGTTGTACCTTCCATCATCAGCTCAACGGAATATAAGAATACAAGTAACGGTCTAAACGTGCCTATAATATTCAAAGAATTATCCCCTAACCTTCTAACCTTTCACTGTAAGTTCCTATATGTACTGTTCACCGATGAGGAGTTCCATGCGGTATCTTCGAAGACTATAATTAGTTCACCACGGATGGATAGATAGAACCAGCAATTATTTTTGATCTTTAGTACAATATCCAAATCACATTACGTGTACTGTTTGTTTTTGAGGAGTTCCTTCGTTTATCTCCCAAAGTATACATCAAATCTTCACAAAATTAATATGGGACCACCTCAGGAGTATACCCTTACGAATAAAAAAAGAATTTTCAAAATCGGTTGACAATTGGCGGAGAAATCGGTGAACATACATAAAAAAAAAAAAAAATACATACAGTCGAACATATAACCTCCTCCTTTTTTTGAAGTCGGTTAAAAAGTAATGATATCCCATCAAAAACATAAATGTGAAATGAGAGCCAAGCTCAATATTATGATATACTAGCTTTTGCCCGCGGCTTCGCCCGCGTGGATGTCGGAAATTAATGCAAGAGGACGTACTACCGCGATAAGAATGTGTTATTCCAGGTTATATAGGTAATATAGACTCTGTGTGCTATTTTCGATCCAGATCCATTCAGCCATTTTTGCGTGATTGAGAAACAAACACCCAGTCATACATACTTTCATATTTATAATATTAGTAGTCATCATCATCATCATTTAAGCCGTAAGACGTCCACTGCTGGACTTAGGCCTCCCCCAATTTGGGGGGCTTTGCCATAATCGCCACGCTTGGCAGACGGGTTGGCGTATTAGTAGTAGTAGGATTATAATTCATATTAGGATTCATAGTTTATGAGAACATCATGTGTGTTGGTGTTTTTAAAATAAGAGTAATAGTATTCAAAGTAAGAAGACTGCGACATAGGGCTTGGTTTAGTTAAATATAAGTCTTCCTGGTTTTTCTTAACGCACTTATTTTACCTATACAGACACTCAATCATTTATTAGGAATAGTACTTTTGCCAGTGGCTTGGCCCGTATAGCTGTCGGAAAATATCACCCAGGAACCTACTACCGGGATAAAGTAGGTATCCTATCTGTTACGTATCCATAATATAATATATCTTTGTGCCAAATTCGATTTAAATCCGTTTGACCGTGTTTGAGTAATTGAGAAACAAACATCCAAAAATCTAAACATCTAAGGCATTTCGCGGTCTCTCTCTATTAGGTTTATTTTGAGTATAATGAACACACATGATATTCACAATTACTATGAAGCCAAAGTAATATGAATTACAATCCTACTTATCCTGTACTACCCAGCCGCTGCCAACGGATGGACGGACGTACGACCCGCCAGCTGCTCTGCGCCCGCTATTTAAATCTCCAATATCTTCGAAGATATTCATTTAAATTACATGCTGTACAGGGCCATATTGATCAATATTAAATGCAAAATGTATTTAAGGTACTTAATTGGATAAGGATTAATGTTGTATTGCTTAAAATCGCTTCGTAAAGAAGCCCTTATTTCTCGTAAAAAGCAAAGGATAAAAAATGGTTATTGTGGGTTATCCCTAAGAGGTAGACATATACCATTGCGGACATTTTTGTAGGCCTTTTTAAGGTGTACAATACTGTCGTACATTATTTTGATCTATTTCGTAGGATTCAGCCAGGGTTTTTCGAATTTTGAGACGTATGTTAGCGTAGTTTTCGAAGACAGTTATTTTTTTATAAAATAAGAGAATCTTTCTAAAATAAAAGTAGCCTAAGTTACTCCTTGTTAGGCGATTAACACACGGCACCGCGCACCGCCGCGGTAGGCGGTGAAGCGGATCTCATTTCGCATTGCCCTCTATTAAATCCGTTGATGCCTAACACACGTACACCGACCGACCGCGCGGTCAATTCGCTTTACAGCCACCGCCATCCGCGGCGGCGGTTCGCGGTGCCGTGTGCTAATCGCCTAACATCAGCTATCTGCCAGTGAAAGTCCCGTCAAAATCGGTCCAGCCATATCAGAGATTAGCGGGAACAAACAGACAGACAGACAAAATTTAAAAAAAATGTTGTTTTGGAATATGTACCATGTATACATCCATATACACTTAGTAAAAAGTGGTTATCTTAATATTAAAAACAGACACTCCAATTTTATTTATTTGTATAGATAAATAAATTTCAGGACTGACCATTGAACTTGGCACCCATTTAGATCTCACTTCTTTTGTCGTTGAAGTCAACAGCCAAGGCATATATAATAATATTGAACTTGGCTCTCATTTCACATTTATGTTTTTGATGGGTATTTTTCTCTGTTAGAAACTTAGTTACACTGTAGTAAGTTTTATCTACCAAAAATTTACGTAGTCTACTCTTAAACAGTATTGTATTTAAATCTTTTCAACCACTTGGTAATTTATCTATGTTACGGCTAAAGGTGGGTGTGAACATAAACTTAAGATTAGCCGGCTAAACTTAGGTTTATCTTCGAGGAGGTGTTAATGTTAGTTTCTTCTATCTTTAGCCGGCTAAACTTAAGTGTAACTGGAGGCCCTTGGCTAAAATGTAGAAGGAAATGAAAAAGGAAACAATGTAATAATGTTTACTATTTATAATGTTTAATATGGAGGTATTTGTTGGAACATGATAAACTAGAATGGCATATCGAATTACAAAGGAAATTATTTATTCGGCAGCGGCATGTACACGCAATGTACCACATATTGTCTTGCAATTACATCTTTGAAAGCCTTGTCCACCTGATGTTGACTGTTCATTAGCAAGCTAGCGAACAGTCATTTTCACTGACGACACTTTTTCCAATTCTACGAATTTTTGTTCACAAACTGTAAACTGATTCAAACTGTAACGGTTTACCAACAGTCGATTGGTCCATGAACCGTTGGTCAACATTATTTTTAACCCACTAACTTTTCATCCAAAGGACTTTTCACCCACGAACGTTTCGCCAACATAACTCAACGTCAGTGAATGCTTTACCAACAGAATGTTTTGACCAAAAACTCGAGCTCACATAGTACACTAGGTTAGGTTAGGTTAAAACTGTGACCTCCTACGCACGAGCCGAGCGAGCGAAGCGAGCGGTGCCGCGGCAGCGGCCGGCGAGTGCTAGAAACGACTTGATTCAGTGTGCCGCACAAGCGTGCATTCGAACTATGTCAGTCGCAATACAGTTTTGTCGCTCAAGTGTTATTCGCACATCCATATTCTGTTGGTAAAGCATTCACTGACGTTGAGTTATGTTGGCGAAACGTTCGTGGGTGAAAAGTCCTTTGGATGAAAAGTTAGTGGGTTAAAAATAATGTTGACCAACGGTTCATGGACCAATCGACTGTTGGTAAACCGTTACAGTTTCAAACTGATTTTGCGGAAATTTTTAGCCGTTTCATTTCGGTTAATGTGCACATTAGCCGGCTAAAGATGGAATATCACGACGCAAACTAACATGATATCGAACTTTAGCTGCTTCTCGAAGATAAACCTAAGTTTAGCCGGCTAATCTTAAGTTTATGTTCACACCCACCTTTAGCCGTAACATCTACACTAATCTATACATACAAATAAATAAAATTGGAGTTTCTGTTTTTAATATTAAAATAACCGCTTTTTATTAAGTGTATATGGATGTACACATGGTACATATACCAAAACAACACTTTTTAAATTTTTTGTCTGTCTGTTTGTTCCGGCTAATCTCTGAAATGGCTGGACCGATTTTGACGGGACTTTCACTGGCAGATAGCTGATGTAACAAGGAGTAACTTAGGCTACTTTTACTTCACAAAAAAAAACAGAATCTAAAAAAAAAAAGAAAAACGAATAAAAAACTTTTTTGTTAAATACCACGCGGAAGAAGTCGCGGGTAATCGTGTATAATATGACAAAGTTAACTTCTCAACATTATATTCATTGTTTATTCTCTGTTTATTAGAAGCAAGCAACATTTTTTTTTACCTACTTTTCTACTACTTTCTGTTTTCACCAAGCAAAACTAAAGTTGTCGCAACATTGAAATAGGTGGCGCTGTTTTTATGTCATTTTGAGCGAACGCCATAAAATGGCGCTGTCACACATATTTCAGTCGTGGTGATTCGTATAAAAAATCATAGATGGCGCTAACGTAGATTTTATTTTATTTTAATAGTTTATTGCAATAGTTGGGATTTGTTGGGTAATTTATAAAAGAATATAATACGTAGTTTCTCAGTAATAATCTAGACATCTAGACAAATAAATAAAATTGGAGTGTCTGTTTTTAATAGTAAAATAACCGCTTTTTACTAAGTGTATATGGATGTATTAATATCTTATAAATAAATAAATAATATCTTAGGACAACCAACACACAGTTATCTGATCCCAAACTAGGCAGAGCCTGTACTATGTTAACCAGAGAACTGATAAATATACTTATATATTTCTAAATACATACCTACATATTTATAGATAAATTACACCCAGACACAGAACAAATGATTGTGCTTAAATATCACACAAAGATTTGTCCTTGGTGGGAATCGAACCCACGACCTGTCTTTGCAGTCAGGGTCACTAACCACTAGACCAGTGTTTTTCAAACTGAGGGTCGCGACCCCGAGGGGGGTCGCGAAGCCTTACTCGGGGGGTCGCCGGCTGAAAGAAAAAGGTAAGGTTCTAACACTACAAAAACAAAGTACTTTTACTAAAAGTAAACAGCCGACTTCTTAAAACCATATACAATGCATAAATTTGCAGCAAGATTTTTTACGTGAACTAAAATTTGATCAAGGTTTTGAGATGTTTTCTCTTTGACACTACACATGTAGCTCTTATCAATAAGCCAGGCCGTTACACTTACACAAATATGTCCATATGTCCAAACGGTTTACGGTTATTAGGCAACTAAAACTAACTTCTGGTTATTTTTATTTTATTTTATTTATTAGGGACAAAAAACAGTTACATGCTAAGAGCAAAACAATAAATCCTTAACTTAGAATTACAATCATGTTGTAAACCACATATTAATAAAAAGAATAAGAAGAAGTGAAAGACAAAATACATACAAAGAAAAATGTGCGTGTGTTTTTAGTAGAATAATTTAAGTTTGTCGCATAATCTTGCCTTATTGTGACTTAAAGCAGATACCTTTGTGTCGATAGTAATGATAGAAAAAGCAAAAAGAGCTAGTAAAATTATAGCGCTGCTGGAAGAGGGGTGTAGCTAATGTTATGTCTCACAGCGGTTAAATGTGAGTCGTTCAACCGTCCAAAGAACCTGGACTCGATACCAAGGGACAGGTCCCATTTAGAGAAGGCAAGGTTCAGGGAGAAAACGTTGCACACAACCACGAGACGACCGCTTTTTAGTGACTCAGGCGCTGAGGAACCGCAAATGCATTTACATAGACCTCAAAAGAAACCTTAAAGAGGTACGAGGAGCACAAGTTAGCCTATGGACAGTGTGGAGGAGGCTTTTAGCGGCTAATATACGCAGTCGACGACTAGCACGGGCCCTCAAGTTACTACGTGAGCACCGGATTGCTCGATTAAGGTTCGCTAGAAATTGCCTATCTCGGACAATAGATAACTGGAGTAGCGTACTCTTCTCCGATGAGGCTCGAATTTGTCTGAATGGCGAGGACCGACGTAGGCGAGTGTTGCGAAGACCAGGGGAACGTTATACCGACGTGTGTTTTAAAGAAATCACCCCTTGTGGTGCACGGACACACGGACCCTCTGTTGTGTGTTTTGGGCGGGCGTAACTTCCAGTCCAGCTATCGTACCGAGATTATTCATTGAAAATTGCTCACTAAATGCGCAAAGGTACATAACATAAATTCTTTGTTAACATGTACACCCCGCACTGACTGTAATTGGTGAAGATGCCATTTACATGGACGATAATCCTCGGGCCCACCGTTCTGGCGACGTAGATGCTTATATGCAAGTAATACCGACCGTATTCATCGTTTGGATAGCTGAATCTTAACTTTTCGCCCCTAAAACCCTCACCCTTTTTTTTTTTTTTGGATGGGAAATCATCAAATGACTTCTCCCGCTCTGGGCGGAGCGGGAGGGCGTGTCAGACTTTTACTGACTAAAACCCACCCGTGTTCCTTCAGTTGCCCATGTGCCAGAGTCACGGTATCTCTTTCGAACAATCTTGCGACCCTGGCAGGCATCGGTCCTAGCAGACCCCTACATTGCTGCTGACATCTCTTTGAGGTGCGCGTGGAACACTACGCGCCGTCGACCCGAGCCTGGTCCTTACCGGGCGGCGAGCTACCCATTGCTCGCCACCCGCAAGCTCGTGCCTACGGTGGCCGGGAGTCCGCTATCGACTCCCGACGCCCGGGGCGTCTCCTCCTGCGGCGGCTAGGGACGTGAGGGCGCAGAGACTGCCACTCCCTCACGCGCCCCGCCTCCGCCTTCGCGAGCATTACTGCTTCGCAGAAGGAGGTGACGGCTTCCCATGCCCTCTCGCTCCGTACCATGGCTCGCACCAGGGCCGGACGCGAGAGGTCGCCGCCGCCGATCGCCTCCACGAGGACACGGCGGTGCTCCGCCCAGGCAGGGCACTCCTCCACCGTATGCTCCACCGTGTCCTCCAGACGATCCTCACAATGGAAACACCCGGGCGTTTCCTCCCGCTTTATCCTGAACAGGAACCCACCGAAGCAACCATGCCCGGTGAGAACCTGCGTCAGGCGGAAGGTGAGGACGCCGTGGCGCCTCTCAATCCACTCCTCAAAGAGGGGACTTACCGCCGCAATTGTGGCGTGCCCAGCGCTGGGTTGCGACAATCGTAACCACCATGTCGCCATGAGATCCTGCCGGAGCTCCGCCCGCCGAAACCCTCACCCTGGCTACGCCCGTGGTCCATATCATAAAAATTACTGAACCGATTGTGATGAAATTACTATTCTTTAAAGTAAATGTAAGCCAATTAAAAAAAAAGGTCATGATCCGATTTATAGTTTCGAAGAAATGCGTGGATAAACATATATACGTATAAACATACACCTATAAAATGTTGTATATTTATCTAGTAACAGATTATCATATGTGAATATATTGCAGTTCCGATAATATTACATTAATTAATACACACATGGCAGGATCGATCCCCAGTGGTCACAATGTACTTTTTGTGTTTTAGTTTTTTTGTATATACGTATGTTAGGATTAGTTCCAAAACCAGCATTCAGATGGCGCAAATCGCGTTACTCCATTTTCTCTCTGAGATAGACCTCTATTCCTGCTTTAAAAATAGTACTCTGTGACTGGGGAGATGAGAATTGAAACAAAAGAACATTGCGGGCGGCGGCGGGAGGCGCGCGCGGGTCGCAACGACAATGCGGCGTGGCAACATGGCCGTCGCCGACGCAGTTTGGCCCGCGCGAGTTGGCGTCCAAGTTAAGTCGCACGTAGCCTAACCAACTTACCTCGTACTTACTTTCAAAACTCTCGCGGCTTCCTGCAGAGTGTAGATCCGAATAATAGATAATTGTACCAAAATAGAAAATATCATTAACGTAGTCTTTTAATTAAATAATTTCTTTGACTTTCTGTGACACAAGGGGGTCGCTGGAATTTTTCAACTTGTAAAGGGGTCGCGAAATCAAAAAGATTGAAAAACACTGCACTAGACTAACAGGCCAGTCGTATACACGGTACATATACCAAAACAACACTTTAAAAAAAAATGTCTGTCTGTTTGCCTGTCTGTTTGTTCCGGCTAATCTCTGAAATGGCTGGACCGATTTTGACGGGACTTGCACTGGTAGATACCTGATGTAACAAGGAGTAACTTAGGCTACTTTTATTTTAGAAAAAACAAATAGAATATCTTATATATAATAACTTTTTTGTTAGTCGCGGGTAATTACCTATATAACTTGGATTAATGCATTCTTAAAACATTAACCGCGGTAGTACGTCCTCTTGCGATAATTTCCGACATCCACGCGGGCGAAGCCGCGGGCAAAAGCTAGTATTAATATATAATATAATATTATAAAGAGGAAAAATTTGTATTTTTGTTTGTTTGTTTGTAATGGATAAACTCAAAATCTATTGGACCGATTTTAAATATTCTTTCACCATTAGAAAGCTACATTATCTGCGAGTAACTTAGGCTATATAACATCACGCTACAATCAAGAGGAGCGGAGCATTCGGTTACTTGTGTTCTATTTTCTTAATAAGATTTTATAAGCTCGAGCACGTTACCTCTAATGCCGTACGCTTCTAATTTATTAAGTAACTAGCTTTTGCCCGCGGCTTCGCCCGCGTGGATGTCGGAAATTAATGCAAGAGGACGTACTACCCCGATAAGAATGTGTTATTCCAGGTTATATAGGTAATATAGACTCTGTGTGCTATTTTTGATCCAGATCCATTCAGCCATTTTTGCGTGATTGAGAAACAAACACCCAATCATACATATTTTCACATTTATAATATTATTAGTAGTAGGATTATAACTCATATTACTTAGGATTCATAGTTTATGAGAACATCATGTGTGTTGGTGTTTTTAAAATAAAAGTAATAGTATTCAGAGTAAGAAGACTGCGACATAGGGCTTGGTTTAGTTGAATATAAGTCTTCCTGGTTTTTCTTAACGCTCCTATTTTACCTATACAGACACTCAATCATTTACTAGACACCGAACATAATTATAGGAATAGTACTTTTGCCAGTGGCTTGGCCCGTATAGCTGTCGGAAAATATCACCCGGGAACCTACTACCGGGATAAAGTAGGTATCCTATCTGTTACGTATCCATGATATAATACCTATATCTTTGTGCCAAATTCGATCTAAATCCGTTTGGCCGTCTTTGCATCATTGAGAAACAAACATCCAAAAATCTAAACATCTAAGCCATTTCGCGGTCTCTTACTTGGAATAATACTATTAGGTTTATTTTGAGTATAATGAACACACATGATATTCGCAATTACTATGAAGCCAAAGTAATATGAATTACAATCCTACTTATCCTGTACTACCCGGCCCCTGCCAACGCGCTCTGCGCCCACTTTTTAAATCTCTAATATCTTCTAAGATATTCATTTAAATTACATGTTGTAAAGGGCCATATTGATCTATATTAAATGCACAATGTATTTAAGGTACTTAATTGGATAAGGATTAATGCTGTATTGCTTAAAATCGCTTCGTAAATAAGCCCTTATTTCTCGTAAAAAGTAAAAGATAAAAAATGGTTATTGTGGGTTATCCCTAAGAGATAGACATATACCATTGAGGACATTTTTGTAGGCCTTTTTAAGGTGTACAATACTGTAGTACATTATTTTGATCTATTTCGTAGGATTCAGCCAGGGTTTTTCGAATTTTGAGACGTATGTCAGCGTAGTTTTCGAAGATAGTTATTTTTTTTTCTAAAATAAAAGAATCTATCTAAAATAAAAATAGCCTAAGTTACTCCTTGTTACATCAGCTATCTGCCAGTGAAAGTCCCGTCAAAATCGGTCCAGCCATTTCAGAGATTAGCGGGAACGAACAGACAGACAGACAGACAGACAAAAATTGTAAAAAATGTTGTTTTGGTATATGTATCGTGTATACATCCATATACACTTAGTAAAAAGTGGTTATCTTAATATTAAAAACAGACACTCCAATTTTATTTATTTGTATGTATGTATGTATGTATAGATGTATAGATGTGTTATAATGGACATAATCAAACGCCTGCGTCATATCGCAGAATTTTGCACATATGGGGGATCGTTTATCCATATTTCTAATAATAGTGTACAAAAAGTCATAAATGGCCATATTAATGGTTCTGTGCTGTCTGAATCCTTTTTGTTCTTCACAAAGAATATTCTTCTTTGTGAAGAACAAAATGTTTCTTTTTTTTCTACGTAATTATATAATTCTTATTTCTTTGTAGATGTATTTCTAAAATATCTTCGAAACAACCGGTATGAGTGAAATTGGTCTATAATTTTTCATTAACGCCTTATCTTCTTTCTTAAATGAAGGTTTAATTATAGATGTTTTCAAAGCGTCTGGATATATGCCCGCACAAATAATGAGGTTGAGTATGTGACTTAGATCCCCACATATTTCGGTTAATACTGCCTTCAGCACCTTAGTGGCGATTCCATCAAAACCTACACTGCCAGTATTTTTTAAAGACATTATTATTTTATACAAATCGTGGCGTATTTCCATTTTGTACAAGGCCAAAACGCAACCATAGGAAACTGCTCGCGTATATTTTGTAATGCATTTTTTAAACTTGTGATTACAATGTATACACGAATTTTGCGTACTACTTGTATATAGTTTGTAACGTAGACGCGCACGTGCATGTTTCCAATTTATACAAGGCCAGAATGCCACCATAGGAATTTGGTAGGCTTCGATTTAAGGGGTGTTACGGGAGGAGGGGGGAGGTGTATAGCCTCTCCTGTGAAGGAAAAGTTTCGAACCCCCCCCCCCCATTTTTGAGAAATTTGTAAATATTATAACGTAACTTTCGAATTTTCGTGTATCGATATCGATTTAAAGGCCGGAAGAGGTGTGGGGTTGACGAATAAAATGAAGGGGAAGTAGCAACGCTCGACAGGACACTTCGCTGACAGGGCTCGCCAACAGAATCAAGGCGTTTCCATAGGAGGTCACAGTTTTAACTTAACCTAACCTCCCCAAACCATGTCGTTTCTGGCACTCGCCGGCCGCTGCCGCGGCACCGCTCGCTTCGCTCGCTCGGCTCGTGCGTAGGAGGTCGCAGTTTTAACCTAACCTAACCTAAACTCCCCAAACCATGTCGTTTCTGACACTCGCCGGCCGCTCGTCTATACCTACAAGTTTAGTTTGCATGCGGAGTAGCACTGTATATTATGGAACAATTTAGTTACTTTGGCCACTACAAAGTATACACGAGTATTTGCGTACTACTCTTGTATAGATTGGAAGACCTTGATTAAAAAGTGATTTCCAATCTATACGCGACTAGTTTCACACCCTTGCGTTCTAGCCTTGTACAGATTGGAAATACGCCAAATCGTGTGGTATGCTAGGTGGCATAAACATCGAATTATGTTTCATGGATGCCATGCATGTTTTCGGCTTACATTCAGCGTTAATTTTTGAATGTATTTTGTCAACGAAAAAATCATTAAAAGCACCAGCGATATCCAATGGTTTGTATAGAATTCGATTACCAACTTTAAGTTTCTCAAGTCTTTGTTTAGGGATATTGTACTTTGTTTGATTAATTACTTGCCATGTTGTCTTAGATTTATTTTTTGATTGCTGTATTTTGTAATTATTTTGAGCTTTTTGTGTTAAATTAATAATTTTATTATATAGTCTACAATAAGTAGTGAATTTCTTTTTGTTTTCGTGACTAGGCTTTAACCTGCACCCTAATTGCGAAACGCACAATTTATCAGAATCTGAATGGGAAAATTATTTCTGAACCATTGCGTCATTTTTTCGAATAAATTGTCGGCTCAGCAACGTAAATAACGCAATGAATGTTGTTTAACTATGAGTATTAAACCAATTCCTACCCATAAAAAGTTCCGCAATTACCCCTCTGGATTGCCACAATAGTTCCCTTTTTTATCTACAGCTTAATTTAACGCCATGTGATAGCCATTTTGGTTTATTTATTATATTGATTTTTATTTCTTTATATGGAAAGCATTTATTCGTAAAATAATTTAAATGTGTTGATAAATTCGTTGTAAGCTACTTTGGGATCATCGGTAAGATAGAACTCCTGAAACTTATACTATTTTTACACGCTTTATATTAGCTTCACTTGTATGTTTGTATGTTTGTTTGTAACCGACTCCTTATAGCGCGATTTTGACCCACTTTAAACGACCAGATTTCATTCAAACTTTGCACACCTGTCAAAGACCGATGCCAATGCAATAATTTCATAAATTTGTGCCATTATCCTTGCCAGAGTTACCAGGACAGCAAAAAAACTTTCTTCGAAAATTACGCTGACATACGTCACAATCTACGCTGACATACGACGCAAACTACGCTGACATACGTCACAAACTACGCTGACATACGTCACAAACTACGCTGACATACGTCACAAACTACGCTGACATACGTCTCAAAATTCGAAACACACTAAAAAATAGAAAATAAATAATAGTTTAAAAAAACTAAAAAACACGCTTCCATTGAAAACCAAACTAAAAAGTACAAAATAATGGAAAAAAAGCGTGGGGTGCATGATATCAATAAAAAAATACCTTAAAAAGCACCCCACGCTTTTTTTCCATTATTTTGTACTTTTTAGTTTGGTTTTCAATGGAAGCGTGTTTTTTAGTTTTTTCAAACTATTATTTTAAATTTTACTATATTCTCGTTACTGTACTCCATTCTAGTAATATAACAGGATTTTATACTGCATACATTGGGAACCATATATATCTTCTCGTCCCACACACCGCAGTGTCTCAAGACGAAAATCTTCGACCAGTGTGTGTTGCCAGTGATGACATATGGAACCGAAACGTGGTCGCTCACAATGGGCCTTATTAGAAGGCTGAAAGTCACCCAAAGGGCGATGGAGAGGGCTATGCTTGGAGTTTCCCTATGCGATCGAATCAGAAATGAAGAGATCCGTAGGAGAACCAAGGTAACCGACATAGCCCGAAGAATTGCTAAACTGAAGTGGAAGTGGGTAGGGCACATTGCTCGCAGAACAGATGGCCGATGGGGCCGAAAGGTTCTGGGATGGCGACCGCGTACCGGAAGACGTAGAGTTGGAAGGCCTCCAACAAGGTGGACCGATGACCTTGTGAAGGCCGCAGGAATCCGCTGGATGCGGGAAGCACAAAACCTGTCGAAGTGGCGGAGCTTGGGGGAGGCCTATGTCCAGCAGTGGACGTGTTTCGGCTGAAATGATGATGATGATGATGATGATGATGACATTGGGAACTGGGCATTGAAGCAGCTGTGCTGTATGGTCTGATAATGCAAACCCTAGTACATACTTTTAACAAGTCTTCTTAAAATTATGCGCAAAATTATCGATGCATGTCTTGCTGGCCATTCGAGTTGGTTGTTTAATAGCAAGTTTTAAGTAGAAACTTAGGAGCAGACATTCTAGTGTATTTGAATTATTATTCTGTTTTCTTAATGCGGTTCACAGAATATATTTACTTCCCAAGTTTCAACAGCGTAGCTCTTATAGTTTCGGAAAAAAGTGGCTGTGACATACGGAAGGACAGACAGACAGACAGACAGACAGACATGACGAATCTATAAGGGTTCCGTTTTTTGCCATTTGGCAATGGAACCCTAAAAATACGTTTGACAATTTATAAGTACCCCCACAAAGATTATAAGTACCCCCCTACACAGTATGCTCGCTGCCCATGGTTGGCCCATAGGCTGCACGTATAAAAAGCACTTTAAATAAGGTCCCCTTTACTTGTTCAGTATAGCGTACAAACCTACGTGCCAACATGTTACAGCGAACCGACAGCGCCCTACGTTGCCGCTCGGTGTTCTCATTGTCAGACAAGTTATCTGTAAGTAATCATATAAGTTGTTGACTTAAAAATTGGAATTAAAGTAAGAATCCAGTCTGGAAAATTAGATTTGATACCTAAAAATATTTATTGGATATTTTTTAAAGTTAAAAATGTACTTTATCTCTTGTCAGTTTTGATATATCTCGTAAACACAGCTCCAGATACTAAAAACAACATTTCATTGGGAATTTTTGATTGCTCGAATATCGAGATCATTGATTGATAAGATCAAATACAGAAAAAGACACACCCGCAAATACAGTAAATATAAACAAAAAAAATATGGAGACATCACAAACGCAACAATTAAGAGTAGAAACGAAAGTTGATAATCTCAATGAAATTACAATCAGAACAACGGAGTGAGTGTTACTCTTTCAACCTTAATTCACAAACAAGCTATGAAAGAAACCTTGAAATAGATGAAATATTCTAAGAAACACTGTAGTACTACAGAGACAACAATCGGCAATCCTACAGAGAGGAGTCATATACCAATGCGAAGGTCATCGAAAAAGGTTCGCGAATAAAGTTAGCTATATTTAGGCGAAAGCTCCAGGTTAACCCGCTAAATTCAAATAGTAATTTGCAGGTCAGTGTCAAGCTGTATGTTGAACAAAATATGATTCGCGACTGTAACAAATTTCATCATCATCATCATTTCAACCGTAAGACGTCCACTGCTGGAGTTAGGCCTTCCCCAATTTGGGCGGATTTGCCATAATCGCCACGCTTGGCAAGCGAGTTGGCGATCGCAGTATGGTGGTAAAATGCATAGAGAACGCTGCTGCCCATTCTCTAGTAAGTCCCGTAGTCGCCTCTTACGACACCCACGGGAAGTAATGGGGTGATGCTATTCTTTACGTCCGGCACCACACGGTACATCGCGACAAATTAAGCTATCGAAAAAATACACACAAAGCTTTAAAGTATAGCGTAAGTGTAGCGTTTAGTTTGCGCGAATATCTTTTTTCATCATCGAGAAATTCGAAATTTTCGATATCGGGGGGCACGGTAGTGCCCCCGCCAAATCGAGCGCGAAGCAAACTGCCGTACCATCCTTTACTGGAACCATTTCGCCGCATTTTCAGGCCCCTATTTGAGAACCTCTGGATAAGACTAGAACGCAGAAATTTTCGTCATCCAATAAGCTATAATCACATACTTAAAATCCAAAATTTCAATTCTGTAGGTCATTTAGTTCTGAAGTTAAGCGAAAGCAAAGTTTCGCATTTATGACACTCACTCACTCACTCACTCATGATCATCAGAATAGAACTAGTACTTCCCATAAACTCAGAGAGCTGAAATTTGGTACAGAGTTAGGGTTTAATGGCCACATAAAGGAAACACTATAAAAACTAGGACAATCGAAGATCTGGAGTACCTGGTGACCCTGATTAGAAAACACAAGAGCCCAACCAAACTATTAGAGATCGACATACCGCCTTTACAAAAATTATTCGACTCTGTGGGCCGCTTCATTTGATGTCAAAAATCGAAGGTCTGAAGTATCTGATGAAGAACCCTCAGCGGGTCTCAGCTGTATTAGAGATATGGTAATGCCCCCTTCTACTATTGGTACATAAAAAAATCGACTGTCATTGCAAAAATCCAGCGTAGTGGTACACATCTTCTAATTTAATCTAGCCTATAGCGTCCCACTGCTGGGCGAATGCCTCCCCTTCTGCTTTTAATACGCATATAAATAAAATTAAAGGAAAACTCTGAATTAGACTAGACTGGGATTTTATACTTATACTTACAAGTTTACAAGAAGAAATAGTCGAACGATTAACTTTATTCTACTCGAACATTACACAAATTACCTACACTAAAATATTAATTTCGCTCAAAATTTGGTCAAACAATAATGCATTGGACTAAGAGTGGCGGTGATACCCGCACACGTCGCTAGATAGCGCTGCCTGTATTTAATAAAAAAAACTACTTCTGAAAAGAAAAAAACTGTGTCAAATAAGAAAATCTATTAAAATAAATCAATATCGTATACGTTTCTACAAAAAGAAGTGAAATCCCACCAAAAACATTCTGTAAAAAAACTAGCCAAGTCTCGATGGAGCTGCTTGTTTATCTCTAAAAAGTAATGAAATCTAGACAAAGTCGTGCCAAGTCTAAGGTTCTTTACTGCGATTTCTTTATTATTATAGTTAATGTTGTGTGACTTGCTTTGAATCCGCCTGCCAAGCGTGGCGATTATGTCAAAGCCCTCCAAATTGGGGGAGGCCTATGTCCAGCAGTGGACGTATTACAGCTGAAATGATGATGATGATGATGAATTTGTCGCGATGCTACATAACCGTGAAAACACGCTAAAATCGTGTTTTTTGCACTTTTAGGTTAGGATATCTAAAAAATGTGATGTGATGGAGCAATTCCGAGGCTGAATTTGAATTCAGTGATCCAAAATCTACGGGGAATGACTACTCTCATTCAAGGAGCAAGAGTCACGTCGGGCTGTGTAATTTGACTTTTTCATGAAATTGTCATACAACCTCGCATTGACCTTCAAAAACGTAAGTAAAATTAAAATTCGTGAACTACCCTTGAGCTTGCACCTTAACAGAGTTATTTTGTCAGAACAGAGGGGTAATAGCGGAACTTTTTATCGGTAGGAATTGGTTTAATATTCATAGTTAAACAACATTCATTGCGTTATTTACGTTGCTGAGCCGACAATTTATTGGAACAAATGATGCAATGGTTTAGAAATAATCTTCAATCCCATTCAGATTCTGATAAATTGTGCGTTTCGCAGTTAGGGTGCAGGTTACCAGAGATATAGAATTTAATCATCAGACCATAATATACTGCGCTGCGTCGACGGTTGGTAAGGTCTACGAAAGTTAAATTACACTGTCAGCTCTGGAACAGAAGTAGACCCCAATAAGATCGCATGTCACATTACAAAAAAGGTTAGACTTCAAAATAGGTGCTGCCAGAGCCATAATTAGACGATTAACACATTACATGCAAGGCCATTATAATGCAGAAAACGAATTTATAAACACAATATTAAGAGACTACAAAACGCATACATCACATGAAAAGCCTCACACGTACCTTACACACTTTCTTGACACTCTTAAAAATAAACTAACAGTTGTGAAAAGCAGCAGACTCCCAAACACCAAATGTATATTTCGTAAAACACTAAATAACCAATTTAGAAATAACAAAAAGTATTTTTTATTGCTCATAATTGGAACGTACGTTTGCTGTCACCTATCAAAGGGATATAAACAGTGCTTTTCGTCCTTGTAGACCGGGAGCTGGTGACAGGTGACGTTCCACGATTTTGTCGTGCATGCCTTTATAAGGCTTGATAACTAATCCTAAAATATCAATGATAGTCGGGGTTTTAGCCCCCCCGCGCGTCCTCTTCATAAGGTAAAGCGCTTTTCTTTGTGTAGCGGATTTTCGTGTTTTTCCATGATAGTATACTGCATACCATTGTAATATACGGAAGTTTTAACAAATTAAAGCTGTAATAATTGATGGCATGCACTCCGCAGCGGCCCAAGATGATCATAGGATTCTGAAAACCTGAACAAAATTAAAGGGCAATTCCGTGTTTTGAAATTGCATGCTGATATAAAGAATGGAAGTTTTTGTAATAAACACACTCTGGAAAAATTGGCATGCACATTTCCGGATAACTCTGTAAAATTTGAACACAGATTTTCCGTGATTCCAAACTGCATGCCATTGAAAGGATCATTAATTAATAGCTTAGCAGTTTAAGTTATATTTAAATTACTTATTAGCTAATAGGCTAGATTGTAATGTGAATAAAGTATCACCTAATGTGATACTTTATAAAGTAAAAAAAAAAAAAATAGTAGGAAAATTGGCATGCACACCAGTATGTTGCAAAATAGAGGCATGCATGATGAAAATTGCAAAAAACACTGTGCAAATTAGAAGACTTGTTTTTGCATGCCGTTTTATATTTCGTGAATTTACATTATTTTAAGTCATGAATGTAAATGGCATGCATGTAGCTATAGCCCAACATACAAAAATTGTGAAAAAAATTGAATGAAAAAAAAAAAACAGAAAACCATGTTTTTCACTTATCATTCTGATTTTACGTATGTGTTAAACATAAAGAGAAAATTACTGATTGTACAGTAATGAAATTTCTAGTAGAATAATGACTTCGAATGTTAAAAGATAAAGGAATGATTAGGAAAAAATAAGTGCCTTCAATAATTTCCTGTACATTAGGAGGAACGTCATCCCCCTCGAACCACCGGAAGGAATAGCTGTTATTTTCCAGTTTCCAACCGAATTCTTCTACATTCAAAGAATCGTTGGGCAGTGGGGAAAAATAATTTTTCCACATGTGCCCAATGTACGCTGCTCGAAGAAGTTGTTGTTGGAGTTCGCGTTTACACGGTGGTAGCAAGCAAGCATCGAAATTCATCAACTTTTGCTTAAACTCGTCTGTTGGCTCGATTTTGTTTGTATACGTTTCCGTAAATATTCGTAGACGAGCATCATCTACATTACAGCATTTCCTGAGGCCATTTTTCTCTGTTGCGTACATTTTGCAGACAAAGTCCTCCAGCGTAGCAAATGCACGTTTGTAATCTTCACTATTTGGGCTTTGCAATGCGACGAAAGCTTGTTCGAATTCTTCATTGGCAGAATACAGTTCCCACGGTTTTCTTTTTTCCTTGCGGTAAAATGCAGGATTGAAGTCGCACCCTGTTACAAATTTTCATCAAAGAATTGAGAAAATAAATATAAACCGTGACCATCTTTTTTAGTTTATGTAAACAATTTTGTTGTGTTTTTTGTATTTTGTATGTATTTTGTTATTACTAACAAAATACAAAGCGGCATGCAGGAAGAAGTCACGGCATTTTTCAGATTTCTTTTCAATTGAGATTTGATGTTGATTCAATTTTTTCACAATTTTTGTATGTTGGGCTATAGCTATATGCATGCCATTTACATTCATGACTTGAAATAATGTAAATTAATGAAATACAAAACGGCATGCACAAATAAGTCACCTAAATTTGCACAGTGTTTTTTGCAACTTTTATTATTATTTATAATACGATGGGCTTATTCAACACGCATGCCATTTGAATTAGATAATTATTTTGTTATAAAATTAATATTCATTTTTATTAGGAGTAATTTGGAATCAAAATCTGTGTTCAAATTTTACTGAGTTATCCGGAAATTTACCACCGTTGGTCATACGAGGGGTGCATGCCAATTTTTCCAGAGTTTGTTTATTACAAAAACTTCCATTCTTTATATCAGCATGCAATTTCAAAACACGGAATTGCCCTTTAATTTTGTTCAGGTTTTCAGAATCCTATGATCATCTTGGGCCGCTGCGGAGTGCATGCCATCAATTATTACAGCTTTAATTTGTTCCTTCTTAAAAACTTCCGTATATTACAATGGCATGCAGTATACTATCACGGAAAAACACGAAAATCCGCTACACAAAGAAAAGCGCTTTTTCTTATGAAGAGGACGCGCGGGGGGGCTAAAACCCCGACTATCATTGATATTTTAGGGTAAGATAACAAGCCTTAAAAAGGTATTCACGACAAAATCGTGGAACGTCCCCTGTCACCAGCTCCCGGTCTATTGGGAAACGATTTACCCTGTTGTTAAATTAAATAAAGTATGCAAGCTATGTCCCAACAGTTTATACAGCCACTCTGTTAAATAAAGGTGTAAAATTGTAATTGGAACATTACCTTTTATTTTTAAGTAACCTTCACTAAATTATTTAATTTACATAGATTTCAGAGTAAACATTTACCAACTTCAATGATAAAAAATACTGGTTGGTGGAATGCCACAGAAAAGTAACATAAATAAGCGGGAAAGTGGCAATTCGATCGATAACATATACTTACAGATGTTTTTAGAAAATGAGTTCATAAGATTCAGATATGGATATCATTACTGAAGACGCTAAACATTACTGGAAAACCTTTTATTACCAAAATCTAACTAACAAGTAGACCTTCTTTCTGTGCATAATCAATGTGCTTAATAAATATAATAGGTTGGGGAAAAAGTTTCTTCGCATTTTTTAAGAAAATTCAAAACATTTTTTAATAAAGTTTATTTACATTTAACTAAAGTATGTAGGTACCATTTTGTTCGATAACTTTTTGCCATCTTGTAGGTAGGGACATGATCCCATTGCTATAGAAATTTTTGGACTTCTGGTCAAAATACCGTGACAAGTGGTTTTGGCAGTCCTCTCGTGATGTTAACCTGACACTGCCTAAAGAATTCTGAAGAGACCGAAACAGGTGGAAATCTGAAGGTGCAAGGTCAGGACTATACAGCGGATGCATTAACACTTCCCAGCCAAACTCTCTTAATTTTTGTTGGGGGGCTAAAGATGTGTGAGGTCTAGCGTTATCATGATGAAAAACCACACCCCTTCTATTGATTAATTCCGGCCGCTTTCTCTCAACTTCTTGCTTTAATCTCATCAGTTGTTCGCAGTAGAGTTCAGAATCGATGGTCCTGCCTAGTGGTAACAGCTTATAATGAATAATGCCCTTCCAATCCCACCACACACACGGCATCACCTTGTTGCGAGTTAACCCGGGTTTCGCCAGAGTCTGTGAAGCCTGACCGGCCGTTGACCACGACCTTTTTCGCACGTTCTTGTCATACGTGATCCATTTTTCATCACCAGTTATCAGCTTCTTCAAAAATGGTTCGGTTTCATTACGTCGTAATAAAGAATCACAAATGAGTACCTACACGGTTCATTAGGTTTCTTTCAGTGAGCTCGTGAGGTACCCAAATGTCGAGCTTTTTTGTGTACCCAGTTTTTTCAAATGCGCCAAAACTGTTTTGTGGTCAATTTCCAGTTCTTCAGCTACGTCGTAACTACTGGTATGCCGACCTTGCTCCACTTTTTCAAAAATGGCATCCATTTTATCCGTAATAGGGCGACCAGAGCGACGTACATCTTTGACATCAAAAATTTCCGGATTGAAAACGCTTAAACCAAATTTGTGCTACTCTCACAGACACTACACTAGGTCCATAAACATCGCAAATTTTTTTCGCGGCTTGCGTTGCATTTTTACCTTTTTTGTAGTAAAATTTTATAATGTATCGAATTTCTTCATTAGATTCACTCATCTTGACGGTACGAAAAACAAATGAAAATCACACATTTTCCTAATTTGAATTTGGAATTATGTTCTTTAAAATTTAAACTTTCAATGATACCAAAACCAGCCAGATACAAATAGTATAGCCAAAGAGATTTTATTACAAGTTCATACATACTATAATGCGAAAAGACTTTTTCCCCAACCTAATATATTTTTTTTAGCTATAATTTTTAGGTACAGCCGCGCACCTAAAGTTACTACAATCTGACAAATTTCTTTAATAGATTTTCAACTTTATCTCCAAAGTATTAAGTTCAATATTGATTATGAAAATTTGACAGTTTCGGGTAGCTTAATGTGCTGGCGTCTGTACATAGTTTTCTATTTATCTGTTGTACAGAAATTGGTCTAAGAATTTTAAAAATCTTTTAGGTTGCATTAGTTATGCCTACTATATCATCCCGTCTTTTGTAAGTATTATATATTTATTATTAGACAAGAATGCTGACTAAACATTTATTAATAAACCTTTTGCCCGCGGCTTCGCCCGCATGGATGTCGGAAAGGACGTACTTCTGCGGTAAGAATGTGTTAATCCAGGTTCTGCGTGCCATTTTCGATCCAGATCCATTCAGTCATTTTTGCGTGATTAAAAATAAATAAATATCTTAGGACAACCAACACAATGTTATCTGATCCCAAACTAGGCAGAGCCTGTACTATGGTAACCAGACAACTGATAAATATACTTATATATTTCTAAATACATACATATTATAGATAAATTACACCCAGACACAGAACAAAATGATTGTGCTCATCACACAAATATTTGTCCTGGGTGGGAATCGAACCCACAAACACCCAATCATACATAAATTTTCACATTTAGGTATAATATTAGTAGTTAGTAGGATTATATGTATAATTCACAAGCTGTTATCCGCGACTTTGTCTGCGTGGTATTTAACAAAAAAGTTTTTCATTTTTAGGGTTCCGTTGCCAAATGGCAAAAAACGGGACCCTTATAGATTCGTCATGTCTGTCTGTCCGTCTGTCTGTCTGTCTGTCTGTCCGTCCGTGTATGTCACAGCCACTTTTTTCCGAAACTATAAGAGCTATGCTGTTGAAACTTGGTAAGTAGATGTATTCTGTGAACCGCAATAAGATTCTCACACAAAAATAGAAAAAAAAACAATAAATTTTGGGGTTCCCCATACTTAGAACTGAAACTCAAAAAAAAAATTTTCATCAAACCTATACGTGTGGGGTATCTATGGATAGGTCTTCAAAAATGATATTGAGGTTTTTAATATTACTTTTTCTAAACTGAATAGTTTGCGCGAGAGACACTTCCAAAGTGGTAAAATGTGTGTCCCCCCCTCTGTAACTTCTAAAATAAGAGAATGATAAAACTAAAAAAATATAATTATGATGTATAGTTTAGATAAAAATGATAATGGAAACTTCAATATCATTTTTGAAGACCTATCCATAGATACCCCACACGTATGGGTTTGATGAAAAAATATTTTTTGAGTTTCAGTTCTATGTATGGGGAACCCCAAATAATAGGTCTACCTATGAAAATGCCGTTTTGTATTTTTTTCATGTATTTTTTATTTGTATTAATCGAAATAATCACCCATGCAATCAATGCATCTTTGCCAACGCAGTGGCAGTTTATTGATGCCCTTCTTAAAAAAATCAGCTGGACGGGAGGCAACAAATTCTTCAAAGGCATTTTGTACTGCCTCTCGGGTATTGAATTTTTTTCCCGCCAAGAAGTTATCCAAATTCTGGAAAAAGTAGTAGTCTGTAGGTGCAAGGTCTGGTGAGTAGGGCGGATAACGGAGAGCTTCCAACCCCAGGTCTTGCAACTTGGAGACCGTCTGCTGTGCAGTATGAGGTTACGCGTTGTCGTGCAGGAGCAGCGGAGACGAGCGATTGACCAATGCTGGTTGGAGATGTGCCAGCTTCTCCATCATTGAGTTCAGTTCTTCACAGTACACATCTGCAGTAATGCTCACCCCGTTTGGTAAGAAGATGTGATGAATCACACCGGCGCTAGACCACCAAACAGTGACCATCACTTTTCTAGGGGTAAGTTTTCGTTTAGGGCATTGTTTAGGTGCTGAACCAGGATCCAACCAACTTGCTGAGCGCTTGCGGTTATCAAACAGAATCCATTTTTCATCGCAGTTAACAATGCGGTTCAAAATTCCTTCATTTGTGTGTCTGTTGAGCAGTGCAAGGTACGTCTCGAGGCGTACTTCGCGCTGGCGATCATTGAGTTCGTGGGGCACCCATTTGTCAAGCTTTTTTACCTTGCCAATTTGACGCAAATGGACCAATATTGTTTTGACACTAACGTCGAAAGCTGCTGCTAATTCAGCCGTAGATTGTGTATCATCAGCTTCCACAACCGCCTTTAATTCGTCATTGTACAAATATTAAAATTGACAATATAAGAATTTTTGCATTTGTAGCCTGAAACACAGGTTCTACCTAGTTCAGGCAAATTAGCAAATCTGCTCTATTTTAATTGTTTAACGTATTTATTGTAAATGTGACCCTTTTTTATTAATAAACAATTTATTATTATTATTATTTTTATTTATTACGAGGGGCCGAAGCCAACTCGCAGAGGCCCTTTAGACAATTTTAAATGATGAGGGGGCACCAACCGACGATTCTCCCTGTATACACTATGCAAGTGCATCCAAAGACAATTCTCGGTTGGAGCAGAACTATTACAGAATATGGAAACAAAGCAAATTAGGCTATAGGTTTGGATGGCTATAGTGGATTGGTAACCGCAACTATGGAGGGACTATGGCCCCTGCCTGATCAATGTTTTGTATACACGGATAAAATGGCAGGGGGTGACTTGCACACTCAATAATGGGCCCCCGGGAAACGTCGCTAGCACATAGTGACGTAGCGACAAGGGGGCAACACTTCCTGAGGTGCTTGAGAAGTGGAGAGGTATTCCACGGCTTTCAGAACAATCCCAAAGCCCGGAAGATGGTCAAGATCCCTACGAGCACTTACTGGAATACTTCCTTTCCCCGAGCACGTTTGCTCTTGCGAATCTCCACTCAAGCCAGCCAATAAAGGCAAGAATGAGGCGGGAGCTCTGATCCTCATCAGTGTTCACTCCAGCCGGCCAATAAAGGCAAGCCAGAGATGAGGAACAAGAATTCTCCCAGGAGATAGGGTCCGTGGGGCGCTACTGCCCAACAGCTCGCCACAAGCTGCCCTGCGGGTTTATTATTATATTATTATTGTCGACCAAAGTCTTCGGACGACCGCGAGGTTCATTTTTCAGGTCAAAATTTCCAGAACGGAAGCGAGCAAACCAATAACAGGTGGTGCGTTGGTTTGTAGTGTTAGCTCCGTAAACGTCGTTGATGTTGCGTGCCGCTTGTGCCGCGTTGCTGCCACGACGGTACTCATATTCCATAATTACTCGAATTTTTTACGTATCCATGATGACGAAAAAGATTGAAATGCGATGAAAATGTAACACTAATCAATAAACAAATGACTACTTTTGGAAAAAGAATTCCATGTTTTTAAAATAAAATTAATTTGAAATTAGAATCCTTAGACAAACAAAAGTTATTTTGATTTGAAATGGCCAGTACTGCAGAACGGCAATTTCATAGGTAAACACCTAATATTATTGTTTTTTTTTTTTTCTATTTTTGTGTGAAAATTTTAATGCGGTTCACAGAATACATCTATTTACCAAGTTTCAACAGCATAGCTCTTATAGTTTCGGAAAAAAGTGGCTGTGACATACTCGGACAGATAGACAAACAGACAGACAGACATGACGAATCTGATCTATAAGGGTTCCGTTTTTTGCCATTTGGCAACGGAACCCTAAAAAGCACAGCATGCTTACTTACAATGCCTGGTAAACATATGATAAAAAGCTTTCGAGAAGTTAGTACCTTGTAGGTTAGATATAGCAGATATATGAGAAGGAGGAAGATAGAAGTTTGTTGGTTAAAAATTGAGCCCTTTCCAGAGGAATCAACATTTCTTTTAAGTGCACCACCCCGAACAAGTCATATGGATTTATAAAAGGAAATAAGGTCAAATAAAGTTGTGTGAATAATTTTGAGTCTGCTAATATTCACAATATTTAATTGCCTAAAGATGGGGAAATTAATAGTGCAACAAATCCATCCGAATACTTTCGAATCGAATGTTCTAGGATGTTATAAAAAATAACTTTCAATAACATTCTAAGCCGAATTTTATTATTTACCTAGCTACGATGTACTGAATTAAGTGTAGGTAGAGGAACCGCGCTCGGTCGTCAGTGCACCGTGAGTGATTGCCGAGGGTGGCGGCGCGTTCCAGACGCCCCGGCCGCGGACCGCGCTTTTGCCGGGCTGCCAACCACCGCACGTATTGCCGTACATCGTTCTAATTGTTTAGTAAACGTGGTGCGAAACTGGACCCGCCTGTACCAAAGGTGGCAGTCTTCGTAATGTAAATCTAACCTGTTGCTATAGCCGCTATCAAATCAGTGGGCGGCTATCAAACAATTATTAGTCGACGAGACGATACGAATATTAATACTTACTACAACCGTAATTGGCTGTATTGCTAATTTATTAGATGCTGTGATATTATTTATGTGTGCGGAGGGTGCTGTGTGACATGGGCAACGTAATAACCTTGCCCTATATGCCATCCGACACTAGTTGCACGTTCGCGGGGCGCCGTGCGCATGAATCAATCGAGCGCAATATGAATTGAAACTGCCCCGCGTAGACTAGTGTGTTTACTGGCAGCGGCCGGGCTGCACGTGCTCTTCACTGCCTTAGAAAACGGCTTACCGTGTAACACCGCGTAACATTCTGATAGTCGAAGAGCTTTTGCAAGATCAGTTTACGTGTATATTGTGTACCATGATGGGCAGAGACATCAACGAGCCCTACTCCGATCGTCCACCACCAGATATGGCACAGCAACCTGTCAATCCTACGGAGGAACCAATGTCCTACAATACACAGGCACTGCTGCACTGTGCTGGTGTATTCACATACCAACAGCGCATTGCTGCTTTACTCACACAGCGGCCATTTTTACCATTATGGCCATTTTGCCCGAGCAGCTGGAATTACCAGTACCTGGCTAACCAAGGCTGGGCTAACCCAGGCTGTTCCAACCCAGGTTGCCCTAACCCAGACTGCTCTAACCCAGGCTGGCCTAACCCAATGCCTAACCCAGACTGCTCTAACCCAGGCTGGCCTAACCCAGGGCCTAACCCAGAATGCTCTAACCCAGGCTGGCCTAACCCAGGGCCTAACCCAGGCTACTCTAACCCAGGCTACCCTAACCCAGGCTGTCCTAACCCAGACTGGCAGGACCCCAACTTTAAACAAATATTGTGTGACCAGCAACAGAAACTGCTGGAGGAGCACGACAGACAACATTGCATCAGCCCTCCCGAATACGTTGAGATGCCAGGTAAGCCTTGTAATTATATTAATCCATTTTGAGTCCTTTTCCTCTAAAAAAATTAATATTTAGGCCATATCTGCATTTGGCGGGTAATTCACAATGAAACTTTATGATGTTTTATTAAGTTTTTATTTGATTGTTAGGTAACAATCAAATAAAAATTTAATAAAACAACATTAAGTTTTGGAATATGAAATCATAGCAGTAAGTTTACGATTTCATATTTCAATACTTATTTATTTCAACTTGTTACTTCCATTTACATATTAATATAGGGTAATTGGTAAATTGGTGTTAGTGCCTTTTCTGAGCCTATTTGAAATAAATGCTTTGACTTGACTTGGTGCATTCCTGGAAATAAATAAGATATGGGTACCTACGTACTTGATAAATTGTTTTTCGAAGGGTTAAATAGTTTATGAGCTATCGGAAAAGTATCAGGTTAACGTAAGAAGTGGAGAAGATTTTTTTTGATTTGTTTCGTGAAATTGTCATACATAATCTCTTTGCCTACTTGCTTCTCAGTATATTTCATTATCTAGCCTTTAGTGTTATGTAGATGAAGTAGGGCTTGGACGACTGGCTAGCCTCTGGTACCTTTTCACTCACAGAATTTCGTAATAATAATAAACCCAATATATCGTTGATAAAATTGGGTTTACTCCACCCCTAAAAGTTGGTACTGACGTTTTGGTTTAAAGCATTTATTTCCCATAAGAACTTACAGTCCACTTATAATGAGATACAAAGTAATATGTTAATACAGTTTCCTCTAGTGTGTTAGAAGTTACATGTTTCTTAAGCTTAGTTTTAAATGAGTTTACGTTATGGCATTCTTTTATGTCATCCGGCAAATCATTGTAGGTACAACTGTGCTCCTTCGGACAATATGGTTTTTTTACCGTGATTAGTGCGTACGTTGATAACTTCAAATTTGTTTTTGTTTCTATTTCTCAGGTTATATGATATTGTTTTTTTTTTTAGCTGTATGTTGGTTTGTATTGAGTTAGTGGTTATGTTTTTAACAAGAATGCAAGTGTAGTAAATGTATAGCTGTCTAATATTTAGTAATCCTGTTTTTTCGTAAACCGGCTTTGTAGGAGTGAGAAAGTGATAATGGAACAGAGTTTTACTCTTTGAAGTGAATTTAAATTAGTTACTGCTGCGGATCCCCACATCTAAATTAAGTATTATAAATGCGATTTGACTAACGAGTTATAAATCAAAATGCGTACTTTGTGTGGAATACAGTTTGCTACTTTCCGTAAGGCTCCCAATAACGATGTTAATTTATTTCGCAGGTAGTCGATGTGTAAATTCCATGTTAGTTTTTCGTCTACCCTTAAGCCAATATATTTTTCGTTGTTTCGATAAACGATCAAGTTTGATTATTTCGTTATTTATTTTGTGCGGCGCAAAGTCCGGTATACGTTTATTTTTAGTGGTAAAAATCATGAATGAAGTTTTCGATGTATTAATTGTCGGTAGGTTGTATGTAACGAGTGGCTAAACACTCGTTTAATATTTCAAAGTCATGTTGAGCGTCCTTTATTATGTTATGAATTGATTTTACGTTTACCAGAGTTATTATAGTAAGGTATAATTTATTATGCTAGCTGTAAGGTCAATGCATTCGTACGAGCAATGCATGGGATCGGAATTAGGGTCACAGCACACTTATCAACTCGTAAACGGATCGTAACCGTATCAACTCGAGCCGTTTAGTATTCTTTGTATGCAACTCGCTACTGAAAAGCACACTAATCGGAATCGTAACGTAAGTGATTCGCCTCGGGACCAGCTCACGAGCCGCGGTGTGGCGCGTGGCAACCAGCGCAGCGGTCCCCGCGCTTACGGCTCATCGTGCCCGCGCTTACGCCTCTCCGTCGCCGAGCTTGCGTCTCTTCGTCCACCCTTGCGCCCACCCGCGCCACAGCGCACACATGCTGTCTTTCACAAGGCAACTTCAAAGTCGATTCAAACTGATCTGGTGCCAGCCAGGTCAACCAGCGGTCGGCGAGCCGTAAGCGCGGCGTAGCCTAGCTGTAGCCGATCGGAGTTTCTGTTCCGCTTTGGTTACATGCTTAAGTTGCCTCGTCGCCTGTTTGGCGGCGAGGCGAAAGGCGATACTGTGACGATACCTTTCCGAGTTGATATGTGTGCTATGACCCTTACCTCATTCGTAACCGTGACCGAATCAGCTTAACACTTCCTAAGCGTCGGCGTTGTTACTCCGCTTTCGGCGGCCGCATCATCGTGAGCGGGGCGGCCCGGCGGCACGCGCTGGCCCTCCGCAAGGTCGGTGCAAGCTGCTCGATAGCTGATCCCGAGCCGAGTCGTTACCGTTATAGCTTCTCTAGACCGGCGCGACGCTACAATGCGGCGTGACTCTTGTCAATTTGTATGAAGTTTTCGTGGAAATTGTCCTACGATGGTCGCGTCGCGCTATTGCGTCGTGCCTTTAATATGCTTAAAGTAGGATGCGGAGGATGGATTAGTAGAATTCAACATTTTCAGTTTCATAAATACCTACACACTTATATAAATTTTTTGAAAAGTTAGGTAAGGTAAGCTATAAGCGTATAAGTAAAATAACTTCATTGGTAGTAAAAATAACTTGATCAACAGTGGAATATGCTGTTTTTGTCAATGTTCGATTCTTTTTCGTGTTACGTGTTACGGTCGCGAATCATACAACAAGAATTTGTAAGGTTAATAATAAAAACTGTTATTTTTACATCAAGTTATAAAAGTCCTGAAAGTAAGTAAAAAGGAAATCCCAAAGATATCTACGCAATTAGAATATAGCGATTATTAAAAGCGGTCCTTCAGCAGTCATTCCTCACTTCCAGTGACATAATTGCCTTAAATCTATGTGGGAGTGCGAGCTGCTTGACGAAAGGAATATCTGTACCTACTTAACTTTTAATGAAAAGTTCTTCTAAATTATAGAGAACTATAATTGTGTATTGCTTACGTTTTAGCTGACATAACATTTTACGTGAAGCAAATACTTTCCACCTCTTTTTACGAAAATTTCACAGACGGAGCAGTATGAAATTTGGAATTTTTGAATAATGTTGATTCATTTTCCTGCCCAATTTATTTACGGTCGGCGCAACATCTCTTTTTCTTCCACACTTCTCTATTAGTCGTCATCTCAGTAGTCACCCCCTTTCTATCCATATCATAACTCACACAGTCCATCTATCGTTTTTTTGGTCTCCCTCTACTCTTTTTGAATAATGTTGATTAAAATTTAAAAAGATCGTGTTTGAATCTCGACCACTGGGCAACAACTATATTTAGTAATTCTATGAAAATTTGCAGAGTACTGTCGACATAATATAATGAAACAGAATGTAGACAAGTACTAACTATACTACTTTTAACATAATAATAAATAGAACGGTAACCGGTAGGGCTTGTGGCTAAGTAATTATAGCCGCACGGGTCGATCGATTAAGCTGAGCTACGCTTGCCGCTGTTGCGCGGTGGATGAGTAATCATCTTTATATACCGGCTAAAACCGTGCCTCGGGAAGCACGCCAACCGCTGAACGCGATTTTCATTTGTGGAACTCTGGTCTTTGCAACCATATATAAGATACCTTCCTACCTTCATACTTTCTAAAATCTGGCTGATGGTCTGTGACACCTGAGGGAGGTTAAGGGTTTTAGCTCTGAATATATTTGTTTACAAATTACCAGATTCGGTTTTTGAATGTCCTGCGACGACTTTCCGTCATCATCATCAGACATGCAGTCATGCCCCAGCTAGGTCCTACAGTTCTCCTCAAGATCAATTATGTAAACTCAAACGATTTATCTGCTGTAAACTGCTGAAGAGCTCTTTGAATTTGAGAATCTCTATTTTCTAGAATCGTCATCAGAACTACATACGTGCACCTAATTTTAACAAAAGCGCTTCATAAAAAATGGGTAAAAAAAACAGTAACAATTCAGTAGGTATAAAAATCAATCACCTCACACAATGATTCTTCATATTGTTTGTCCTTTTGATATGGGGCCGACTTCGAAGTATACGCTTCCCAATAAAAAATAAATAATGATTAATAAATGATTAAATCGAACAACTCTGTAAAAAGTTAGAATACATTAAAAAAAATAATGTGTGCAGGGCTAAAAATGAAAAACGGTCAATCAAAAAAAAAAAAAAAATCATTAACAAGAAATTAATTATAATCGTATTTAATTACACTGTATACAAGGTTTTATAATATAAACCGGTCCTGTGCTTCTCGCATAAAGTGACGTTCCGTGACTGCCACCAGGTTGTGCAGCAGTGGAGTTCTTTAGCTAAATGATGATGATGCTTTTAAAGAAAACACGGATAATCTCTGGGCAGTTGAGAGGCACTACTTCATGCTGTAAAACACGTAAATACGTAGAATCTTCCGTTCTCATGCTCTTAATCATATTATTGTCGTCGTCAGATCTTAGGCTTAATTGTTACTTGAGATGTATATCCACCGGTGGACACTTCATGAAGTGGTCACGCACAACTGCTTCATGACTTGGACAAACAGTAGTGATATGATATTGTGGTGAAATAGTTCGATTGTCCACCGAGGCCTCGATGTTGCTGTTATTTTGTCGTGCACCATGGCGGCTGACAATAATTTGATTGGAAACGCAATTAGAAGTATGTAAGCTTAACGGACTTCTGAACGATTAAAATAAAATCGGTTCACCCAGTCAAAAGTTATGAGGTAATAAACATTAAAAAAATTATTTAAAAAAAATACAGTCGAATTGATAACCTCCTCCTTTTTTTGAAGTCAGTTAAAAATAACCGCGATAGTGATAGCGGGGTCTTTCTAGAGACTAGACTCCGCCATCCCCTTCCAATCTAACCTGTCCGAATCGGGGGCCTGAGCTCGCTTAGCTCACTCTGGCATCCTAAGTTCTCATTGCCTCTTTAGTCGGTCAACATGTGTCGGGACTTGAGGCAGATTAATTCGGAAAAGTCGGGGTTCGTGGAAGTCGCACCAGATCCCGGGATCCCCGACGTCAGTGTGGGACGGAACACCGGGGTGGTTTTAGTCAGTAACAGTTTGACAGACCCTTCCGCTCAGTCTTCAATGAGGATTTCCACCTCGAGATAATTTAAAAAAAATAAATTCGAAAGGGCTGGAGGAGTCTTTGTTGTTTGTGCTTTCAAGAGATTACAAAAAATCCTTCTTTATTTATGTATAACTTTTACTACAGTTTAAACTATGGTTACCCTACATTAATTACGCAGGTGTGCTGGAAGAGATTTCTTTAGAAATAAGCATCACCTCTGTACAAAAGTTTCTGTTCTTTTCTTCTTGTCTGTTTATACAGGTGTCCCAAAAATCAACGTCAAGCCGAAAACGGTTGATAGGCCAGGTGGTGACAGTTATCAGAAAAATAATAAAAAAAATCTAAGTTAAGTACTTTTCAAATTATTGACATTACTTTTCATATTTTTTTTGTGAGTGATGTAACCCTGAATAACCCTTCTGTAAACTACAGTCCAAAATTAAAACACAACTACCTCAGTTTTAAAGAAAACATCACTTTTTTGCTCCACCATGTACTTAAAATTATTACATCGCCCAACTTTAACTGACTGTAAGTACTGAAAAAAAAAATATGCTTAACTTAGTTTTTTTTTAATTATTTTTCTGATAACTGTCACCACCTGGCCTATTAACCGTTTTCGGCTTGTCGTTGATTTTTGGGACAACCTGTATATGTGTGTACATACATGGTTCATCATCATTATCATCATCATTTCAGCCGAAAGACGTCCACTGCTGGACATAGGCCATAGGTTTTGTGCTTCTCGCATCCAGCGGATTCCTGCGGCCTTCACAAGTTCATCGGTCCACCTTGTTGAAGGCCTCCATAAATGGTTAAATAAAATAAATTAATAAATTAATGACATGGCCAAACGCCGACTGACGTATCATTAAACATTGACGTTTTAACGATATGGTCCACTTTAGCTGGCCATTTCGATGAAACACCACCAATTCATGAAATGACCGAACACTTCATGAAATGTTGAACTCTAAGATCTGCCCACGATAATATGACTAAGGATTTCCAAATATTTACAGTTGTTTTAGTTTTTAGTTGTCATCGCATAGAGTAGCACCACGATCTCACTAAATTAATAAACATTTGATTGTCTTAACGGCACCCTAATTATGTAAGACACTATCAATCAGAATCTGAATCCTTAGAAACTCAAACTCAAAGCATTTATTTCAAATAAACCAATTACAGGCACTTTTAAATTGTCCAGTTGCGGTTAATCAGTAAAATGAAACTAGTTACCCATTCCGAAGCGTAGGTACCTATGGAGAAGAACGGGCAAGAAACTCCATGGACAATCTTGTCAATCAAAAATCTTGTTGCAAAATGTTGATTGCATCATTTTCTGAAATTATCAATGTGAGAAGGATGTAAAATAAATGAATAAATAAATAAATATTTTAGGACAACCAACACACCGTTACCTGATCCCAAACTAGGAAGAGCCTGTACTATGGCAACCAAACAACTGATAAATATACATATATATGTTCTTCCTGTTATAATTAATATTTTATTATGCATATAATCGTAACCTTTTATGACTTATCTTGAAATATGATGATTATTATATTTATTATTTATACGAGATTTCAACCACGTAATTCCAATATACATATTTTTTTATCCAAATTTACACACAGTCGGTATGTTCAGCGCTTCTAGTGTTAAAAAATCACATCAATTCGTCGCTCCATTTTGCCGTGAAAGACGGACAACACACTTTGCCATTTATAATATTATGGATTATAGATATATCACACCCAGACACAGAACAAATAAGTGTGCTCATCATACAAAGATTTGTCCTGGGTGGAAATTCAACCCACGACCACAGTCTTAGCAGTCAGAGTCACTAACCACTAGACTAACAGTCAATCAAACATACGTGCACAATAAAAGTGTCCATTTTGAAAGATATTATTAATCTATAGCTTCATAGAATTCGACTTTTCTTTTCTGCTCAGGGTGCTTACTCTCGAATTAATTCCAATAGATCGACATTGGTCAAACGTCAGTGGGTTGAGTTAAACGTCAGGGATTGGCTAGACTCAGTTAGTCCAGCCAATCCCTGACGTTTGACTGACAATTCCAATGTCGATCTATTGGAATTATATTCGAGAGTAAGTACCCTGTAAGGTTTATGACGTAATCAATGTTGTTGAACTGTCAGCTGTATGAAAGCCCATATTGTTATTGTATTACGCAACTACCACGCGAGAGTGTATTATTATCAAATCAACCAATATGTACTAAATAATTATACTTATTATTGTAGTCACTGAGATAAATGATCAATGGCTCAGTGATTCTATTTTATTTTTTAATTGCATATGACTATGCTATAGATAAATAAAAAAGCTGCTGCCTTTTATTTTCCTACCGCTGTGACATAGGCGTCCACTCTGTACGAGGGAGTTGGCCGTAATCTACTTCGCGGGCCCAGTGCTGGTAGATGTCATGTTTTTCGTTCTAGGACATACCGGTTTCCTCACGATGCTTTTTTTCACCGTTTTGAGAGAAGTGGTGATGAAATAATATACATAAAATAAAGCGCCTGTCTAGCTTCGAACCTACTACCGTTAGGTCATGGTCGTTACCGCTGCTCTAATTATCGGTGATATCATTCATTACAATCCAAAGAGATTTAAAGATTATTAAGAAAAAATGTCTTTTTTACTATCCATATTTGCTTAGTCGTAACGACGACTCGTTGAGTCGACGTTAAAAAACACGCATCTGTAAGTCGACTCATTGAGTTGAAGTAATTCCAGTCGGATTGAATGCGAAAAATTGCCAGTCTAGAGTATAACTATCCTGCTCTGACTTACACAGAGTGTAGAAAAAAGAACAGGAAAGGAATATAACATCATGTGTTAAACATCTAACAAGAATTTGATACGGAATGTTGCATTCTATAAAGTGTATGGGGTCGCCATAATTTTGTTTTTGCAACCGGACGAATATGTCTTACAGTGTCCTACTAATATTATAAATGCGAAAGTTTGTGAGGATGGATGTATGTGTATGTGTATGTTTGTTACCCTTTCACGCAAAAACTACTGAACGGATTTGGATGAAATTTGGCACATAGATAGTTTATAACCTGGATTAACATATAAAGTACTTTTTATCCCGGTAGTACGTTCCCGCGGGATATTTTCCAACTTCCACGCGGGTGAAGCCGCTGGCAAAAGCTAGTACTATATAAAAACGTATGGAGATGTCTGTTCTTTTTATCAGTTATTGTAAAATAATGTATTATTATGTTAATAAAACAATAATTTTTGGAAAACATGCTTTCTCTTTATAAATATGACTACTTTTGTACGAAAAACTGGGGAAAAGTTGCTCACCCTAGTTTCAACTTCGAATTAACAATTTATTTTTCTTGAAAATGCGTAAAATGTAATTAAACTAATATTTTAGTTTTAGTTTGCTAGTATTATCATTACCATAGATATAAGAACTATGATCATTACTTTATTAAACAACAAATTGATACGTAGGTACTTTTCTTGTTCCACGTCTGTTTTCTACCAATGTGCTCAAACTTGTTTTTTTTTTTACGTATTGGCATCGGACGAAAGCGGCATGTCTTAGAACCAAACAAACATAAGCACATATTTGACATCTACCAACCCGCGTGGTGGATTATATAGCCCACTTCCTCGAGGAGGCCAGAGTCCCAGCAGTGGGAACATTATAAGCTGAATATGTTTATTTATTTATTTAAATAACATGGGAGACTTACAGTTACAAACGAACAGATCAAGAACAGTATATTAGTCAGAAAGCCAATTACAGGTCTCCACTTATAAGGAACAGAGAAAATAAAATATTAAATTCTAAGGACATTCACACTAAGTTACATTATATACAGTGTTAGAGCTGTGTTGCTCATACTAAATAATAATCATCACAACAAAATAAACGAATTAAAAGATCGAATGCATGAAAAAAAAAAGAACTACATGAAAAAACTACGGCTTATGCACTTCCTGGCTGACGAGACGCTAGTTAGGTACGGGTCTATATCGTACTGTTTACAAAGCTTGTTAAGATTTCTGCTTGCACGCACAATGAACGAATTCTGCCTATAATTGGTTGAAGCAAATGGCACGCGTAATGGTGGATTGTATCGCTTAAACTTCATGCGAATGTTGAAATAAAATTTTGTTAAAATTTCAGAACAATTTATAGTGTTGTTAAAGATTTTCAACAATCTCGCGGCGGTTGAGTAAAGGCAATATATGAAATTTTTTACATAGGTTGTAGTAGTTTTCCGAATGATACGGTATATTTTGATGATAACATAGATATCTTATGAACCTTTTTTGGATGCTTTCAATGTGGTTAATATATTTGTGGTAACATGGGTTCCATATTTTTTTTTTAATTTTCTTAATAACCTATTGGATACTTTCAATCCCCCAAGGGTCCGTGGATGACACGTTGGTAAACCCTGCTATTCTATTATGCATTTAGTGATGTACAGTACGACACAGTAATAAAATTTGTAAATCGGTATTGACAAAGTCATTATCTATACATCTATACAAATAAATAAAATTGGAGTGTCTGTTTTTAATATTAAGATAATCACTTTTTACTAAGTGTATATGGATGTATACACGGTGCATATACCAAAACAACATTTTTTACAATTTTGGTCTGTCTGTCTGTATGCTCCGGCTAATCTCTGAAATGGCTGGACCGATTTTGACGGAACTTTCACTGGCAGATAGCTGATGTAACAAGGAGTAACTTAGGCTACTTTTATTTAAAAATAAATAAACAATAGTTAAAAAAACTAAAAACACGCTGAATTTTGAGACGTATGTCAGCGTAGTTTGTGACGTATGTCAGCGTAGTTTTCAAAGACAGTTCTTATGAAAAACTTTTTGTTAAATACCACGCGGACGAAGTCGCGGCGTAGTGTAACAGCTATTACCTATAATATAAACTGAATTAACACATCTTACCGCGGTAGTACGTCCTCCTGCGTTAATATTCGACATCCACGCGGGCGAAGCCGCGGGCAAAAGCTATCTTAAATAAATTTAGTTACTCGCAAATGAGCGGCTGAACCTTTAGTAACGATTAAATATATAAGTTGTGTTGTATATACTAAGTAATATTATGAATGTAAAAAACTTATAACTAAATGAATAAAAAACTCACTTACGACGACACTGAGGCCCTTTTGCAGCACACATCATAACTCACTCATTTATGCATACACTTACTCCTATGTACCACATGTACACTTACACATCACACATACACATAAACCCCACACACACATATCACACATACTCAAATCACTTGTAACATACACACAACAGTTTAAATTATACATTTTAATTTTCTAATTTATCATGTCGAATTTATATGTATAAATAGTAAATACTGGAAATTTATATTTTTAACCGACTTCAAAAAGGAGGAGGTTCTCAATTCGGATGTTTATATATATTTTTTTTTATGTATGTTCGGTCATAACTCCGTCATATATAGACGGATTTTCAAAATTCTTTTTTTGTTTGAAAGGGGTTTATTCCGAAATGGTCCCATATAAATTTCATATAGATCTGATGATGAGTTCCAGAGATAGACACCGGAACTCTTTAAAAAATGACAGCAAATCAACCGTGATTTCTGCTATCGCATAAATATGCATTGTTTGTTTGGAATTAGTGCGGGGTGGATACCACAACTAAAAATTTAAAAATAAAAACTTTTTTACAAAAAAAAAAACAACCGACTTCCTTAAAAACACTACAAAGTGATAAATAACTTTAATTTCGGAAGTCGGTGGCAAAAAAACCATAAATACAGATCCTAAGACACCGACTTCCGAAAATAAAGTTATTTTTCACTTTGTAGTGTTTTTAAGGAAGTCGGTTGTTTTTTTTTGTAAAAAGTTTTTATTTTTTGTATGTACATTACTTTTATCTAAGTTGCGGAATAGTGGAGTGTCCTAACACAGGCAATTGTTTGCAAAAAGACACTCCTACCACTAGCTATGTTGTACAAATCTTGTTAAAGAAAATAAACTACTTGTATTTGTTGTACTATAATTAAGTAGGTAGGTCCTTACGTAGCATAGAGATGAAATGTATTTTTTTTTCAGGCCCCTCTGCACAGGATCCGGTTACATACGTCTTCAAGCCTAGTGAGTCATGGCAGACAAAAGGGCCGGCGCTACCTGATACAGATTTTTCCAGTCTCACTCTGCCAGAATTCGTGCAATTTACCCCGGAAATATTGCAATGCGACCCACCGCCGTTTCTCGGGAGATATTCTAACTGGACCACGATCCAGGACACTGATGATCAGGGTACGTGATTTCCTATAAAATATTTTACAACTGTGATTATTGAGAAAGGAATCTAATTGACTGTTGACTGATGCCGTCAATAAAATTGTATTGCCAGTAGCGAAAGCGCCTAGTTGACACGTTACCTTTGTGCCACGAAAATATAATGGGTCTCATTCGGGGTTTTAAATTATAAGAGAGAAAAATCTTTTTCCCTCGGTCTTTGTCTCTCTCTTAGTTTCCTTTGTCTTTGGAAGTCGGTTGTATTTTTATAATGTAGTTATTTTTACCCGACTACGGCGAAACAAAAATGAGGGATACGATTTTGACTAGTATATATGTATGTTCACCTGTTCCCTAATAACTTATAAACTACTTATCATCATTTGACTTATGTTTATAGGTTGTCACATTAAATTGAATATAACGTTCTCTATGGGGCATAAGTCATGAACTTAAACAAAAAATGACGGACTTCTGAACATACATTTATTTTTTTGCTAGCCTGTTCTGTCCCACTGCTGGGCAAAGGCCTCCCTCCACTTCTTCCAACTCTCGAACATAAGCACCGCCACTTCTTTTGAACTCTGTTAAAAACAAAATGAAATGACCAATTGTTTTCATTTTGCGCATTTTGTTTTTGCCGTCGACATTGAGTTACGGCTTTCCCACGATTTATGGCTTAGCGGGATGCGGCACGGTAAGCGGTGCAGTGTCGGCAGGCGGGCGTCGTCCGTGTCAGTGCCACGTACTGCGTAGTAGCGGTAGTGGCGATACGCGATCAGTACACGAATTGCTTTGTAAATAATCCGATCTAATCAGGTGATTATGTTTTGACATCGATATAGGCGGTCGATTTTTAAATACTTCGAAGTTCATTTTCCGCTACAAAATCGTCTAAAATATTTAAATCGTCCAGCTGCCGTTCAGTCCGCCGCGCGTTGGTCTGAGTCGTGTTATCTCAATCATTCGCTCGTACATGTTCAAACCGCGCCCCGCCCCGCTCACCGCTCCTGAAAACCGCTCGAGATGTCGCATTAGTGTTTACGAACACTAATGCGACATCTCACATAGGCTAGCTCGCTCCAGCAGGCTTAGCATGAGCACCGTCTTGTCGACGGAACAGTAGACAAGAATGATGTCTGGCGTAGAAAGTACGACGTCAGAAAAGAAAAACATTACAATAATATTGGCGCTAACCATTTCCTTGGTAATGCCCTATTAATTATCAGAATTTTGCGTTCACAACACTCTCCTGTAAAATTACGATTTTGTAGATAACCGTATATACTTTGTGGCCGTCGTTGAACGTTTCCTACTGTCTTTAGCATGGCGATTACAAAATCAAATTGTCTTCTGTATCCTAGACAACTGTCACTTGTCAGTGTGATTTTGACAGTTTGGGATAGAATACTTTCTTTTGGAATAGTCTACATAAAAAAGGACGTAGACAAAGATTGTGAGAAACGAAAGACAAAATGACTGATGGTAGATGGATTGCTAAAAGCGTCATGCTAAGCCTGCAGATGGGCCATTTCGATTGTGCACGTGTGTGTTATATTGTTGACTATTATGTACGAAAAAATAAAAAATTGTCTACGTCTATGTGCTACACGTGATAATATGTGTAGATGATGTGATAATGTGTGTGATAAAGGGTGTTGTAAAGGTATAATTTGTAAAACGTATATAAGCAGGGTATTTATGGATAATAAAATCATTATATTCTTTCATTCAATGGGATCAGAGATTTCAGTCCGGTTGGAGTTATTTTATATATAACAATAAGGGTGCTCATCGATATTCCTCACACTATGCGAGAACCCAATGTCTAAAACTACATAAAAATTTTACTACTACTACTTTTACTATCATCGTCTTGACCTTGTTTGGAACATAACAAAAATATATAACAATAGACAAAATAACCAGCTAACTTTTTATGAATTTATTTTCCTATATGTTAAAGCATTTTAGGATTTCTAAAAAGTGATAAGGTGAAATAATCGTTAAATCACTAAAAGATATGATATAAATAATAATAATTAAAAAACAACACGTGCCATCATTGACAAAAAGAGCAGTCGACCCGCGCCTACGGAGACTGAGAGTCCACAATCGACTCCCAACGCCCGGGGTATCTCCTTCTGCGGCGGCTAGGGGCGTAAGGGCGCACAGAATGCCTCTCCCTCACGTGATCCGCCATACCATACCTGGGATGAATAACCATAACCTCGAAATCGATTTCAACTAAAACTCCACTAGAAGTAACTTCATCTACAACGACATTACAATAGAAGTCGTTCGCAATGCAAATACCCGGGCGTTTTCTCCCGCCTTAACCTGAACCTCCCGAAGCAGCCATGCCCGGTGAGGACCTGCGTAAGGCGGAAGGAGAGGACGCCGTGGCGCCTCTCTAGCCCCTCCTCAAAGAAGGGACTTACCGCCGTAATAGTTGCGTGCCCAGCACTGGGTTGCGACAATCGTACCCGCCATTTCGCCATGAGATTCTGACAGAGTTCTGTCCGCCGTGCCATGATTTCTCGCGGCAGCGGAGTTTCGCCCCAGCGGCGTTTTGCCTACTCGCACCACTCCCACATATGCGCGAGGACTTTTACCTCCAGATCCCATGCTTGCAATCCGGTAAGGAGGCTCGCCGCCTCACAGGAGAATTACCCCTACCCTGCCTAAACATTCCAGAAAATTTGTTAGAAAGTACCCACACACTACCCGAGAAAATATACAGTCAAGATACACATTACGTCATAAAAATGAACGTCACTAAACCTACTAAGCTCTAAGCTAAAAATGCACTCAACAAGTACCTTAGCCATGTCAATGAAAGTTTATAATAAATTACCCAAAATAATAAAAATTATCAGTAAAATAAGTAATTAATAAATAAATTATAATTATATAAATGGTATATTATTAATGAATACCTCAATGACAATGTTTAAATTAATAAGGTTCAAACATAGTTGCTTTTGTATGCCAACTAATTAGTAGAATTAAAGGTGTCTCCCAGTCTCCTACTTGGCTGTGCCCTAATAGGGTCAATCTTTATGTACTTAGTTTTAAGCCAGTTGAAACATCTTTATTAATATACTAGCTTTTGCCCGCGGCTTCGCCCGCGTGGATGTCGGAAATTAATGCAAGAGAAGGTACTACCGCGATAAGAGTGTGTTATTCCAGGTTATATAGGTATTATAGACTCTGTGTGTTATTTTCGATCCAGATCCATTCAGCCATTTTTGCGTGATTGAGAAACAAACACCCAATCATACATATTTTCACATATATAATATGAGTAGGATTATAACTCATATTACTTTGGATTCATAGTTTATGAGAACATCATGTGTGTTGGTGTTTTTAAAATAAAAGTAATAGTATTCAGAGTAAGAAGACTGTGACATAGGGCTTGGTTTAGTTGAATATAAGTCTTTCTGGTTTTTCTTAACGCTCCTATTTTACCTATACATACACTCAATCATTTACCAGACACCGAACGTAGTTATAGGAATAGTTATTTTGCCAGTGGCTTGGCCCGTATAGCTGTCGGAAAATATCACCCGGGAACCTACTACCGGGATAAAGTAGGTATCCTATCTGTTATGTATCCATGATATAATATATCTTTGTGCCAAATTCGATCTAAATCCGTTTGACCGTCTTTGGATCATTGAGAAACAAACATCCAAAAATCTAAACATCTAAGCAATTTCGCGGTCTCTTACTTGAAATAATACTATTAGGTTTATTTTTTTGAGTATCTAATGAACACACATGAGATTCGCAATTACTATAAAGCCAAACTTACTAACTACTAACTTACACTACTTCTGTACCACCCGGCCGCTGCCAACGGATGGACGGGACGGACGTACGACCCGCCAGCTGCTCTGCGCCCGCTTTTTAAATCTCTAATATCTTCTAAGATATTTATTTAAATTACATGCTGTAAAGGGCCATATTGATCTATATTAAATGCACAATGTATTAAAGGTACTTAATTGGATAAGGATTAATGTTGTATTGCTGAAAAAAGCTTCGTAAATAAACCCTTATTTCTCGTAAAAAGTAAAAGATAAAAATAAAAAAATGGTTATTGTGGGTTATCCCTAAGAGATAGACATAATACCATTGCGACATTTTTGTAGGCCTTTTTAAGGTTTTTCGAATTTTGAGACGAATTTCAGCGTAGTTTATGACGTATGTCACCGTAGTCTTCGAAGACAGATATTTTTTCTAAAATAAAAGAATCTTTCTAAAATAAAAGTAGCCTAAGTTACTCCTTGCTACATCAGCTATCTGCCAGTGAAAGTCCAAAGTCAAAATCAGTCCAGCCATTTCAGAGATTAGCCGGAACAAACAGACAGACAGACAGACAAAAATTGTAAAAAAAAATGTTTTGGTATATGTACCGTGTATACATCCATATACACTTAGTAAAAAGTGGTTATCTTAATATTAAAAACACACACTCCAATTTTATTTATTTGTATAAATTATTTATTTGTATAGATTACAGAATCTATTTTCTTTTCTCTCATTCTCATGAAGCCTGGGGAGTTCTACACCCTATATTTTTTCCATAATTCCACTAAGTTTAATATTGTTTAGCGCACAAAATACACCTTATTTCTAATTTTCTTTGACATAAAAGGTCGAATTAAATTAGTTAACGAAACTCCAAAAACTTGATGCATATCAGTAATCAAACATGACAGTAAAAAGTGTCCACCACGCATGTAAAGTTACGATAACTATATTAATTCGACCCTGTGCTGTAGTGCAAGTAAGCTTCGCTAAAATGGCAGTGTGACATCCAGACAGACGGACAATACGAAATTATGGTTCCGTTTTTCCGTCATTTGGAAGTACCTACACAAATGAAAATATCTCAATAAAATTAAGTTTATTTTCATTGGTTACATGCGTTATTTATTAAAGTTTAAGATCCCGAAAGGAAATTTCACTGCTCGCGATTAGTTTAAACAGTAAGAATTTATTTTATAACGCGCGTCGGGCGCCGGGCGCTCTCTTAGAGAACTCATCATTTGATAAAGATGAGTCCTCTGGACCAGCCAACCACAACGTATTTCGAAGATTCATCATCTATCCAGGTTATCCCAACTATGTTAGGGCCGGCTTCCAGTCAAACCGGGTGCAGTTGATTACCAGTATTTTACATGCAGCGACTGTCTATCTGCCCTGCACCATCCAGGGTATAACGATACCCCTTGGTAAGATTGTTCTGGAGGAATATTACTAATTAATATTTAAAATTCTAAGGTAACCGATTTTTCGGTAGTTAACGCATCATATCTTTTATTCTACTATAGTAGGTACTTTCAGATCAGGTAATCCAAATTGCCTTCATACCCACTTCTCCTTCATACCAGATGTCAGAATATTGAAAACCACATTTTCATGCTAGGAAAATATCGGGTTGCATAAGTCTTTGCAGTATTGCGCAATAATTTACGATTACTTTAAGCAATGCAAACTGACAGGATCATACATGAATCAATTAGTCGTCCACAGAGCTTCTTAACGTGCGGTCCTGTTTTTCGTTTATTAAAATAATGTCTGAGAATTTCAATATTACACGTGTTCAGTTACATTGTTGGTTAATCTATGACTTCCGTTTTGGCGTTAAAATCTTTTAAGAAGTTGTGTCAAGCATTTGGTGAAAACCTGATAAGTCAGAGGATAGTGTACAATTGGTTCAATAAATTCAAACAAGGGAAGTACAATCTCAAAGACGAACCGCGATCTGAGGGGTAATTGCGGAACTTTTTATCGGTAGGAATTGGTTTAATATTCATAGTTAAACAACATTCATTGCGTTATTTACGTTGCTGAGCCAACAATTTATTCGAACAAATGACGCAATGGAGACCCATCGATCCCGTACCTGGAAAAATATATTTCAGATTCTTCATTCTTTTTCTTCTTCAGGTTATTCTAATTTTTAACACTATGCGAATGATTGTAGGTCATCTAGATCGTAGGATCACTACTATATTTTGGTCTAATATGGCATGTAACCGATGAAAAAAAAACTTCATTTTCCTACCGAGAGATAAATGAAATTTTCATTTGTTTACTAAATACAAAATTTAGATATTAAATAATAAGTATTAGTTTCATTCATTTATCTTTAACGGTTGATTTGTAATCTATTTTGTAATAAAAAATACTCAAAATCTTCACTGTAATTTTTTTTTTGTTAAATTGCGAATATTGAAAAATCGTTTGGAGGATAAATTTTTCATAGTGATAACTTGAGAATAAAATATATAGACTAAATAAAACTTTTACTAACACATTATGTATCTAAATATGCGAAATTCCAATAAGATTTCTAGTTGCATTGCTTAATACCTATTACTTCATACAACGTCGCGATAGTCGAATTTATAGGCGACTAATAAATAAATATTAATAACGGAAACAAAATGGCAGTGTAAGCGCCACCCAACCTTATGTTTTACTTACTCAACTATCAAACATTGTAACAGTACCCGCGTGATAAAGGGAACATAAGTACTTCGAGTAAAAGAAATAAAAAGAATATGCAAATTCCAATAAGAATTCTAGTTGCATTCCTTCACGTTACCTGTTACAACGTCGCAAAAGTCGAATTTATAAGCGATTAACAAATTATTTATGACCGAAATTAAATGGCAGTGTAAGCGCAACCCAACCTACTCACTTACTCAACTGTCAAACATTTTTAGTGCCCGCGTGATTAAGGGAACATCAGAACTTCGTGTCTTTAATCAAACGGTAATACAGATCTGTTACTGGCGACGACGCGGGGATGCCGACGTTCTACACGGCCGCACTTTCTCTACGTGACATATTATTATCGGCCGCGTAGGTATATACTATTTACATGTTATAACGTTGACAGGTGCACTATACCTATTGTTGTTATATTGCTATTTTAAGTTGCATTCGTTGACGCGGGCTTGCCGACAACGAGCATTGGGTAGCTCCCCGCCCGGTAGGACCTGGCCCAGCTCGACGGCGCGTTGTGTTCCACGCGCGCCTCATATAAGAAGAATGATATGAGATGAGGTGAAGGCCGTTAGGGCCTATGCCTGCCAGAGTCATGGATTTCTTCGAAAGAGTTATCCTGGCCCTGGTACAGGCAGCTGAAGGAACACGGGTGGGTCAGTAAAAGTCTGACTCGCCCTCCCGCTTCACACAGAGCGGGAGAAGTCATTTGATGATTTCCCACCCAGAAATGCATTCATCAAACCGTGCAATCATACTGCGGGCTTTCTGCGTCTTCACATTTGTCACCTCATACCTGATATACAAGTCGTAATTAAATTAACTGTAAACATGAAATTGGGTCATTGTAAAGTTGAGTGTTATGTATCTTCGTTAGTTTTCTTTTTTCGTTATCAAGCCAGGACACATAATGCCTACTGATGCTACGGCACTAGCAGACTCATCATCACTTGCCCAGCCTTTTCTTACCTATGTTGGGATCGGCTTCTAGTCAGAAAGCATGCAGCTGATTAAAAGTATATTATATGGAGCGCCTGCCTATCTGACCTGCACAATTCAGTTAGCAAAAGGATTTATCAATGAGTGCCAGAAACAACAGCAACGGGTTTTTTTTTTTTTTTTTTTGGATGGGAAATCATCAAATGACTTCTCCCGCTCTGGGCGGAGCGGGAGGGCGTGTCAGACTTTTACTGACTAAAACCCACCCGTGTTCCTTCAGTTGCCCATGTGCCAGGGTCACGGTATCTCTTTCGAACAATCACGCGACCCCGGCAGGCATCGGTCCTAGCAGACCCCTTCAGTGTTGCTGACATCTCTTTGAGGCGCGCGTGGAACACTACGCGCCGTCGACCCGAGCTTGGTCCTTACCGGGCGGCGAGCTACCCATTGCTCGCCACCCGCAAGCTCGCACCTACGGTGGCGGTGGTAGCAACGGGTTAACGCGCTGATCAGACTACCCATAACCATAGAAAACTATTAAATTATTTGATAACAAAGATCAAAATACTTAGCATATCTACAACTTTGACAAATGATGAGTTGAAATTAACTTAAACCTTTTCAAACCATTTTGACATATTAGGTATGAGAACATAATTGTGTGAGTGAGCTTTTGCTTCTGATTTTATTTCGCGTTTACGCGTTTATGATGAGAAAATTGACATCTTTTCATGTTTTCAGATATTTCAATTAAGTACACCTTGTTACACTGAATATGTTTATATCGCAATAGGTACCGTTAACAGACCACGGTGTGGTTGCTCTGCACTCGTAGACACTAGCTCCAAAAAAGTCAAAACGATGCCCAGCACGATGCAACCTGTGTGGCGGCTCTGAACTCGAGGCCAGTAACTGTTTTTTGTTTGTTTGTGCAGCAGTCGCGACCGAGTCTCCTCCTGGGTTGATCGCCGCTTTAGATCCGGTCTATATGCGTATGTGGAGGTATATGGCGCAGTTACCTGGTGTTCCCCCGGAGCATATTCCAGTTTGCCCCACGGTGCTTACGCCAAATCCAATCATCTCAATAGAATCTTCTGATATATCTACCAGAGGGGTAATTGCGGAACTTTTTATCGGTAGAAATTGGTATAATATTCATAGTTAAACAACATTCATTGCGTTATTTACGTTGCTGAGCCGACAATTTATTCGAACAAATGACGCAATGGTCTAGAAATAATCTTCAATCCCATTCAGATTCTGATATATTGTGCGTTTCGCAATTAGGGTTCAGGCCCTCGATTTTACAACTTCCTTTGTCCTCGGTTTAGTTGGGGCCCGCATCATCTTTTGAAAATCATGCCACGTGCTCGAATCAGCAAATTGTCCAGAACTTTAAAGCCTCCAGATCCACATTATCTTCTCAAGAATCAAGTTATGTTAATTTGCTCCGTGATGGACATGCCAACTCCCGCCCGCGGAAACGATATAAGATCCGCATTGTCTTCTGAAGATCCAACCTTGCGCTATGTTACACCAATATCTGCGTACTCAGTGGAGACTTTCAAGCGTCCAAACAATATCCCTCCATCGTACTCCCTATCGCGCACATTGGGTGAAGATGTCATTTTATCCCCCGGAGCATATCATTCATCATCCGACGCAAATGCCCCTGAATCCCCCGGCCCAAGTCCCCGAACGTCTCAGGGTGATGCCCAGGAACTCCACGGTACAAATTATCGAAAACGTGCTCGATCTGCCAAATTCATGCTCAAAGGTAATAATAAAATTGTTTCACCTACAGTTAATTAAAATTCTTTCTTTTTCTATAGAGTCAAAAATGCTACAATAATGAAAAATAAAATTAAACAAATTGATATTGCTTACCTACGACTGTGTATAGTTGACTCTGTCCGGTCTATGGTTATCATCTGTGTACATCATAGCCTAGGGATTTACGGTCTTAATCATGAAAAGTTATCGAAATTGTTAAAGTCTGGATTTCAAAAAGTGTTATTTATAAACGCATATTAGCTTTAAAACATTCTATAAACCTATTATAAAATCGCAAAAGCCAGAACCTTACTTTAACAGTGTTACAAGGAAATAAATGGCCGAAACGTCGTAAACGGCTATCACATTCTCTTTTGATGATTCGATATGCTGGCCAGTTTGTTGGATTACTTAAAAAAAATGGAAACATTTTTAATTTAAAACGATATATTAGTAAAATAATGTTTATGAATACAAAATGTTATTTTTTATGAATAAGACCGTTAATCTATCTATCTAAACATATAATAAATCTGTAGACAAGGCCTTTCTGTACAGTCAAATATATTTTAAAAAAAAAGTTGGGATGTTAAAAGATACAGATGCCTTTTCTGTTATTTTTAAAAATATTGTCTGTTTGTCTGTTCTGACTGTTTCTGTGTTAATTGGCATTGGTATCACGCAAAAAGTACGAAACCTGTAATGTTGAATTTTATGCTCAAATATTGTGAACAACTCGGAGTATATTTTAGTTTTCGTTTCAACGCAATCGCTTCGCTTTATTAAAAGTTCGACCTCGCTGCGCTCGGGCGGGCGGCTGTATTAAACACCGTACTTTTCGTTTTAAATATAAGGAAAGTAAAACATTGTTGTTTTTCTAAAACATTTATTGATAAAAATAACATTAGTAGTACCTATTTAACATTAAGTCGGAAGTTAGAACACAGTTTGTGAAATTTAAAGTTGAATTTTTGTTTGGAATATTTCAGTTGTATGATGTATAATTTGGCAGTGCCGGATGCATGTATAACTAGGCGACTCTGGTATTTGATTAGACGGTAGAATCCATGACGGAAACTTCCTTAAAGTAAGTACCTCAAGGGAGAGTCCGTCATGGATTCTACCGTCTACATCATTTACTATGTCGTATTTTCTACGTCATTTACGAATTGGGGTGTAAATTTAAAGAAATTTAAAGAGTTATTTTCTTTAAAAAATTTGCTTTTTGGATGGAATCCCCAATGTAGCCTTCCGTGAATGTACTGGATTTCCACCCTCCATGTCTTATTATATTGTCAAGTTTGCCCCAGAATCGGCTAACAGTGTCGCTAACGTTCTTCTATAACAAAGCCCGGCTCACAGTTTGGTAAAATCAAATATGTTACTATCTGCTTCGGATACTTGAGGTTTTATTTTATATGAATGCGTTTTACGAAGTTTTAATTGCATGAATAAGTCTTTCCGTCCCAAAGGTGGGAGCTGCGTCTTTCACCCACTACTTGGATCAAACAAAAGCTACTTTCCTAGTTTAAGAAATTTGAACCATTTTCGATATCTATAGGAATCCGTTTACAAAATAATATAATATAAAACTTAATGAGCAATTTTTTGTGGGAGTCAAGTGAACACCTGTCAGCTAAATTGTTGTTTTTGGGAATGTAAAAAGTCACGAGTAGAGTTAAACTAAAAAAAAATGTTCACAAATAACTAAAAAAATGCATCTACTCGAAACCGTGAGAAACTGCAGTAATCCACTTGTCTGAACGCATGAGGGTACTATTCACACCGCAAGCCGACAAACTGAAGAGCGATTCGTAAATGTTGCGATATTGTCACATCTATTGGCTTACTTACGTGGCATGAAAGGAGCATGGATTAAAATAACTGTATTATTTATGTTATTTTTTGTTCGTACTACGTTTAAAACTGTATTCTAAGTAAAAAAAAACCTTTTTGCGGTAATATTGACATTCGTTTTTGTTATTTTGACATATTCAAGGTCCTGAGGCAAAACTTCTATAAAGTTTTAGTAATGAAGCCAAGCCTCGCTGTTAAATTTATTTTTACTGGCTGGCTGCTAATTATTCAAAGTTGACTTCAAATTAGTATTTTTATTGATAGTATATTTTATAATTAGTAAAAATACATTTTATGGAAAGAAAATGGCAAAATGTCTACGCCAAAGGCCCTTCTTCCCTCTTTCTAATAAACCCTATTTTTCCTGATGTTATAACCGTCATCGCGTGTTAACTTCGATATTATTATTTTTCCCTATAAATGCGTACCTATGTGATAATAACTCATTATGCATACTGTCGATAGTTATTATGTCACATCCAAGGAATAAGTTCCTTGGTCACATCACTTATTTCAATTACCAAAAATAAATTTTGAATAGACAATATAGATGTCAGTCGTTTGACGTTTAGAATGAATTTAAAAAACGCCCTTGGTTTTTGCTACTTCCACAGACAAAGAAATTTTGTACAAAATTGGCCACAGAATTATATAGTCAGAATTAAAAACTGATTTAAATAATAATGTGTGTGCTATTTTGCCAGTTAATCAGCGACGCACAGATATCGCAATATATTTCTAGGCAAGTTCAGTGTTATTCGTTTGGTTTTCTGGGCACTGGGTCCGAATCTATTGTATTTATTTATTTTTTATTTAACCATTTATGTACACACATATATAAACAGACAAGAAGAAAAGAACAGAAAAAATTGTACAAAGGTGATGCTTATTTCTAAAGAAATCTCTTCCAGCACACCTGCAAGTTATACAAAATTCTCTAAACTAAAAATCACTAAAATTTGGTTTATTCCTGTCAAACGACGATTTCCTATTCTGAAATAGACTAAAGTAATGTAATCGTATTAATATTATTTATTTATTGCATAAATTAAGTTAATGAATTTTTTTCTGGTCCGATTTGGTTTTTAGCTATAGCTCGCTTTATAGTAATCTATTTATTTATTTTAAAATATTTGTTAATCTTGATTATGCTCGTCTAGTGGCAACCACAGATCTTTAAATATGTCTTATGTGCGGATAATGCAGTTGACTGCAACATTACCTCTTAAAATTTTGTTAACCTAATGTATTATATATTATGTTGTAGTTGTTTATTATCCCTCAATAAATAAAATAAAAATAAAATAAAGTGACACAACTTAATTATATTTTAGTTTGACAGCATTACGATTGCACTGAGTTATTAGTTTAGTGAAAATGACAATTTTGCTATTCTGAGTTTGCCGGTTTTCACCAAAAATTTTGAGTATCATAATTTATTTTGACTAAATCTGACTATTTTTAATCGCGATTAAAAAGGTGTGGAATAAAACTAGTGGTCATGAACAAAAATTCACACCAACGCCTCGCCTTTACGTGCAAAAACAGTGCTGTATTTTTTTTTTCTTTTGCTTATATCTCGAAAACATCGTGTCCTATCGCAAAAATAATGAAATTTTCGACCCCCTTTACTTTACCACCACATATAAATCTCAACACGTGGGTAATTTTTTATTTTTCAAACAAAAAGTGAAAAATTCCATATAAAACACGTCCAGGCTGCCACATTGCGCGCGCCTTCGTCTCTAAAAAAATTCATTGCGTAGCGCACACAAGTACCACGTTGCGAAACCAAAAGAAAAAAAAAAACACGTTGAGTCGCGATTGTCAAATTCGTTTTTAGTCGTGTCAAAATAATTTTTAAATTTAGTGTTTTTTTCTTGCAGAGTAGCGTTAAAATTCTCATAGCCAAAAGTAAGGAATTTTAGAGATAGTTTAGTTCGGTGTACAACAGAATCGGCACCAATACCTGTTGTTATTATCTAAAATGTTCGAATATATAAACCTTTAGGAATTAAATTTAACCCCACTAGTAGTAGGTATCGGGAACAGGGTGCATGCTACCTGTGGTCAGAGCTCCTGAGAGAGGAACCTAATCTATCGGAACTTCCTAACGGAAGCCTCCTCTGGCTGTACTCACACCTCACATATCGATAACGTCGCAAGCGAGGTCATAATATTATTTATTATTAGGATAAACAAGTGTTCTTCACCATTGTACAACCACTCAAATTACTTAGGGGCCATCCATAAATTACGTCACACGTTAATGGAGGAAGGCAGTCGATGAATTGTGACATTGTGTGACAAGGGGGTGGGACATTTTGTGACGTCACATTTCAAAAACGAATATACTTATTTTAAGTATTATTAAAACACGAAATATGAACTATGAAAGAAAAATTAAAAAAAAGATTCCCTACTTTAATTGTTACTAATAAGGTTCAAATTGTTTTGTTGGCGATTTTACGCTCAACCCAGTGTCACCGCGTGCTTTCATTGTTTCTATTTCATTTGAAAATTGACTTTCGCAGAATTAACGACTTTCTTTGTCTTTGCTATTTATTTATTTTTAACTTATGATTATGAAACATTACATTACATTTGTATCTTTCATTAATATAATCATTAGTTTTTTTTTCAAATGTTTGATGTGTTGCAGATTTTACTAAAAAATAAATTCAGTTTTGGAAATGGAAATAAGAGTAATTTTGGAACTGCTCTATTAATTCAATGTCTAGATGTAAAATTGCAAAATATGTGATGTCACATTAGGGAGGATCTCACAAATGTGACCAGCTGTGACAAGGATGGGGGGGGGTGGCAAAAATAATGAAATTTGGGTGACGTAATTTATGGATGTTCCCTTAGTGGGACTAATAGGAATTAAAAATATAATAATAAATTATTCCCGTTCGTCCCACTAACAATATCGGGAACGCGAATAAATGTAATAATATTTATTTAATTCCTATTCGTCCCATCTGTGGAACGACGGCAGATTAACGAACGGGATACACGGCATTAATACACGCGTATTTTGTGAAAACCTTTAAACTAATAATGAAATCTCTTCCAGATGGGGAGGAATCTCAGGGACTACCGGCCGAACCACCGGCCGAAACACCGGCCGAACCACTGATCTTACCACCGGCCGAACTACTGGCCGAATCACCGGCCGAATCACCGGCCGAATCACCGGCCGAATCACAGGCCGAATCACCGGCCGAATCACCGGCCGAATCACTGGCCAAATCACCGCCTGAATCACTGGCCAAATCACCGGCCAAATCACCGGCCGAATCACCGGCCAAATCACCGGCCAAATCACCGGCCAAATCACCGGCCAAATCACCGGCCAAATCACCGGCCAAATCACGGGCCGAATCACCAGCCGAATCACGGGCCGAATCATCGGCCGAATCACGGGCCGAATCACGGGCCGAATCACGGGCCGAATCACGGGCCGAATCACGGGCCGAATCACGGGCCGAATCACGGGCCGAATCACCGGCCGAACCAATGGAAGTGGCTTGAAACAACGGAAGTGTCTGTTTTATCAATACGTATGAAGAGCTGCACCATCACTTTAGTGAGTAGAATGTGTGTCAATAATGTTATGAGCTGTTCAGTGTTCGTTCCCTTTTTGCCAAAATCTTCATAGCTGTTGTATTTGTAATTTGTTATAGGTATAAAAGAAAGCTTTACATTTCCCCGACAATAATTGGAAAAGTAAGCCAAATTAAATGTAATGTGATAAAATGAAACCGAAGAGTAGTAGTCTAGGGAATGTAAAGAATTAGTTTTAATTATCTCTCTATTATTACAGTATAAGTTTCTGCGCAAACTGTTTACGTGGTCTTCGATAAAGAAGTCAACATTCTGTCACTAATAACCAGATCATTAGGTTAGCTTTAAAAGCTTGTATCAAAACTTTCGTAGTTTTTGTCTTCGTAATATTTATAGGTATAACAGAAAGCTTTACATTTCCTCGACAATAAATGGATAAGAGGGCCAAATTAAATATAATTTTATGAAATGGAAAGGAGGAAGTCTAGGGAATGTAAAGTATTAGTTTTAATCATCAGTCTATTACAGTATAAATATCTGCGTAAACTGTGTATGTGGTTTGTTCACTAATGAACTATACGTATTCCATACTAGATACACTAGATAGATACATTAAAAGCTTATGTCAAAACTTTCGTAGTTGTTGTATTTCTGTATAGGTATAACAGAAAGCTTTACATTTCCTCGACAATAAATGGATAAGAGGGCCAAATTAAGTATAATGTTATGGAATGGAAAGGAGGAATAGTAGTCTAGGGAATGTAAAGTATTAGTTTTAATTAAAAATTTCTGCGCAAACGGTAGAGTTGGTTTGTTCATGCAGAAGTCGGTGTTCTAATAATCTCTTCTGAGCAAAACGCCCGTTTGGCGCAGGGTAATGAAGAAAACATTGTGATTTTTAGTTTTCGTAAAATTAGGTAAATTATTATACATGTCAGACTTTTCGGCCGGTTTCAATTTAGATTCTTTTGAGTCTGACTTGATCTAAGCTCTAATAAAATTTTAAGAACAATATGTATGTTTAAAACATATTCATCAGGGTCTGATATTAACAATAAAGAAAACACAAAAACGATTGGATGAGCATAGTAGTGCAATGTTTATTATATTACTTGGGCCTAGTAGGTGGCTATATTCATTGCTAGAGTGGCTCATTGATTTGAGTTCCTGTTACACATATGGAATGCGCACCACTGTTTTGGTGGGTTCGGCCGGAGAGCATTACTGTCATATTTTCCTAGTGAGTCGAGGGCCAGTGTCAAATTGTGCCCCACGTCATCGAAAATTACTGATTGTGTCGCTAGGTTCAGGTCATCCGCGTACAGGAAAATCTCAGTGAGTTGGTAGGGGTGACCTTTCTTTTGTCCTCGCTATCTACTCATACCAAACTGAACGCATACCTGCAAGCGGCGGTCCTGCAGGAGTTCGCTTATTCATCATCATTTGCCTAGTCTTATCCCAATCATGATGGAATCGGTTTCGAGTCTGACCGGATGCAGCTTACCAGTATTTCACATAGTATGATTAGATATCTGACCTCCACAACCCAATTATTAGGTAGTACAATACCCAAGTAGTTGTCAATCAATCAAATAGCCACGAACGACAGCTGGGGCCAACTGCTTAACGTGCTCTCCGAGGAAATGAGAAAAAGTTAAATCTTAACTTGAAGTGTTTGATATCAACAAAGTCTTATAAAATATTGATCTTTAGATGACAAGTTTAATATTGTGTTTATTTTTAATTATTTGCATGAATTAGATCAGCAATCCGTCCCCCAAAAGGGCCGAAAAACGAATTTAATTTATTTGTAAATATCTTAATATTGAAATTATTAGGATTTTTATTGTTTTAAACGAAATTTAAAACTAATTAAGTGACTGATTCCGTAACTCAGAGACTGACCACGGAAGTTGGAAACATGAGATTTTATTAAAGTTTCAATGTGTACAGAATCAAGCACTGAAACCAGTTTGGAAATTTTTCTCCTGAAATTTTGTGATTCTTACCAAAAGACCATCTTTTATAAAAGTTTGTATGAAAATCCATTATTAATGAAGAATGAATGGGGTTCCGCTAAAAATATAAAACACGTTTTCAGGGTTTTACGAAGTTTAACTAAAAAGGGTGTGATGTGATAATATACTATTATACAATTAAATGCTGTAGTTATCATCTTAGACAATCGTGTACACTTATTATTTACCGTATTTCTACATAAATATAGTTTATATCTGTAGGTATGTACGTTGTACAATTTTAGTTTGTAAAAGGCACTATACAACGCGTAGGATTCTTTATTCTGTAATGTACACATAATCACTATTAACTACCGAAGCCCCCGCTTCGGTGAAGATCTCAACGATTGAGTGTTTAAAAAAGTTAATTAATTATTAATTACAATCACTACCCTACCCGGGCTAGCCGGGTTAAAACTATCCTGTCTTTTATTATTGTGCAAAATGTCAACGTAATTTATGTTCAATATTCTGTGTCAAACCGCACGTAGAATAGAAGATAAGATCAAAAATGTTAGCATATATTTAATGATAAAAGTAATTATCTCTTTTTTGAAAATAATACATGTCACTTAGAATAACTCTGTCTCCTGTAGAGACTTACATAATCATATTTGGTCATGAGGTACCTCTTTAGGTACCTGTAATATTCTGATAATATATACGTAAATGCGTTTTTCAATTGTGTGTATTTGACAATCCGAGCGAAGCGATGTTGTGCCGCTACTAAGGCCTCTGCCTTACGGGCGAAATCATTAAACGCATTTGTAACATTTGTACACAGATGTAACAGTTAATTCAACGAAAATTCTCGAAGTTTTATCTAAAGATTGAATGTAATGTTGGTAACAATTAATTAACAAGATATGTAACTCAAAATATACTTAAAATATACTTTAAAAAAATACTGTCCTTGATTTTTCAGCAACTATTTGTTGCATATCGTCTTGAAGTGAAAAATAAAAATTCTGTGTTTGTCGAATATTAAACAAACGCTTAAAAAAAAATATATGTGTTAGTTTAAGTCTTAAAAGTAATTGTCTCCTTTTTGCGATTTACGATCAATCATGGATTATGTAGTAGTATATAGTACTATGTCACTTATAGAGTGATTGTCCCTGTGTCTCTCTGTAGGTGTTACTTAAAAATAAGTCTTTCAACAATACACAAGAAAGAGCTTTTCAGCCTGTAGCCCTTATGAGGCCAAACGCTTCAGACTACAATGAAGAAATTGTAAAATTACTCGAATTTACCTTACCTTGTATGTTCACTAACACCTAAAAAAATAGGTCATGAATGTTTTTAATAAAATAATCTTCATGTCGTGATTTTGTCGTTTCATTTGGAGTTGCCTTATTCATTATGATCAGTGGTCTCGAACGTCATAGAGCGAGATCGGTAGAATTGCCAGCTAAAACGGTATATTTGTACCCAAAATCGGTAAAGAGAATTTCCATGTGTACTGTGAAATCGTAGAATATTCGTTATATTTCGGTACTTCGGTAGAACAGAGCCCATATCGGTAGAAATACCGAAAAATCGGTAGGTTCGAGACCACTGATTATGATTATATTTCAGCAATAGGAAATAATGCTTTATTGAAATCCATTAGTCCAAACTCGTGCTCCTACCTACATCGAACGTATTGTTCATTCTACTTTACATAGAAATGTTAATATGTAGATTACATAAAACATTACACTACCATCGACCACATCCGCCTCTTTTCTTCACCTAACTCAAAAAATAACAACAACTACAGGGCTGCAAGTATACACGGCTGAAGATCACTCGTACATTTCCAGTTTTAGCTGACCTCGCATTGTATAAGCTTTTCGTACAATGAGATATCAACTTATACTGGAAATGTATAGCTTGATGTGTGGCGGTGCGTACCTATGTCAACATTGACGGTGAATTTTGCTCGTATCCATAAATTAATATGACACGTTTTTGCAAAACGAGATGATCTAGCTGGACATGACTTTCATGGTACCGAAAGATGCCATCTTCACCAAATAAGTCAAAAATATCAAAATTTACAAGAGGAGAAAAATGTTTATTTGTTCACCTTATCATTACATTCGGTATCATCATGGTGATGACAGTTTCATATTTGGTGCACTTATGTGTTGTGAATCACACACGGAGTGACGTATTCAAAATATACAGGCGAACATTTGAGCAGAGTAAGTAGCTGTATCTTATATTTAGACAGAAGACAATAATGAATTATAAGTTGAAGCTTGTATAAGCAGCAGACGCTTCTAGATCCGAAATCAGTTCCACTTTTCATAACAAGTCAGTAAAGAACCAAATCTATTATGAGTAATAGTCATTATAAATATATACAAATTTTTATCCAGAAAAACTTAGAATTCCCTGAGATTGACGTTAATTTCGAATTAACATCAATATATCAACGAACCAACATGATTGAGCTGACATACAAAAAATCTTGCTTCTAAAATAAATTCTCATAGCATGGATTACCGGTACGCTACGCGAGTTGCTACGCCGTAGCAATATGCTACGTTTTCGTAGTCTCTTCACATTCGAACCACTTGCACTCTGTGTGAAAATTAAAGCTCTGTTACAAATTAGTGATCAATTACAAGAAAAAAACGCGTCACTGTGGTAGTTCTAAAAGGTTTTGTTTAATGAGCACTCTTAAAGGGATCATCATGAAAAAAGGGTTTGTTACGACCGATAATATGGTGTTAACGTCATGAAAACTATTTTTTGTATTTCAAGCAATCATTACGAGTGTCATGACCTTTTTTTGTACGAATAAGCATTGAGTATTTATTATTCATAAAAAAATAATCGGACAAGAGTTCCGGTAAGAAATAGAGGAAGGCTTTGCCAAGCAGTGGGATAGTATAGGCCAAACAAAAAAAAGTACTGAAAAACGTAGCAAATTACATAACGAATTAATTTAGTTGATTGTTTCATTTCTATTGGCAAATCAAGTAGCGTGGTTATTTGTTTTATTTCTGGCAGAATTGCGAGTACATTTTACGGATTTTTCTCGATTATTATCATTTGCCTAGCCTTCTCCAACCATGTTGGGGCCGGCTCGCAGTCTAACCGGATGCAGCAATATTATCAACAATAAAATGTGCTTTTCTATCATATTATTTAACAGTAGTTTTTTTGATGTGTTCTACGCTAGATAAGCATGGTTCCCCCATGTACTGGATTCATGGTTTCAGTTGGCATACTGTTGTCTTTCCAATTCTTTATTAAGTTAGATCTTCTATCCACATAATACAATAATTTCAATTATAAGAAATTCCCAACCAGAATAATATATTTCTATTCTATTCACTTTATTATTTTCCTCTCTCCGACCCAAATTTATGTTTCTGAATGCACGGCTATGGTGTGTCGTGTCTATATCAAACGAACAAGGAGCTTTAAGAATTTAAAGTCGAAGTAACACCGTATTCCGCAAATAGAAAAAGTTCAATCGCAAATAGAGTAATTACACACTCGGCTCGATAAACTCGAACCTGAAGCGAACTCAGAGTAACAATGGTCAGGAATAAACAACACTGAAATTAAAGAGGTCAATAACAAAAAAAAAAAAAAACTATGAAATCAGAGATCAGTATAATCCTAAAAAGTCTATAGTAGTAATAGTCTAAAATTCATGACACTCGCCCTCGTACATATCTGCATTAGTATAAACGGAAACTTAAAACAAATAGCTTCATAGAGCTGGTGAAGCAAAGAAATTTCATTATTGTAGGTGTATGGATAAAGTCGAGTCATCAATTATCAAAAACCATTTTTATTGCTCCTATATGAAAAGTAGTTGACATAATAGTTATACACTGAAATACAACCGCAAAAACTGGAGAAGGAATCGGTAAGCTGTACGTTAGGTACTTTCAGTCAACAATTGAAGAGCCAGACAGAGACGACCAGGATCGAGTGACAAAATCATCCACGAGCACAATGATCACCAGCTTCATTTAGGTATGCCACAAAAAGTATAAAATTATAAAACAAAAAAAAAAAAAGAACCAAAACAAAATTCAAATGCTCGATGAGATGACATGAAAATACTTGAAACAGTACGTTATTCATCTAACACATCACTACTCCGGCAGGATCTCAACAGGTTTGTAGCTAACTGTAGACTTAACAAACTTAACTAAATATATCCAAATGCTTCTTGTACACGAAAAAAAATATTTAAGGTACGCATTAGATAAGCGAACAACCACTAAGGTGAGCAGCGTTATCCATGACTGTAAATCCAAAATGGATATCGAAGAAATCGTAAAGCAAGTCTCCAAGGCTCGAGGTTTCAAGAAGAATAAGATCTCCTTTTTCAGATCACTCAAAGTACTGTTCATTCGTAGGAAGCCACCTCGAATACGCATCTCAAGTGAACCCATAATATAACGTGTAGGTTAGAAAGCATTCAGAAAAGTTTTAAAGATATTTAGATTATAAAACAACTAGCTTTTGCCAGCGGCTTTGCCCGCGCTCGATTATACATATAAACCTTCCTCTTGACTCACGGTGTCTATTGACGAAAACTGTATTAAAATCCATTCCGTAGTTTAAAAGATCTAAGCTACGAAATGCGACTTTGTTTATGGAAAGAAGCAAAACTATTAATTTTCTGTTGCATATTGCCAATAGTTCCATCGAAAGTTATCAAATTCTCTCAACAATATTACTCAGAACTCTGCACGCCATAGGCTTCAGGAAGCGGCTCCTTCTTCACGTTACATTCGCGTCAACAAATTATTCACAGAATGCCATCTCACGTGGCACAGCAAGTTTCAATAATCTTTCCTCTCACATAAATATTGATCAATTTGAAAATAGCACTTTCAAACGAACTAAAAAGAAAGACTATTTCTAATAGACTGCATAGGCAGGTATACTTTTTAAACCTCTTTTTGCACACTTAAGAAACTGTTACGATTATTAGATACTAAGTGTATTTAACATTTGTTAGTTATGAATATGATGTGTCCAGTTGTTCACTAATCGTTTATTTATCAATGACAAATCAAATTTAGACAAGCTGATCAAGTAAGTGTGACATAGAGTACTAGAAAAATCTAATATGTAAATTAGTGATTATTTTAATCAGCACATCAATAAGTCAATAGAGTGTTAATATCAGAAAAACATTAAATTTTCGCATTTTATGTTCCGTAACGAATATTATGACGACAAAACTAGGCGAACATAGAAACGTACTCGTAATTACCACGATAGTGCCTATTATTGATTTTGCGATTGGACAGTATGCCTTTGTAGAATCTATTAGCTGCATAAATGATACAGAGAGGCAGAAACACTGACGGGGTTAATGTCCCAATGAATTCAGTTCATGATTCTAAATCCCTTACCTTAAAAACTTATGCCTGTCACTTAAAAAAAAAAAACATCACCAAATATATGGTTTACATTATTTGCAAAGTTATCAATCGTTTTTATTTAAGGTTCCCCTAATTAAGAGTCGTGGCTAAATAATAACAGCCGTACGGGTCGATCGAAATAGGCTAAGCTGGCCAAAACGAACGGTCTGTCGATGGATGACCATTCATTACATACCGAGACCCATCAGAACCTCGGAAAAAACGTTAAGCTATTGGTCACGACTGTCATTTTTTAGAGTTTTCATAGTCTTACGCAGTCAGAAGCCTGAAAGTCTTTCAACCAGTCTTTCTAAGGGGTAGTATTACTCAGTAACTGACTTGCGGAGGTCAAACAGGCATTCGCTATTGGTAAAATTGTATTCATTATCCCATTAAACTGGATGCCCACCCCAACATGGCTCAAAAAAGGCTTGGCAGATGCTCGATTGTTTTAAAGAAGAATTTGATAAGTGTGTTATACCTATTATTTTTGTATGTTACTTTTCTTTTACTTTTTTTAGGGGCAAATTGTTTAATTTGTAGAAGCTTGTTAATCGTGATTGTAAGCACTATTGTACATGTTTACCCAACCTACATCGAAATTAGACCACCCAGTTTCTGGAGTATAAAGAAAAAAGCATAAATAACACAGTCCAACGTGACTCTTGCTCCTTGAATGAGAGTAGTCATTCCCCGTAGATTTTGGGTCACTGAATTCAAATTCGGCCTCGGAATTGCTCTATCACATTACATTTTTTAGATATCCTAACTTTCTAATTTTTATATACATGAAGTGTATGAAAAGTTGTATATCGAACGTATATAAAAATTTTCAAAATCAAATTTCTCGATGATGAAAAAAGATATTCGCGCAAACTAACCCCATTTGGAAAAGCAATGCTTATACTTTAAAGCATTATGTGTATTTTTTCGATAGCTAAATTTTTCGCGATGCTACATAAACGTAAAAACACGCTAAAATCGTATTTTTTGCACTTTTAGGTTAGAATATCTAAAAAATTTAATGTGATGGAGCAATTCCGAGGCCGAATTTGAATTCAGTGACCCAAAATCTACGGGGAATAACTACTCTCATTCAAGGAGCAAGAGTCACGTCGGGCTATGTAATTTGACTTTTTCATGAAATTATCATACAACCTCGCATTGACCTTCAAAAACGTAAGTAAAATTAAAATTCGAGAACTACCCTTGAGCTTGCCCCTTAACAGAGTTATTTTGTCAGAACAGAGGGGTAATAGCGGAACTTTTTATCGGTAGGAATTGGTTTAATATTCATAGTTAAACAACGTTCTTTCGGGCCGTGTAATTATAAAGCTGAAGATTATATTTATTTTTAAATTTAAACGCAATTTACTCTGGAACTAACAGTCGGATTAAAACGAGATTATGTATTTAAAGATAATTAACAACACGCTACGATCCTTTGGAGCCGAGCAAAAAGAAAAACTTCACAGAGAACGCTAAGCAAAAACGAAGTAATACGGGGCCAGCCCCCCTAGCCAAGTTACAACCGTTTCGTGTCAAATTCGGTTCTCCAATCGGTAACGCCTCGGTGTCAGCAATTGTAGAAAACGATAAGTTAGTAGCCATGTTGACGCGCCTGAGTCGGCCGCTCATTCTACAATGTCTTTAGAAAAACGACATTATAACAAAGGATGTAGCGTTGAACATTGTAGAAACGATAACAATTCATTCTATCATTTTAAACGATGTGAACTTGGCTATGAATTTTCTATTCGTTTGTTCTAACCACGTGTCTTAACGTTGAAATGATTTCATTCCCATACATTTGATTAGTTTTCGACTAGCGTTAACGATTGCAGATTATCAACTTGGCTAGGGCTACAGGCCACGCTATGTGGCGCGGTGGGTCGGGGGGTAGTACGACGCCGCGTGGAGGTCGGATAATTTCCGACCTGCACAGCTGTCGTAGGCGTGAACAAACGCTAAGTTGTTGTAATGTTATTCCTTAGAAAACTTGTTTATTCGATGAATATAGACGTGAAGTAGACAAAACAAAACAAAAAAGTTGTAGCATGATACTGGCTCAGTAGCTTCAATATCATTAGGATTGTGACAGAATATACTAGTTCATCGTGGAAATGGTCAGCGTCAGCCCCGACATGACCTCTCCTTCGAAAACAGCCGCCGCGCAATCATCGATGGTACACTGTGCTAAGGTGACTGACTGCTACCAGCCAGTGTCTTCTTAGGCCGTCACATTTTTAGTACACATGTTTTATTTGGTAGTAAATAGCAAATTCCTGATTGATTTGACGGAGTAAGAGAACTAGGAAAGTATGGGGAAACCTTTCCTAGCAATGGGACAACATAGCTAATAATATATATGAACAAGTTGTCAAGAGCGGCTGTCCCATAAGTTCACTCGTATGCAGAACTACCAGATTTTAATACGAGTAGAAAGAAACACAAAATGTTTAATACATCGCATTACCTATCTATTTAACACTAACAAAATTTTGACGACATAATATAATCTCTTTGCCACACTATTAATATTTATTTTCGCTATAAAGAAGATTGCTCGTGCGCTAGGCCGGAGCGCACGGCGAATGCTCATAATTATAACTTCTGTGAGATACGAGTTAAAACGCATGGGGCGTATAACGAGATATTTGATGCTAACTGTATGGAGTAATGTGTCATTCTCGCGCGCCACACGTGGGCTCCGAAATTTGATCGACCTGACGCGAACATAACCGAACATCGAAGTTTGCCGAGAGCGTCCGAGCTTTGCCGAAATTTGCATGCCGGACATGGCGATGACCTCTCGGCAGAGTGCAGCCGGGAATTTTGTTTCCTTTCGTTAGTTTTGGTTTTTGAACTTGTTTATGTTCTAACGGATACTAATAATATACTGTGTGGTACAGTGTACAGATCGTTTGACCGCCTAGATTTTGTAAATTTAACTAGAGTGCAAAACCAAAAATTGGTTTCATACGAGAAGTTTTAAAAGTGAGATGTACAATAGAAAGCAATGGATGTGAATGTGTGGATGAGAGCGTTCCAATGCATTGTTTTGTTTTCCGTGCGTTATTTTACGTGGAAAATCGATTAGGACGGAAATAGGAGTGAGAATTTGTTGCATATGATTGAAAAAAAAAAAACACACACGCCTACAATACACCTAAACTATTCCTTTTTATATCCCATAACACAATCATCATCATCATCATCATTTCAGCCGTAAGACGTCCACTGCTGGACTTAGGCTATAACTCAATATTGCCCTATTATTGAGGCCATACCAAAGAATCAACGGGAATAAGACTTTTTTCGTTTTAATTTTTCGTACAAAATACTCGTAATTCGACGTCACGATTTTCATGTAAAACACTCTTTTTTTGTGGGTGGGAAATCATCAAATGACGTCTCCCGCTCTAGGGTGGAGTGGAAGTGCGTGTCAGACTTTTACTGACTACAATCCACCCGTGTTCCTTCAATGCTAATATGCCAGGGCCACGGTAACTCTTTCGAACAGATCTCGCGACCCTGGCAGGCATCGGTCCTAGCAGACCCCTTCAGTACTGCTGACATCAGTTTGAGGCGTGCGTGGAACACAACGCGCCGTCGACCTGAGCCTGGTCCTTACCGGGCGGCGACCTACCCAATGCTCGCCGCCCGCAAGCTTGTGCATACGGTGGCCGGGAGTCCGCAATCGGCTCCCGACGCCCGGGGCGTCTCCTGCTGCGGTGGCTAGGGACGTGAGGGCGCAGAGACTGCCACTCCCTCACGCGCCCCGCTTCCTCCTTCGCGAACATTATTGCTTCGCAGAAAGAGGTGACGGCTTGCCATGCCCTCTCATTCCGTACAATGGCTCGCCCCAGGGCCGGACGCGAGAGGTCGCCGCCGCCGATCACCTCCACGAGGACACAGCGGTGCTCCGCCCAGGCAGGGCACACCTCCACCGTATGCTCCACCGTGTTCTCCAGACGATCCATGCAATGGAAACACCCGGGCGTTTCCTCCCGCTTTATCCTGAACAGGAACCCCCCGTAGCACCCATGCCCGGTGAGGACCTGCGTTAGGTGGAAGATGAGGACGCCATGGCGCCTCTCTATCCATGTAAAATACCCTTACGTGAAATTTGATAAAATTTCACTTTGTTTGCTTTAAATTTGAATGGGTTGAATTAAAAGATTTACTCGAATTTATCAGTGAAACTTACACCATATTCAAGGAAAAACTACTTTTTTTAGTAACTTTTTTTACAATTATCATAAGTGTCATGTCTTAAAAAAAATAACCACTCATTTGATGCAACTTTGAGGCGTACATCGCACCTTGTATATTCGCGAATTGATTAGATGTATGTTATACTGTGTCTATATTTCTATAAGTATATTTCTTTTTGAAGGTATATTGGCACCGTGTTAATATACAAAATCATGTTAATTGTTTAAATAGGTTGTAACCGCAGCGGTCACACAGTAATTTTCCATTTTAACGTAAACGCCACAGTAGCCACAACACGGCCCGGTGTCCGGTACAAGCCAAATAATTATCGTTTTTGCAGGTCGGTCCGGTTTGTCACTCTCGGATTACCAGTCTATCGGCGTAATATTCCTGAATGTGACGCCGCCGACGATAGTATGTGTCACGTTATTGCTAGGACCAAGGTGGTCCTTAGCTCCCGCACAGTGCACATCAATGAGAGATGATCCTGACATGTCCGAGTATCTATTCCAGTGGAAAATTAAGTATAAACTTGGTGGTAAACATATACGTAAGTACATCTTTTTATGGCACTTCAAATATCATGGCATCTTTAAATATAGAGTATTATATAGCACGTTACATACTAGCCCGCTAACATAGCAGCACAGCAGGGCGGACTAGCTTGGCTTATATCATACCCTTTTTTATGGGAAATAATCAAATGACGTCTCCCGCTCTGGGTGGAGCGGAAGGGAAGGTAAGACTTTTACTGACTAAAACTCACCCGTGTTCCTTCAGTTGCCCATGTGCCAGGGCCGCGGTATTTATGCCATACCCTTTTTTTTTGGATGGGAAATCATCAAATGACTACTCCCGCTCTGGGCGGAGCGGGAGGACATGTCAGACTTTTACTGACTAAAACCCACCCGTGTTCCTTCAGTTGCCCATGTGCCAGGGTCTCGCGACCCCGACAGGCATCGGTCCTAGTAGACCCCTTCAGTGCTGCTGACATTTCTTTGAGGAACACTACGCGCCGTCGACCCGAGCCTGGTCCTTACCGGGCGGCGAGCTACCCATTGCTCGCAGACCGCAAGCTCGCGCCTACGGTGGCCGGGAGTCAGCTATCGACTCCCGGCGCCCGGGGCGTCTCCTCCTGCGGCGGCTAGGGACGTGAGGGCCCAGAGACTGCCACTCCCTCACGCGCCCCGCCTCCTCCTTTGCGAGCATTACTGCTTCGCAGAAAGAGGTGACGGCTTCCCATGATGCCATACCCTTAAGGCTGAATTCAGTGTGACGTCGGTCATACGTACCAAGACGCTATTTAAATAAGTAATGGCTTGTGGTTAAAATTATTAATGGTTATTATTAATGGTTAATTTTATTAATGGTTGTGGTTTAAATTAATAATGGCTTAGTAAGGGCTTGTGGCTAAGTAATAATAGCCGCACAGGTTGATCGTTCAGTTTAAGCTACGCTTGCCGCGGTTGGTCCGTGGATGGGTGACCATCTTTACATACCAATACCCTTCCGTGCCTCGGAAAGTACGTTAAGCTGTTGGTCTCGGCTGTCTTTCGTAGATCTTAGTCAGTCGTTACGGATAGAAGCCCGAAAGTCTGACAACCAGTCTTACCAGGGGGTATCGTATTACCCAGTAACGGGGTTGTGGAGGTCAGATAGGCAGTCGCTTTATGTAAAAATACTGGTACTCAGCTGCATCCGGTTAAACTGGAAGCCGACCGGTGTAAGTTTAATTGATAAATACGAGTGAATCATTTTCATTCTAAGCAATCATTCAAATTAAAGGCTAAGAAAATGTGCCGTTAGAATTTCAAGTAAGGGTGTTTTACATCCTGCCAGGGTCGCGAGATTTGTTCGAAAGAGATACCGTGGCCCTGGCATATGGGCAACTGAAGAAACACGGGTGGCTTTTAGTCAGTAAAAGTCTGACACGCCCTTTCGCTCCATCCTAGAGCGCGAGACGTCATTTGATGATTTCCCAACCGCAAAAAAAGTTTTGTTTTGTTTTTTCTTTTTCCATCCACAAAAAAATAAAAGTGTTTTACATTTCAAAAATCGAGCTGTCGAATTGTTTTTCTGATAAGAAATAGTCATAACTAATATAACTATGCCAGTTGATTCTTTGACCTGGTCTCATGAATACCCCAGAGTTATAGGATATCAAAGGGAACACCTTGAATAGCGACGACGGTCTGTGAGTCAAAATCCAATCCATTTTGGTAATTACGCTACCGATGTCTAAGTGCCGCTCCCGATGTCCACCGACGCGACGGTCAGAGGCTGGATCGATCTAGGCCGGTGCGGTGGTGGTATTGTTTAAACAATGCCGCAGATACCCTCCAAGTTGTAGCAGCTAGCTTGCGAGTGCAGTTTTCGAGTTAAAACATTTTCATAAACTTGTTACAGCCAATTAAAATGCTTCTTGTCATTTAAATGTCACTGAAATGTTGTGTACACAGTACAAAATAATATTTTGAAATTATGTGCAGTCCGACGCAGTGGTCGCCGACCGCAACCGAAACATACAATTTGCTGTGAGAGAGAGTATTCTGGCATCCATTTCCATGAAAGGGCCTATTAGTGCGTCGCGTCGGTATCGGGTTACAAACAAATACATATATCTGGGCGAGGGTATAGGTATATTTTCTGTTCACTTCTATCCTTGTTTACTTTTGCCGGCAAATCTTCTAATGGAAAAATCCATGGCGCAGATTGTTATTAGAATAATAATAATATTCCACAACTATCACACAACGCCATCTAGTCCCAAGCTAAGCAGAGCTTGTGTTATGGGTACTAGACAACTGATAAACATACTTATATATTTCTAAATACATACATATTATAGATAAATTACACCCAGACACAGAACGAAATGATCGTGCTCATCACACAAACATTTGTCCTGGGTGGGAATCGAACCCACGACCTCCGGCATAGCAGTCAGGGTCGCTAACCACTAGACCAACAGGCCTGTCATAGAAATGATAATGGATTTTTCTGTAAGTAGGTTTTAAAAACACTTTTACACGTCAATGATAATTTCATAATTTCTTTTGGTTTCGGGTTCGATGCAATACATCCAGCTATCATCACCTGTGACGATGTCATATACAGGTTTCGAGTCACCTACTTCATAGTTTTCGACCATTTGCATTGAGAGGCACCAATCTAAACGACGGCGATTTTGATCTTCGGTCAAATTATTGTCATGTAGTACAAAGCTTACTGACGTATTCAGGTTTGTAGTGATTAAGTTGGTAAGTGTGCACCTTATCATCGACAGCATCACCTTATCATAAACCACCTAATTAAGGTGGTTGCGTTGCGGTAGACCATGAAATTATTATTTTAACCGACTTCAAAAAAAGGAGTTTTTTTTTAATGTTTGTTACCTCATAACTTTTGACTGGGTGAACCTATTTTGATAACTCTTTTTTATTTGAAAGCTGGTGCTTTCCGAATGGTCCCATTTTAATTTGTTTCCATTTGAACAATGGGATCCATGTGAAAACCATATAAGTCTAAAATTTGCATTAAGTATTTGCGCGACAAATGAACGAATAGCGCGATTAGATTAGTGCGGGGTATCTACCGTAACTAAAAAGTTAAAAATAAAAACTTTTTACAAAAAAAAAATAACAACTGACTTCCTTAAAAAACACTACAAAGTCAAAAATAACTCTAATTTCGGAAGTCGGTGGCAAAAAACCTTAAATTTAGATCCTTAGACACCTACTTCCAAAATTAAAGTTATTTTTGACTTTGTAGTGTTTTTTATTTTTTAAGGAAATCGGTTGTTATTTTTTTTGTAAAAAATTGTGTTTTTTTCAAATTGCATAATCAGCCATTAGCGTTTCTACTACTGGGACACTGCACAGGCCTCCTCTATGCCATACGAGTGTAAGTACTTAATGGTATGGGTTAGTAAGTGAAATTCATGGTGATAGCACTATTTCTTTTTACAATCGATATTCTAATGATAATGTCTCGGTCTAATTCTTCAAAAGTTATCGAACAACTTATAGAAGCTAGCACCCTACTTTAAGAGTGTTTTAAGAATTAACGGCTGATTCTGTACAGCAGCTGATTGACAGTTCCAAATTAACTGTCGCGTCAGAAGTTTCGAAACTGTAAAAAGTAAAGTAGTACGTATAGATATCTAAGGTCAATATTATTCAGTGTGTTGACGGACATTTTCGTTCGAAGATTCGTGTTGGTCAATTGGCTGGATAACTAATTAAATTGGCAACATTTTGATTTATAAACGACATATTAGCTAAAGAACGTTCATAAATACAATATTTTATCAAAGATTTAATGAGCTTATCGAGCGAGCACTTTAACTAATTAATGGCTTTAATCCCTTTAGAAGGTTTCTTTATTAATAAGACCGTTAAAGGATTACAATAATAACTACGCTATTAATTATGTGCCGGATATCCATATCCGTATCGGAATCCGCGGATATCCGAGAGTGTTGAAAGATCCGTATCCGTTACTTTTTGGCGCATCTTTTACTATATTAATTTTTAACACATAGATGAAATTCTATATATAGGTGATTACGTTGTGTTGAAAAACTATTGAATTCCATTCAGATTATTATTTATTTCTTATAATCAAATATTTAGTGACTAAACTAATAAATAAAACAAAAAAAAAGGTCCGCGAAATGTAAATCGAAACATGTCCTGTCAAACAAACCGTCAACTATCGATTCAAGGCGCATCGACACCGATTGGGTAAGAAAGTTAAGATCCGTATCAACTAATATTAACATCACTATACGCTATCTGGACCTGGTAGTTTCTTATCTGTATTAATTGACTACGTTTCCTGGTAGTTCAATAACCGTTAATTATAATTGATTAAGTATAGGCAATTAGGCTAACTACACTGTCTGAAAGTTCCCATCTTGTTTTTGCATTTTGTTAATTCTTTATTTTAAAAGCCCTTTTTTTTCTAGAATATAAAAGCATAAAGAGTGATATACTGTAAAATCTAGGTACCCAATCGTTAATATCATTCCTTGGCAGCCAGGCTTAAGCACTTTCAATAGGAATAAAGAGCAGGCTAAATGAGTCTGACACACCGTCCGGTATCATTAAAACCTCCCGAGTTCCAACTACCTAGAATTATTAATGTGTAGCACAGAGTGCAGTGTTAATATTCCACGAAATTGCCGATAATTCCTTGCTCCCACATATTCCAGGGAAATTATGTTCGAACACAATAATCTGGGTATTTCGTATACTGTTACAAAATGTTGGCTCAATTTTCATTTACTAATAAACGTTATTATTTTTGTACCGTTATGTGATACTTGGAAAGTATTTCTTATTAGTTTAAGAGCTATGTACAAAAACACAATTCCAGAAAATAACCGCTGTATTGATGTTAATCAATACAGCGGTTTTTTTCTGCAATTGGAATATATATAAATGCCTATATGTGGCGTTCCGCGCATAAAGGTACCAGTAGAAATGTATCGAGTTAAAGCCGGATGAAGAATCTAGAAGAGTCCCTTTATTATGTTGATTACAAAAAAAAACCTAATTCGTCTTTTTCGTGACAGACATCTAAAGTTGAAATTCTGAAAAACTAGTTTCGAGAAAATGGAGTTCGAAAGTTAAGGTTACAAAAAACAATGTTCTACTCGTTTGTTACATAGATTTTTCCACATAGATCCCAACACATTATATACATCAATATATCACTAACATAACCGATACTGTACTGCCAATATACAAATAGTATTAAAATTCAAAAACTCAACATAATAATTATGAAAATATCGACATTTTATAAGACCTACCGACATCTGGTACGTTTTTAATAAACATTTACTTAAAAAAAAAAAATGTGCTTAGAAATGTTGTCTGTAGATGTTAATTGTATCAAATTGTAGCAAATTTGTTGTAGAACAAAAACAGTAAAAATCACAAAATGCCATATTTTCACCCGATTTTACAAAAACGTAAATAACTCGGAAGGTAAATGCCGCGACATTATGCGCGGAACGCAACATATGTTTTTATATGTTCATAAATTTGCTAGAAATTAGTATATCAGTATATAAAACATTTTCGTCCACGGCAATTTCGGTAAAAATATATTTTTTAAATTAAACTTCAAGCAAATTTTTCTAAACAGATTTTTCGTCCACGGAAATTTCGGTAAAAATATTTTTTTAAAATTATATTTCAAGCAATTTTTTTTGAACAGATAAAATATGCCATTTCATTATATTAAACAGTTTCGTCCACGGAAATTTCGGTAAAAAAATATTTTTAAATCATACCTGTTCAGCCATTTATGCCACGAAGAATGTATTCTTCTGTATCTTTACATAGTATAAAACAAAGTCGCTTCCGCTGTTTGTACGCTTAGATATTCTAAACAACGCAATGGATTTCAATGCAATTTCAGCAATAGATAGAGTGATTCAGGAGGAAGGTTTATATGTAGTATATCACATATGTACAGAAACGCTGTGAAATTCAAAGATTTGTAATGTGATGTTGTAACCAACATATTCTTGTGCGCTTAATTTTGCGCGCAAACGCAGGTTAAACCTTACGAGATAGATGAAATTAATGTACTACGGAATTGTGCATCTTGAAAAATCAATAATAAAGTCTTAACGGTATATGTTAATCTTCGAAGGATAACCCACAGCAACTATTTTTATTTTTTACATATTAAAAAGAAAGATAAGTTAGTTCCCAAGCTATTTTAAACAGTACAGTATTATTTCAAATCTAATTAAATACATTAGATACGTTGTGTATTTCTTGTAGATCAAAATTGCCCTTTCTAGCATATCATTAAATTGATATCTTAGAATATTCTTATATAGCAGAGATTAAAAAAGTGAGGGCAGAGTGGCTGGCGGGCCGTACGTCCGTCCTGGTAGGCAGCGGCCAGCCGGCGCGGCCATAATATTATTAATCACTCCACCCACACTGCCTCACATTAGTATCTACTTTGCACCCGTGCAAAGCTGGGGCGGGTCGATAGTAAAACTTAAAAAAGGATGAGAAGTCGGGTCCTCCCGTCAGGAACCAAGTTCCTTACGCTTTTCCTTCAACTGCGAATGTGTGGTGATTCTTCGGTATGTTCATTTAGATTTTTTATACGTATTTTATATTTTCATCAACGACGAAACGATTTTAAATTTTGCAGCGGTCATCGTGGAATTGCATTTGGACTTTATAATTGCCTTCCGCACCCACGAAAACATATGACCACGTATATCTCTACATCTTTCTTTTTCTAATTAAAATAATACTAGTACTTCGGCTACCAAATTTGATGTTGAATTATATGTCTTACAACCTTAAGTCAACTCTATGCCATATAACTTAAAGCATGTTATTTAAGCCCTCGGCTCTAGGCGGACATTAATATTATATGGGATTATATTATGCACCGCTGGCCATGAATGCAATTTGAATTTGGAATCTGAACTTAAAAAATGGTCTAGGGATACTTTTACCAATTAATTTTTTCTTTAATGCACAGTTCAAACAAATAGTTCTCACTAGATTAAAAGGAGACATAGGTTTTAGTTGCCGTCAACCAACAAAATCATTTACGCGTAATTTTCAAACTAAGAGTATCATGATAACAATAATGTATATTAATTAAAGAGATAAAACCAAAACAAATGCGTAACAACAACTGTTTTCTGTCCAAGTCCAAAATGATTGCATAATGTGCATAGTAGAATGTTAAATCTGGGCTTTATTTATACCTTTTTTTTTTGTTTATTCGTGTTTCTGGCGGATTTTGATTGTGCTGATCAGCGAAGACTTCTGAAAATAAAATTTAGATTTTCGAACTAAGCTAATAATATAAGTCAGCTAATAATATAAGAAATTCCCCCAAAACACCCACCCTTCTCCACTTCCTAGTGCTTTAGATGGGAAGAAAAAGTGGTGCAACAAAGTCTACAGCAGCTCGGCTGCACAGTAAAAATATAGACAGTACGGAAACTACGTACTAACGTTCGAAACGGCAGACTCACACAAACACGCGAATCGACGAGACCTCTAAGCGGACATCGCGGTGCTGTCAGTTTTGAGTGCCGCGTCAAGACGAGTGGTTGCGTTTCATTTATCTCCACAAAATGCCACGAGTGTATTGCGTAGTATACGGCTGTTTGAACTCGGCTTCATCAAAACCGGAGCTTTAACCAAAACCGAATTGAAATGCGTGTGACAGTAATTAAAAAACCGTAGTGGTTTTTTAATTACTGTCACACGCATTTTCGGGTTAAAACCCAGTACTATGCGTTTCAACTTAGAAAAGGATGACCTTCGCCCTATATTAGAATTCTCTCATGCCTCATGCACGCTTTTCTAATACTTACACACTCTTAAATAAACAATAATCATATGATATTATTGAAAAGTAATTTGCACAAAATATTTTTTTGTTAAACATAATTGTTTTCACAATATGGTGCCAAGGTCATCCCATTCTTAGTTGAAACGCATAGTATGGTGCGCAGCCGCCGCGTTGATCTGGCATCGGCGCCACATTTATGCGCCAGGACGTGGACGCCGCTTGCCACCGCGCGCCCTTCCGACAAGGAAACGCCAACGAAACGTTTTCGTCTTTCCGCGGCTCACGCCAAAACGAGTAAAAGGTTACGCTATATTGACAAAGCTCACAAAACTGTTCCGTGTTATAAGCGATCTTCTTTTATTGGTATTAACCGAAGCCATGAGATTACCTATTTAAATTTTATTTGTAAACTAGTAATTTTAACTCGATTGTTTGATCACTACAGAACACAGAATCAGAGTTTTAATAAATACAGATCAGTTTCAAAAACATTAAGAGTGACAACCCTAATGCTGCCGTGGAGCGTAGGTATTTATTTCTACAAGTAGGCCTAGTTTCCATACTGTCCATATTTATACTGTGTCGGCTGTCTGTTCAGTTAGAAAAACTTGATTCTATACAATAGTCAGTAATTAACATTAAGTACTAATCACAAAACATAAACGTTATTGGACTTTATGTCAGCTAGCACACATAGACAAAACATAACACTCCTCTTCCCCTGCGGCCCCACCGCATCCGCCATCGGACGGTGGCGACCCCGTACAGACCGCGGAAGGTAGGGAGAGCAGTGCACCTCAATACTGGCACTCCTCTCCCACAGCGGCCTGCAACCCTCAGTCGCGATGCCTCCAATACAACGACATCGCGGCCCGCCTCAGTTGCGATTTCGCCTTGGCGGAACCTGCGCAGCTTGCGTAGACGCTGCACACACGGGGGCAACTCCACCACTGGATCGACAACTTTACTTTTACCTTTACCCATTTTCTTAGCTGGGTTAGGCTCCAAACGTGGGGTGGGAGGCTGGCGGGACAGGCTTTCACGGCCTACGCCGCGCCACCGTCGAGGCGGTCCAGCCAGTACTCGGACGCTAGCTCGGGAAGAGGCACGGCTCCCTGTAGTTTCGGGCAGCGCAGGTGCTCTTGGGGCATGGTTGCTTCGGGAAGTACCTGTGTCGCATAAACAGGAAGCCGGACGGCCGGTGTCACTACTGCGTCGACTCCTGGGAGGACACGGCGCGGCATACGTTGGCAGAACGTGCCGCTTAGGAGGAGACGCGTCGTGCCCTCATCTCAGAATAGGCAGTGACCTGTCGCTGCCAGCCGTGATCGAGTCGATGGTCGGACAACGCCCTCTTCCAGCCCCCCTAAAGGGTCCAGGGGTGACGGATCTGGGGACATCCGCCGCCCACTATTCCTTAGGACCCGAGATGGTGGCCCGTAATGTCCACGCACGCCTCTCTGTGATGTACGGGGGGGGGGGGGAGTTTAATACCTCACTCCCAGACATATTGGTTCCCGTGGTTCTCGACATAGGTGTGAGACGGAACACCGGGGTGGTTTTAGTCAGTAAGAGTCAGACAGACCCCTCCGCCCACCCCAGGGTGGAGGACGTCCATGAGGATTTCCACCTTGAGATAAAAAAAGGCTCCAAACGTGGAACTTGTATAAGCTGCGCCCGAGCAACCGTTGGTGAGTCTCCTCCCATCTGCGGCGAGTGGTGGACGCTTCGGCTTCTCTGGGGGCAACCTCCTCTCCATGATGGCTAGTTTGGTGTGTACCATACCTCCAATTTCTGGAGCTATAGAACACCGAAGCTGGGCCTCTGACTCTGCAGATTGAAAAAGTCTGGCCACTCGAGCGATGTGATCAGTACTTATCGAAGAGGCTGCCACTATAGGACTCGCCATAATATGGCCCTGATGATTAGGCTAGGTGGCCTGCGCTGCCAGTGCCTGTCCTGAGAGACCGATAAGCAGAGCCTTCAATTCAGCGTTTTCGTTCTCCAGCCTTTCAACGTCGTATGGCATTTGCGAGCAAGAAGACTCGCAGGAGTCACTCACCACCTCGACGGCAGCCGGTGTAGGAAGGCGCACAAATTGTGGACATGTTGGTGGTTTCTTTGGCCCCCAGGTAGTCGATTATTTTTAATGGGGTTCTCTCCCCACACCTTGTCACAATCTGCCAACCTTGACTGGCAGGCAAATTTCTCACCTCGTTGTCACCTCGAGTGGCCATACACCGTTCAGGACTCGTGCCCTGACCCTAAAGCCACTGGTATTCCTTTTTAGTTACGTCTGATGACCAGACGCGTACTAGAAGTGAACCTTCCTTCCAAAGCCCGGGCCTGCCTACTTGGCCCTTATGCTTAGTGTTTGACATATCCATCTATTGTGGTGCTGCTAATATTCGCTACAATTGCCAGTACTGCCAATTGTCTATAAAATCTGACCAAAACAAAGTGGGCTAATAAGACAAGGTGACGACGTTTGAGCGTTTTTGTATTAGTTAATTAAGTTCACTGGTTTACACATAGCAATGCATCAAATCGATTACAAACAAAATAGTATAATATTATCGATGATATGGGAGTTGGCGATTCTATAATGTATTTTTGAATATTTGTACTATTCTAGACGTGAACTAAGATAAAAAAACCCCGCCATGCATATACATGCATTCAGTAACTATTTATTCGAACAGTTCCGAAATATTTCAAACATTTTGTTTCAGTTGTTATTCAATATTTGGAAACAGAAGCTTTCAGATTGATGCCTGCAAAATCCTAAAATCACGAGGCCATGGTTTCAAACTCGGGCTTTCGAAACTAAATTTAGCTGAAACTCTGGCTAGGATAAAAGCCAGTTCGCGGAACTAGATAGCAGAGAAATATTTGTATTTGAATAGTACCGTTTGTAGGGGTTTCGCTGGTATTTTTTTTTTTTCGTGGAACTGGACAGCATGCGAATACACGATGACATCGTATTGTAAATAAAAATATGTTCGTGGAAAATTAATTAAAGTTTGAACGTTCGTTAAAAATTGTTTGAGTAGTGAAATCATTTTGGAACAATTTTGTGTACCTAAGTTGAATTGATGAAGAGTAATGAGGTACAGTTACTGCAGTATGCTTTGAACCCTCCGACTTCAATTTGGAAAATGGGAAGTTTCAGTTGGATAGCAAAGCTTGAGGTACGGCAAGAAATATGGCTTTGTGATCTTATTTAGTTGAACATTCTTAGAACCCGTTGCAATTATGTAGATATTGTATTTAAACTCCGCTTTACCTCGAGACTCAGTTCCGGTATCATATTAAGTTAGCCAAGTTAAAAGGCTTAAACTTAATAATTTAATACACATAATTATTGACTTCAGTAATTATCTTTATAAAAAATCGGAATGAGTATAATACAGATTTTATTATAACATAATTAGCCTCAAATTTTTGCCACAGCTGTGACACAGGCCTCTCTCTAGACATGGAGTAGTGAGAGACGGTACGCTACTTATACCAACATCATCAGATTACACCCGAAAACTCGGTGTACTCACGATAATTTACATCAGGCGAACCGATTCAATTAAATCACACATTGATTCGATCGGACGTCGGCCGGTGGACTGTTGCTGTTGGTACCTACGACTTGCCTATTATGCGTACGTAGTGTTCACGCCTTTTCCTCATTGGGGTAGGCAGAAGCCGTTCGGAGCGCCACGTGTCCATCCTTTTTTTTTGTGGGTGGAAATCAGCAAATGACGTCTCGTCATCAAATGATGAATGTCAGACTTTTACTGACTAAATAATAATAATAAAACATTTATTTTCAGGTGACAATGACCCATAGACATATACCTTACAAACTAACATACATAGATATCATACAAAACTTGTGTTATTAAAATAGTACCTTAAACTATGTTAGTAACACTTCACTAGCTTGTCCGTGAGCTGTCCTGTGGCACTAGTCCGCGGAAGCGACGGAACACTACGTCCTGAGGCTAAAAGTTTTCATCCATGACGATGGGCAGATAACAATCCGGTACACGCACCATAAACGCCTTGAAGTTGACGTTGCGGTGCGACTCTAGTAACTGCACCCTCGGCATGTACTTCATCTGGCGTACGTACTCCACGATGTCTTCTGCCTTAGTGGTGTAGTGTAGACGAGAAATGTACACCGGAGTATTCGGCTTTGCAGCGCGCAAGCTGACATCTGACTTCGCTGTAGCGTTCCCGCAGCGGTTCTTGTTCGTTCGTGAACGGCGCTTCCTCCTTTGCACCGTCACGAAACCCTCATTATCTGACTTAGGCTTAGTTCGAACGCCTGGAGCACTCGCAGTGACGCTAGCGAAATCCTTTTGTGAGGGTTTCGTTAAGGCTACAGTCACTGGCAGCGGGACGGGGCGAGGAGCTCGGGCCGCGGTGCGTGGAGGAGCCGCGTTGACGGGCGTGGGGCTGCGAGGCACGCGGGCAGGGCGTTCTGCAAGCTCAGCAAACGACGGATGCGCTGGCGAAGAAACTGCTAACGCGGAATTTGACGGCGATACATCGAGGCCGGCTCCGCGACACATGTTTACGTTAGACGCCGTGCATCCAAGTGGTCCTTATCGGGCGGCGGTCGTTGCTCGCCGCACGCAAGCTCGCGTTTGCGGTGGCCAGGAGTCTGCAATGGACTCCCGACTCCGGGGAGTCTCCTCCTGCGGCATGAGGGCGCAAAGTCTGCCTCTCCCTCTCGCGCTCCTTACGTAGCCTCCTTTTGCTTCATCTACGTTCATAAATTTCAATATCTGCTACATTGTTTATGAATATAAACTAGTGGACGGGCTTGCAGGTTTCTATGAATAATCTATTTAACCAGAGATCGTCAATGTATAAAATAATTGAAATTCGAAATCTCAATTAATCTATAAATGTTCGGTTCCATTCCTAACTGAACACTGTCTACACAGACACACACACTGTGTACAGATAGCTGTACAAAGCAAAATTTACCTTCATGCTTCATGTTAGCTCTGATTATTACATTGTCAGATGTACTTGTACACCTACATGGCTATAGAATGACCTGGCTATACGCAATAGAGCATCGAACTCGCCTTCCACACAGAGTGCTGTCCTGCTGAGCCCACGTATGATATACGTATTTTAGGTATATGTATTGTACGCATATACCGACGCGTGTCAAGTGAACCAAAATTAGCGTTTGATTGTGTACATTTACGCAAGTTTTTATAGCGATGTTCTTCTAAAGTAAGTATTGTTATTTTGTATGTTGTAACGGGCATAATATTTTCGAAACTTTATTATTACCGAAAGCAATCGTTATTTTAAGAGAAAGTTGCTCGAATCTAAAGTTGAAAAGGCGCGCGACCGTTCACACAGGGGCGAGCTGTCGCGCCGCGACATGGTCATAGAAATTGTTCTACGAATACAAATCTCCAAATCGCGGGCGACCGTCGCGTCGCGCTAGTCTGCACGAGCCTTTACTTGGTTCCTTACAGCTTTTTTTACCGCGATCAACATTATTTCTTGTTTATATTCAGTCAGACATTTTTCAGTTTTCTTGTTTCAAATTCATAAAGTAACTTTGATGTTTTATTAATAATTCCGGTGGAAAATAAAATAGGTATCAAAATAAAATCATGATAAACTTGTTTAGCTTTAAATTATGTTTGTCAGTTTAGTAGTTATATATTTGACTCATCATATGCCTAGCCTTTTCGCAACTATGTTGAATTTTATTATTGACTAGCTTCTGCGCGCGACTTCGTCCGCGTTAAATTTCTTGCTCCCCCGACCCTTCCCATCGCGTCGAATCGCCTCCCCGTGCGATTTTCCCCGTTTTTGCAACATTTTTCTTTACTGCTCCGCTCCTCTTGGTTGTAGCGTAATGTTATATAGCCTATAGCCTTCCTCGATAAATAGGCTACCCAACAAAAATATTTTTTCAATTCGGACCTGTATATGTTTCATTAGTGTATATAATATCGTTTTGGAATACTTACTGTAAGATGTTGTATTTACTGGCGTGAATTTTTTTTTTTAATGAATCTCAAAACTTGTTTTCTGAGGTCCGAAAATTACTGCCGTCGCCGGTGCGCTCCCCTCCCCTCCCTTTCACCTGCCGCGCGGGGAGCGTCGGTCACAGTTCGAACCATACACAAATATTCGGGGAGCCTTTGTTCTGTTTCTACGAGCAATTTGGGCTGTGCGTGATTGGTCACATTTTTAACCTAACCTGTCTGTTCGTCTAATTTACTGCGACAAACAGAAAAGGTCGGCTTAAAAATACGCTCTTCTTAATAAACAAAAGAACGGGCCAAGTGTGTGTTGTACCACGCAAAAGAGTTCCGTAGTTGGGATGAATTCATCGCAGAAACAAACTTAACATTGTAGTGGAATAACATATTATCTCACACATTCTAACTGTAAATGTAAGTTGGTCGATGATATTCGTAAACTTATAAAAACAACTTAGCAGTGATAGTTTTCCTTTTAACTTTAGTATTTCCTTCGTTATAACTAGATATTACCGTGATTTTCTAACATTTCCAAAGCAGCATCTGACTGGCTGGAGAGGGGAGGCGGGTGGCAAACGTGACTCTCACTTTAAACCTTAATATTTTACAAACGGATCCCTTAATCAAAAAATATATTCACAATCCCACAATATTTTTAAACACCAATCCAACGACATACCATAGCGTGGGATACATGAAAAAAGACATCCCCTCTTTCCGTGTAGAGGAGGTACCACGTTGTCGTCGTAACTAATATATATATCCATATCAAATGCCAGCTTTATAGTTTTGAGAGTCTCTGAGCTAAGCTGCGGACAGACAGCCGGGCATGGCGAAACTATAAGGGCTCCTTGTTGACTAAAAATAACCCTAACAAGTGTGCATCATTGGATGCCCAAAAAGTTTACAAAGCTTATTAATATTGCAGTCAAAACTATTAACCAGTCAAAAGTACTATTGACTAGCAAAATCAGTCAAAAGTACTTTTGACTGAACAGGTTGGTCAAAAGTGGTTTTGACTGAAAATTATTGGTTATTAGTACTTTTGACTGCAAATTTGCGGTTAAAAGTACTTTTGACTGACGCTCTTCGTCAAAAGTAGTTTTAACTGCAATAAAGCATCAGTCTGAAGTGGGTATGCGTAAGCGATGAAAATACGCTACACTAACTCACATAATGTGCGAGCACTAGCAAGTAGGTAAGCAGGTATTGATTGAATGAAAAGGCGAATAAGCGAACTGATGAATATATATTAATTAGGTAAAATGAATGTATTGACAATGCAGGTGATCAAAGCGGAGTGTTTTTGAACACGATCGGAACACAGTATTTATACTAACTAGTAAACAAAATGCGTCACCGTTGCGAGCGGCTTATGTGTGCGCGTCATCATGCTAGACAAAGGATCGCAGGCGGCGGTTGTCCGTGTGTGCTATTCGCTACGCACACATAGTTGGAATCCTTATCTTAAAGGCGCGGCTAAAAAAGGTGGCGTGATTTTGGTGCTGAGTTCTAGTGTGCGAATTTACTTGCCTACTCGCCACAAGTCAAAAGCACTATTAAGCGAGTTCGTGACTTAGGGCACCCCGACTCGGATAGGTTAGGTTAGAAGGGGATGGATCTCGCCGGGATTCCGACTTTTTAAGAGTTTTGACTGATACAACCAGTCAAAACCACTTTTGATGGAAACACTTAGTCAAAAGTACTTTTAACCAGCTCCATTGGGCAAAAGTACTTTAAACTGTTATTTTAGTCAAAAGTATTATTGACTAAAGCGTACGGTCAAAAGTACTTTTGACTGATTTTGCTAGTCAATAGTACTTTTGACTGGTTAAGAGTTTTGACTGCAACATATATAACAGCGATAAGGAAGTCAGTAAATTTTAGAGCATGTGTTAAATATTTCCCTTTCTTACATACTGGAGTTAAAAAAATGTAGTTTCTTCAGCCCTCGTTCCTCGGTTTTGTTTCAAGCTAACCGCTGACCGCTCGTACCTAATAGTCAGTCCGTGGCTGCTTCACATACACTTCTTCAGGATCTTGACTGCCTCGTTGCTCTAGCGGTCGCAAGTGCTATTACCGAACATGAGGTCAGATTCCCAGGTCGAGCAGAATATTATTGGGTTTTCTGCCTAAAATTTCTCAATAGCAGCCCGAAATTTGGATTTGTGCCCGGTAGATGGCAATAGGCTCCCTCTCTACCCCTATTACATTAGACCTATATGAGGTTTTTTCATTTTTGCTGATTTAATAAATTAATTATTAATTTAATTAAACGATCTTTCATGTGGTGCATTAAAACTTATGGGAATGCAGTATTTTAATTGTAAAAGCAGGTCTGTAAAATCAAATAAATTGGCGCAATCGATTCGTATACGGCTTAAACATAACTAGAGAAATGCGGGTGTACTATAAGTACACCTCTGCCCCACCCTTCAAGGAAACCAGGCGTGATTATGTGTGTCTTCCTCGAGAATCGGGAATCAAATGCAAAAAGAATATTTCAAATCCAACCGGTAGTTTAGACATTAGCGCGTTCAAACAAACTGTTCAGTGCTATTCTATAACTTAGTACTAATAGATTAAAACCTATTTGAAACGAAGGCCATATTATTGATTCTGTGTTACCGGCGGGGCATCGAGTAAATGAAACTTGCTTACAGTACCGAGTACCGAGTAAGGACATTGGAATGAATGAATTAAAAAAAAATACTGATACCCTTGAAGAGGTTTGTCCGCTAACAACTTATTAATATTTAGTGTCAAATCTAAGGTCGAAGCTAAGTCTAATTTTAACATATATTTTGCTGTTGGCTAATTGAGAATGGGTCCATGACAAGTAAAATATTTTTAGACCTTGTTTAAAGTCCTGAAATCTGTTCTCAAGCGACTATAGCCAGTTGCAGTAGTAACAGCTTTTGGCGAGCTAATTCAACTGCGCTGAAGGGCCATTTGATGGCCTGCGCCTGGGTTTTAGCAGCCTTGATATTAACGGCCTTGTCCAAAGTTATAGAACACTAGCTTCTGCCCGCGACTTCGTCCGCGTCAAATTTTTGCTACCCTGACCGTTCCCGTCGCATCGAATTGCCTGCCAGTTTTCGATCATTTCTCGCTGCTGCTCCGCCCTTTTTAATTCTAGCGTGATGTTATATAGCGATGTTATATATATATGTATATAGCTTTCTCAATAAATAGGTTACCCACCACATGAAGAATTTTTCAATTCGGACCAACAGTTCTTGAGATTAGCGCGTTCAACCAAACAAACAAACAAACTTTTCAGCTTTATAATATGAGTATAGATTAACAGTATTAATTATAAACGTTTCTTAATTTTTTTTCCGTTACTAAGCAACCGATAACCAACATTCTTATTTATAAACGTTATAACACAGTACTGTAGATTTTCAATCCTTCTTTTTCCAAACACATGGGTACCATTGTTTTCTCACGCTCATTCCTCATATTTTTCCCGTAGCATGGTGTCCTCCGTCGCCATCTTTGCGAGGTTTAATAGAATTAGTGATCCGTGCTTGTCGTGATTTTCATAGCAGCTGTTGTAACTGTAAACAAGTATGTTATTAAAATACAATAAAACTGAATTGCAAATGCAGTTGGAAGTAATATAGAAGAGACAAGTACCTACATATTATGTATGTTTTTAAAAGAGTATATACATAAGCATAATCATCATCATCATCAGCCTATAATGTTCCTACTGCTGGGACACAGGCCTCTTCTCAGTGAGAGGGAGTGGGCCATAATCCACCACACGGGCCCAGTGCGGGTTGGTGGATGACACATGTCTTCGAATTTTGTGGATCTAAGACATGCCAGTTTACGGTCAGCCCATTTACAACATGGTGGCAGCGGTGCTGACTAATTAATTGAAATTAAAACCTAATAGTATGTATGAGTAGAACCTAATAATCCTGATTTATGTTCAAAAATACAGTAATAGTGATAGTGATTAATAGTAAACAATTGAAAAAAAAAAAACATATATGGCTGAAGCAATCCAACGTGTTTCTGAAAGCGTACATATGCTTTTAGAAACACGTTGGTCGACATGACTGAGGTGAAATCCAGTTTATTGGTGAATTTAGTCGGATCAGAGAGGTATGACGTATATACAACGTAAGACGAAAACAAAGAATGCTTCGATACTCTCCTGCTAAAATACAATGAACATTTCGCAACCGATCAGAACACTACGATGGCTCGATTCAACTTTCCCACAAGAAACCAAAAAGAAGGCGAGTCTATAGACGGTTATGTGACGGCATTAAAGCTTCTCACTTAGCAATGCGAGTTGGAGCATTTAGAAGATGGCCTGGTGCGAGACAGAATCGTGTTATGGGTCCGAGACGGTAAACTGCGCGATCTAGTCGATCAGGGCAGACGATCTCACTCTGGTAAAACTCACTCTGTAAAAGTCTGTCAAGCTTACGAGTTGTCTACGGAGGAACAGATGCAGATAGAGGCCAGCAAGACTCAGCTGGTAACAGTGGACGCGATGTCCCGGCTAGAGATGGGTAATCTTTATTCCGACAAGTGAATTGATTCACTTATTCCGACTCCGACTCCGGTACCGGTTCACCTTATCGGCTCCTTCGGTTCCGTTTGGCACCGGGACTCACTCGGTTATTTTGGTTCCGCGGTTCGACCAGAACATTTTATTCATTCGGATCATTGGAATACTTTGGATCATTTGGCACATTTTGAATTGAACAGTTTACATTACAGAACTTACAGTAGGACATTTTATTTTATTTTATTCATACGATTTAAATTTCGGACAGCGTAAATTGTTAGGAAAGAAAGAAATGAAATAAAAATAATTTTAAAATAATGAATGATTTGACAAACGTAATGTTTATTATGTTTGTCAAATCGTCAGCTCTTGGACAATTTTGAACTCTAACTTCATAGTACCAAGGACGCTTATCATGTTGTTTCGTCGTGTCCGTGTCTTGTCTGTCTACCAACCAAACCAGTAGTAGGCAATAGGCATCGACACGACTCACGACGCACCGAGTCACTGAGTGAGCGAGTGAGCGAGTAGTGATAAGTGAACGAGTCCGAACCTGCGCTCCGCTGCTCCGCCGCTCCGTCTCTCGGGACCGGATTCATTTGGTACCGCGGTGCCGATAAGGATTGTGAGGAGTCAATAAGGTTTCCGGATCCGCGTTCGGAACCGGCACCTTTGGATCAGTACCACCGGAGTTACCCACCTCTAGTCCCGGCACGGTGCAGCGGTAGCGGACGGGCCAGCCGATGTATTCTGTTAAAATCTCACCGTGAGAACCTAGGTGAAGTGACCTAACAGTGAGATGTCATCCCATCTGATGCTAAGGATTGACGCTAATAACAGCTCACTTTAAGCTCACTTCACCCCAGTTATCACGGTGAGATGTTAACAGAATAGCACTACTGATGCTAAGGATTGACGCTAATGACAGCTCACTTTAAGCTCACTTCACCCCAGTTATCACGGTGAGATGTTAACAGAATAGCACTACTGGACGTGCCGGCGAGGCGAGGCCGATGCGTGCCCGCCGCAGCGTGGCGTGTCGGCGGGAGCGGGTGGCGCGGCTGCTCAAGAGCGCCTGTAAAAGTGTGCGCTGCGTGCGGTATGTATAGGACTACTTTTGTTCATTTATAGCTATCTCAACTATGTGATTACTATAAATGTGCGGCTAAAAACGCAATGTGCTTCTCGTGCAGTGAAAAATGATATTTTAAAAACATGTGTCCGAAATTGCGTAGGCGCGTGTTACTTACTAATCAAGGCGTAGAGTCCAAAGCCGACGTGGTTATCGGCGAGGACGACGACGGGTCTATGTGTCGGACCTATCGAGGAAGATCAATGGTAAGGAGTCTCAACGGTATGAAACTGTGATTTTCAAATGTAAAGGTGCTAGTGAACGGTTTACGTTAGATTCAGGGCTAGATTTAAATGTAATTTCAAATAGTACATTTCAGGGACTTCGGTTGCCAAACGAACTTATACGTTCAGATTACACGAGAGCACAATCATTTTGTGGCAATTATATACCGATATCTAATTCCTGTTATCTGAAATGCAATTATAAAAACATTGACTGAACATTGCGATTTGTATCACCAAGTTCGATTCCCAAAGTGTGTTAGGTAGATACGCTATTGAAGTGCTGGGAATGGTGAAGCGTAAATTATCCCTCAATCTAGCTCCCTGTGCAGACTTGTTTCAAGGTTTAGGTAAGTAACCTCGTAAATATACCATTGTATAAGACCAGCGGTCAGTCTCTCCGGTTAGAAATATACCAATATGTGTTCGCGGCAAGTTATCGCAAAAATTTATGTGCATGGAAAAAATGGGAGTGATCTTTAAGGTGGCACATTCGATACTGGGGGTGAATGGGATAGTAGTGAGGGCCAAGAAGGACGGCACTATCCGCGTGTGCCTTGACCCGACCTGCTAAGCTGCGTGGTGCGGCGCGCGCACGGGATCGCAACCAAGCTCCAAGGGGCGTCCCATTTCAGTAAGTTAGACTCTCGTTCTGGGTTCTAGGTGATAGAAATCGATGCTGGCAGTGTTGAACTTAGAACATTCGGGACGTTGTTCGATAGATACCAATTTTAGCGTTCACCGCATGGAATCAACTGCGCAGATTGCTTGAAAGGGCGCGAAAAGTAGGCATACAATTTAGCGAAGATAAAATGTGAGTTTAACGTGAGACTTGTAACTTATTTAGGCCACTTTTTAGCAAGGACAGCATGGCCAAAATAAAGCGCTATAGGAAATGCCTGGTCCGGAAGATAGGCCAGCACTTAAGAGATTTTTGGGCATGATGCTCTACCTATCCAAATGTATCTACAATTATTGTGAGATAGCATTACCGCTCCGTTATCTGTTGAAGAAAGATAATGAGTGGGTGTGGGACTCGGCAGCAGCGTAGCTGAAGCGTGCGATGTACACGGCGCCCGTGCTGGCGCTGTACTCGGCGCGCGAGCCCGTGATGCTGTCGGTGGACGCTAGTGGGTACTGCGCCCAATTTTTTATCATATTTCAGCTGCTGTATACCAAAGTCTGCTGCTGGAAGTGTTACTAGAATTGCCCTCTTGGTATACGCAGATTGAAAAGGACCTGCCGATTGTCTACGCTCTCGGACGGTTTCATCAATACGTGTATGGGCGTCATGATGTCACTATGGAATCTGATCACTATACGTTGGAGGCGTTGTCAGAAAAATCACTCGATTCTATACCAATGCATTTATTACGGATGATGGTACACGTGTAATGTTATGGTTTTACAGTCATATATAATCCAGGGAAGTACATGTACGAAGCAGACGCCTTAACTCATCAAATTTCCTGTAAAGATCGTTTTACATCAGTGCTGGCAAATTCTATACAGCGCTGTCGCCAAACAAAGACATAATTCTACTGTTAATAAAGCTTGATCAGCTTATGAAGTTCCCACTGCTGGGACATTCCACTTTCTGTGAGAAGAAATAGCCAATAATCAACCACGCGGGCCCAGTGCGACTTAATAGATGTCACATGTCTTCGAATTTTCGGTTCTAGGACATACCAGTTTCCTCACGATGTTTTACTTCACCGTTTTGAGAGCAGTGATGATGTAATAATTCACACAAAGTAGAGTGCCTACTTGGGTTTGAACCCACCACACTATATACTACCCGTAAGTCGCGGCCGTTACCACTGCTATCTGATTTCTACTAGTGCCACCATTCAAATAAAATGTGATTCGTTCCTGGCCCCTGACTATGTTTTGTATCCCAAATCGCCGAACAAGATGCGTGAAGTCGTTTAAATAATAATGACGTCACCGCGTCAGAAGTGTCGAAACGCAGACAATAAATAATGAAAGTGTAATACTGTCCAGAGTCGCGAGATTCGTTCGAAAGAGGTACCGTGGCCTGGCTTATGGGCAACTGTAGGAACACGGGTGGGTTTTAATCAGTAAAAGTCTGACAAGCCCTCCCGTTCCACCCAGAGCGGGACAAGTCATTTGATGATATCCCACCCAAAAAAAAGTGTAATATGGTTAATGTTCTTTAATCTTCCATCACAATGTAACACGCATTTATTTATAAAAAAAAAATGGGTCTGTGATTAAAACTCAAATATTTTATAAAACTATATATTAAGGTGTGTACGGACGTTATGAGATTATCGTGACGTAGACGAAGAAGGTTAACCGGTAACCAGCGAAAGTTGTACCGTGTGGTGCCGGACATAAAGAATAACACCCCCATTTCTTTCCGTGGGTGTCGTAAAAGGCGACCAAGGGACTTACTAGAGAATGGGCAGCAGCGTTCTCTATGCATTTTACCACCATACTGCGATCGCCAACCCGCCTGCCAAGCGTGGCGATTATGGCAAAGCCCCCAAAATTGAGGGAGGCCTAAGTCCAGCAGTGGACGTCTTACGGCTGAAATGATTATGATGACGATGTTGCCAAATGGCAAAAACGGAACCCTTATAGATTCGTCATGTCTGTCGAAACTAATAAGAGCTATACTGTTGAAACTTGGTAAGTAGATGTATTCTGTGAACCGTATTAAGATTTTCACAATTTATGGATAGGTCTTCAGAAATTATATTGAGGTTTCTAATATAATATTTTTCTAAACTGAATGGTTTGCGCGAGAGACACTTCCAAAGTGGTAAAATGTGTCTCCCCCCCTGTAACTTCTAAAATAAGAGAATGATAAAACTAAAAAAAATATATGATGTAGGTACATTACTATGTAAACTTCCACCGAAAATTGGTTTGAACGAGATCTAGTAAGTAGTTTTTTTTTAATACGTCATAAATCGTAAACCGCAATTTATCTTTCATTCAATCAACTGAAATATAAAAAATTAAAAGAAAACATATTAACCTTATGCATAAACCGTGAATACCTACAGGTTTGTACGGAACCCTCGGTGTGCGAGTCTGACTCGCAGTTGGCCGGTTTTCTTATCAGGTTTAATTTTTTAGTTCTTATAAGTAATAAAAGCTTGTTTTAAAAAGTTGTTTTTTCTTTTATTTTTTTTCCAAGCGTTGCCGCTTGTGGACATCGCTTTCATTAGCAATTTTCTCGTGTCGCTTCAATTTCGCCTTCTCTAAACGTCCCTTTCTTTGTGTAGTAGTTTCTTTTTTTTTTATTATGTTGTTCTCACGAGTATAGGACAAAAACGGTAACAACAAGTTTCGCCCTCATACCCTGAGGCGCAACGTTAGCGATATGACATGTTTATACACCCTCATACCATTCAGCCCTCGGTAGGTGCTCACCTTGGCATTGGGTCATCGACCTAAAACATCTAATCAAAGACCATCCACATTCATAACAAATAGAACGAACAAACGAACGAACTTATTTTCCCAAAAATTGGATTCATATTCAAATCCCCGGTCAAAAACGGTTCACCCATCAAGACGAATCAAACTCGACGCGGTAATGTCGCTTAATTACTGAGTTCCTATGGCCACCTTCCAACTTTATCATCAGACCCTGGTTACCATCTAGCACCAAAATATTCGTCAAGATGAATAATACGAGCCCAAACTCGATGGGGTTATGTCGTTTAATTACGGAGTTTCCTATGGTCACCTTCCAGCTCCATCGTCAGACCCTGGTTACCATCTAGCACCAAAGTACTCGGCAAGACAGATCAAACGAGTCTAAACTCGATGAGGTTGTGTCGTTTACTACCGAGTACCTATTTTTACGAGCCACCTCTCGGTTCCATCATCGGATCAACTCCATGTCATAATAATTTTGCAATGGCATCTGATTTACACATGTTAGCAAAATTTCAGTAACCGGGAAGTGGATCAAATTTAATTTGATTATACACAAACATCGGGACAGGTGAAACTGAATAAAAGCTTGTAAATAGTTTACGGTACGTGATAATGGTGCCGATTCTGTTGTACAAAATTCTCTAAACTAAACTAAAAATCACTAAAATTTGGTTTATTCCTGTCAAACGACGATTTCCTATTCTGAAATAGACTAAAGTGACACAACTTAACTATATTTTAGTTTGACAGCACTAAGATTGCACTGAGTTTATTAGTTTAGTGAAAATGACAATTTTGCTATTCTGAGTTTGCCGGTTTTCACCAAAAATTTTGACTATAATAATTTATTTTGACTAAATCTGACTATTTTTAATCGCGATTAAAAAGGTGTGGAATAAAACTAGTGGTCATGAACAAAAATTCACACCAACGCCTCGCCTTCACGTGCAAAAACAGTGCTGTATTTTTTCTTTTTTGAAATGAAAAATAAATAAAATGAAAAAATGGCGTGTCCTATCGCAAAAATAATGAAATTTTCGACCCCCCTTATAAAGCCCCGGAACATTTAAATCTCAACACGTGGGTAATATTATTTTTTTTTCAAACAAAAAGTGAAACATTCCATATAAAATACGTCCAGGCTGCCCCCTTGCGCGCCTTCGTTTCTAAAAAATTAATTGCGTAGCGCACACAAGTACCACGTTGCGAAACCATAAGAAGAAAAAAACCACGTTGATTGTCAAATTCGTTTAAGTCGTGTCAAAATAATTTTTAAATTTTGAGATTTTTTCTTGCAGAATAGCGTTAAAATTCTCATAGCCAAAAGTAAGGAATTTTAGAGATAGTTTAGTTAGTTTAGTTCAGTGTACAACAGAATCGGCACCAATGTCTATCTATAATCATAATTATTTGGTGTGTAGACAAACATTCTCGTTTAACGATCCAATGTGTTGGCCAATTTGTGGGATGAATTCATTGTAAGGGGCCATCCATAAATTACGTCACACGAATTTCATGATTTTTGACCGCTCCCCGTCCTTGTCACAGCTGGTCACATTTGTGAGGGGGGATCTCTCCCTACTGTGATGTCACCTATTTTAAAATTTTACATCTAGAAATAATTATTGTATTAAAACAGCAGTTCCGTAATTTTTTTTATTTCAATTTAAATGATTTTTGATAAAATTAACATCACATCAAACACTGCAAGAAATTAACAAAACAAAAAGCTATTAATTATATTAATTAAAGATCAAACTTAATTATCTTGAGTACATGGACTTATTCCTTTAAATAATTTAGAAGTGGCATAGCAGCCACTTCGTTCTAGTTTGGGTTGTGTCAGAAGCATTCGTTGTGTCAACATCTTCTTCATCGAACCATACAGCATCATCATTTTTGAGTTTTTCGTTTGTAGTTCAAAGTTCGTGTTTTACTTAACACTTAAATTAAAATAGATTTTGAAATGAGACGTCACGAAATTTAAAACCCCTCCCACCCTTCCCAGTGTGAATATCACACTTCGTCGACTCCTTCCCGCCCCCCTTAATGTGTGACGTAATTTATGGATGGCCCCTTTATGGGAACATTTAAATGTGACATAGTAATTAAAGAACGTTTATGAATACATCTTTTCATCGAAGGTTCTATCGGCTTATCGAGCACTTCAACCAATGAATCTCTGAAGCCTTTGATAAGCTTCTTTTATGAATAAGACCGTAAGTAGGTAATTTTTTTAAATAAAATATTATGGTATTTCTTCGTACAGATTCCGACATCAAACGGACTTTAACGCACTCTCATTTTAATAGAGGCGATTACCACAATAACATTGGACTATTCGAGCATGTGGAACGAATATTTAAAAAGGAGTATTACGTTGGTGAGTTAACATCCATGTTACAACAGTAATCTTTAATTCTATTAAATAAGATTGAAATTCACATAAAGACTGTTCGCTGTTTATTGAGATTGCGATGTGAGTTCCGTTCAGATCCACAATAAAGTTATCCTGTCGCAAAATTTGGCATTATTGGCACAGCGAATTCTAATAATACCTTCTAGAAATGTGCGGCGATCGGCGTGGCGCACCCCGCCGTGCGCCATCCAAATTGAAATTTTAGCGATTTTAATTTTCTGCAACGCCGTCATCGATTTTTTAATCAGCGTCATCGGTGCCAATTTGTATAATAAGTAATATTCTACTTTTAGAAGCAACGTGGTTATACTAGTAGGTAAATTAAAAACCGTGAATGTATTAATATATACTTATTGGTTTATATAATCGTATTTATCTCTCAGGATCAGGCGCGGTCGCAGCCTAACATTTTGGGGGGGTCACCATGAGTACTGAAGAATATTTTTAGGAAGGTACATCCTCTTTGGTCTAGTAGTCGCAAGCGCTACTGATCAGCATGATGTCCCGGGTTATAATCTTTTTGCAAATGTCCATCGGAGTCTCCGTGGCTCAAGTGAGAACAATTTTAAGATAGTAAGACAGGCAAATCGTTCAGGGTTTTGACAGCGTGACTGTCTTTGTCATGACCCCTAGGACCCCCCCCCCCCCCTTGGACCGCGCCTGCTCAGGATTTGCTTTGCATTGTGGTAAATCCTTTAAAACTTTGCAGTATAAAGAGATTCTTATTGATCATATTCGTGAAATAAACTGTAACTGTTGTTACTTTTATTTACACTATCCACGTCAATTACGTTGATGACGCTGCCGCCGGTAAAAAGGCACCGGCCCACCCCTCTACCCTACCTGTGTAAGATTTATGCTCATTTTCACTCACACTAGACGACAGATAAATCTAATGCATAAGCATAAGGCTGCTGATAGCGCAGCTAATGAAAATTAAAAAAATAATCGTTTAAAAAAACTAAAAAACACGCTTCTATTGAAAACCAAACTAAAAAGTACAAAATAATGAAAAAAAAGCGTGGTGTGCTTTTTAAGGTATTTTTTTATTGATATCAGGCACCCACGCTTTTTTTTCATTATTTTGTACTTTTTAGTTTGGTTTTCAATGGAAGCGTGTTTTTTAGTTTTTTTAAACTATTATTTATTTTCTATTTTTTTGGGTGTTTCGAATTTTGAGACGTATGTCAGCGTAGTTTGTGACGTATGTCAGCGTAGTTTTTGAAGACAGTTTTTTTTGCTATCCTGGAAACCCTGGGAAGGATCATGGCACAAATTAGTTTGTGACGTATGTCAGCGTAGTTTTTTTGCTGTCCTGGTAACCCTGGCAAGGATAATGGCACAAATTCATGAAATTATTGCATTGGCATCGGTCCTTGACAGGTGTGCAAAGTTTGAATGAAATCTGGTCGTCTAAAGTGGGTCCAAATCGCGCTATAAGGAGTCGGTTACAAACAAATATACAAGTGAAGCTAATATAAAGCGTATAAAAAAGAATTGCAACCCTGCGCGATGACGTTTGTTACGGGACGCCGAGACAACAGGTTTCTAAGAAATTTTGTCAGAGCTACTTACCTTAAAAACAAAACATCCAAAATGTAGATACAGAAGTAGAATAGTAAATACATATTCCATAGTAACTAATCCTTAGCAAGGAATTAGTATACACCGACTATTATTGAAGCTTCGTATTGCACAAGGATCGAATTAGGCTTACGTTACCTTACAAGGCGGTCATTAATTAACTTACGTATAATTATGTCATTAGCATGGTTAGTCCTCTGACAATTCGTTGATGATTCCCTGTAAGAATAAATCCAGCCCTAAATAAAACATTGAACCTTACGTTCGCGAGTGAGGTCGGACCCTGCAACCCGCGTCTTTAATGCATCTGGGCATATAAGGCAAGAATCTTACCAATCCTGGACCGGGCGATTGAGTACCAGCCTCTCATCGCTGCCCCGTATGTTAGAACACCAAACCAAACTATTTTCAACAAAATCTGTACCATACAAACAGTAGAGGAAGAAAGAGACCAACGAAGTGTGTATCAACGCAGTTAGCTAAAAACACAAAGTGGTTAATCTCAACATAAATTTTCGTAATCTAATGTTGAGAATTCGTAATACCGCTAAGCATACAAAGTTTGATCTTTCAAAGTGAATGTGTTGCCCTAACATAAGTCGCAACAGCAGTAATGCGCTTTCGCATCCAGAACTAGGGTATTAAACTCCTATCCGACAGTCTGGCTGTGCTCAAAGCTTTAGAAAACAAACAAACTAACAACAAACTATAATCTATGAGTGCCTACACTGGAGAGTTTATCGACGTCCAAGTTCGTCCGTCAAATTTTAGCGAATCCACGCACTGAATTGTGAGAAAGGCAACGGAACAAATGGGTACGGGCCTTGCACTATCATATGGGAGCCTCACTTCACAAAATCATCTGCGGCATCATCGCCTAAGAATCCACTATGCCCTTTTATCCACTCGAGGGTAATACGACTGGACGTCGATATATTCTCCAGCTTTTCTCTCTGTACCGTGTGGTGCCGGACGTAAAAAATAGCATCATCCCATATCTTAGACTAGGCATTTTACCAATACCATACTGCAATCACCAACCCGCCTGCCAAGCGTGGCGATTATGGCAAACTCCTCCTCAAATAATGACAAGCACAAATTCAAAATAGTCCCAAGTGCCCGGCGGCTCACGTACCCTTGGTTATGGTAGCGGTCACCACCATGGTAAGGCAATGGGTGCTAACAATCCCTGGAAGTGAGCCGGCTACCACAATCACAGACAACTTGATCTGGCAACATACAACACGCGTACACGCCGGACCGACAAGAAGATAACCGAAGTCAAGGAAGAATTGAGCAGGTTACGATGGGGTATAGTAGGGTAATCTGAAGTCCGAAAAGAGGTGATTTATTTCCGGGAGGGTGACTAGCAGACCCAAGGTAGTCTAGGGTTTGTCGTCCATAAGTCTCTTGTGAGCAACGTTGTTAAAATCGAGAGTGTGTCGACCAAGGTGGCGTTCCTAATACTCAGAATATACGCAAGGTATTCGCTGAAGGTTATACAGGAATACGCCCCGTAGATGAGTTGGAGACCATGTATGAGGATATTTCCAGAGTCATTTCACCGTTGTCATGGGAGATTTCAACGCGAAACTAGGCAAACCAGACGACGATGAGCTGCTAGTGGAGCAATTTGGACTTGGAAGTCAGAATCACCGGCGTCACCTACTGGCAAGTTTTATGTAGAAGGAGGGCTTCTTCATGATGATCTTCTTCTTCAAAAAGCGTGAGCACAGGAAGTGGACCTAGCAGAGTCTCGATTCTGCAACTAAAAATGAGTTTGACTTCAATATATCGACGAAGAAGCAAAAATTTAATGATGTCTCAGTGATAAACGCGCTGAAAACAGGAAGTGATCACCGCATAGTAAGAGGCACATTGAATTTCAATATCAAGCTGGAAAGATCTCGGCTGATGAACTCAACACTCCGTTCAGCACCAATAGACGATGGCAGAGTCGTATCCGCCAAACCTGAGCTGTTAAAAGAGATCGAGAAGTTCGATGGACAGTTACACGTCCACCAGAAATCCCGTTACGAATATGGCAAACGACCCGAGAGCTAGATTGACCCGACATTACATTGAAGATATCACAGATGTTAGCTTGTACGAGATTAGGATGGCTTTGAAGCAGCTTAAAAACAATAAGGTGATGACGGAATTTCAGCCGTTCTCAAGGACTATCAGAAGCTGTTTGATTTCATACTTGAGAGCAAAACAGGCACGAAACAGAGATGTGGTGGTACTTTTCTTTAAGAAGGGTGCCAATACCCTGCTTAAGAATTATAGGCCCATCTCACTTCTGAGCCATGTCTACAAGCTGTTTTCAAGAGTCATCACGAACCGTCTAGCGCGCTGGTTTGACGACTGCCAGCCTCCAGAACAAGCCTGGTTCCGTAAAGGCTTTAGCACCGAAGGGCCACATACATACACTGCGGCAAGTTATACAGAAGACCGAAGAGTATAACCGGGTTCTCTGCTGAGTGTTTGTGGAATACGAAAAATCCTTCTATTCGATCGAGACCTGGACTATGCTGCAGTCTCTCCAACGGTGCCAGATTGATTATCGGTACATCGAAGTACTGAATGAAGTGCACTATGTCAGTCCGGCTCCAAGACCGAGCCTCAAAATCTATCCTTCTGCAGCGAGGGGTGAGACATGGACAAAACAAAGGTGATATCTAATGCCCATGTCACACCCACTCTCATGAAGATCGGAGACTGAAGTTGCGGATGAATAAGTTTATCTAGGACAAATTGTCCAGTTAGGTAGGTCCAACATCAAGAAAGAGGTCAATCTTCAAATCCGACCTGACTGGGCAGCGGAGGAAGCTACGCAATATCTTCTCGTCCCACATACCGCAGTGTCTCAAGACATAATTCTTTGACCAGTGTGTGTTGCTAGTGATGACCTATGGCACGGGCGTCCAGCTTATGGCTGAGCATTTTCAGGATGGTGTTGGCACTCCCACGCGTACAAAACATCAGCGAAGCAATGCGGCATGGCTGCGACGTAGCTCAGTGTGAAAGCCGCGTGGGTGCTCGTGCGCAATCATCGCAGACGCTTTGTGGGTCTAAGAGACATAGCTGAGTGACAGGATGAGTGTAGTCGTCCCAACTTGGTTTTGGTATGAAGATTATTTTTACTTACGTAAAAATACCGTCCAGCCCTGCTGCCTTGAATGGTGAGAAGGTGTTGATTGCCCACGTTCTTTTTAGGGTTCCGTTGCCAAATGGCAAAAAACGGAACCCTTATATATTCGTCATGTCTGTCTGTCTGTCCGTGTATGTCACAGCCACTTTTTTCCGAAACTGTAAGAGCTATGCTGTTGAAACTTGGTAAGTAGATGTATTCTGTGAACCGCATTAAGATTTTTACACAAAAATAGAAAAAAAAAACAATAATATTTGGGGTTCCCCATACATAGAAGTTAAACTCAAAAAAAAAATTTTCATCAAACTCATACGTGTGGGGTATCTATGGATAGGTCTTCAAAAATGATATTGAGGTTTCTCATATATATTTTTTTAACCTGAATAGTTTGCGCGAGAGACACTTCCAAAGTGGTAAAATGTGTCCCCCCCCCCGTAACTTCTAAAATAAGGGAATGATAAAACTAAAAAAAATATATGATGTACATTACCATGTAAACTACCACCGAAAATTGGTTTGAACGAGATCTAGTAAGTAGTTTTTTTTTAATACGTCATAAATCGTAAACCACAATTTACCTTTCATTCAGTCAACTCAAATATAAAATTTAAAAAAAAACTATTTAATTTCATAAACATAAACTTTATGCATAAACCGTGAATACCTGCAGGTTTGTACGGAACCCTCGGTGCGCGAGTCTGACTCGCACTTGGCCGGTTTTTCTTGGCCAATTACATCTAACGTCACTTCCCAGTCAAAGCTGGTCTTAGCCCTTTCTCTGTTGGGCACGCCACAATTGCGGCGGTAAGTCCCCTCTTTGAAGAGTGGATAGAGAGGCGCCACGGCGTCCTCACCTTCCGCCTGACGCAGGTCCTCACCGGACCGCCCTCAAGTCCCTAGCCGCCACAGGAGGAGAATTCCCAGGCGTCGGGAGTCGATTGTTGACTCCCGGCCACCGTAAGCGCGAGCTTGCGGGCGGCGAGCTACCCATGGCTCACGGTAAGGACCAGGCTCGGGTCGACGGCGCGTAGTGTTAGCGGTCCCAGCCTTCCGGCAACCGTGTGTGCCTAGCTCTGTTGAACAGTCTTCTCAGCTTGTGTCGGTATTTTTCCAGCTCAGGACTCCACTAGCTTTGCGAACTCCCTGCCTAGGTACCATGAGGGGGCACGACTGTTCATAGCTAGGTAGATGAGTTTGTTTACATGGTCGTCTAAGTTGGTTACTGGTATTTCAGCCGGAACGGCGGGTAATCTGCCTAATTCTGCTTCGATAAATTCAATAAACTTGGTTCGATTCCTACATAGTATAAATATTCGTATGGCCTGCAGATATTTGTTTCAGACTGGCTGCTGGTATGATTCTCTCTGAAACTTTACTTATGAGCTACAGCATGGTTCTGTTTAAAAAAAAAATTAACCTGCAATGGCAGAAATCTTTCCAAGATGATGTTTGTACTATTCACAAAATCTACAGTGTAATCTTCACGATGTGGCAAACCCTTTATAAGGCTCTGTCCATATTTTGGACACCATACTTTTTAAATTTTTGCGGCTGAATGAAACGTCAGTCAAATTCAGTTTTTGTACTCTGTGATTTGACAGTTTGTTAGCAATAACAAAACGAAAAAAAAGAAACAATATCTATGGACGGTATTTCACGGTGTTCGGATAACTTTCAAAATTTGGTGATTTTTGAGTGCTGTGTGTTTATCCAACTTCATCTTCGTGAAAAATGAATAGAAGAAAGTTTTATTTTACAAGATGTTCAAAATATTGTAAATATGGGATAAATGTCTTTATTTTAGTAATAACTTTCATTTTACAAAGTAAACTTCGAAAACTTATGACGGCATATATTGGACAGAGCCCGTTGGCCTGTCCGGCAAGTGCGCTTTTGAATAAACTGCTTTTATGTTTTTTTCCTGTTTCAGGTAATACAATTAGACAATCTTGAGGCAACTCTAGAGGAACTTTTTGGCTTATCGGATGGTGAGCAATCGGAAGATGGTTATGAAAGCGACGAACGGGAAAATGAGGCGATTTTCACAAAAAAAATTCATTCATCAAAAATTCATCAAAAAAATTCAAAAAAACTCATATTCTTAATAAAGAGGTCCTAGTTATCATATTTATCAATTTTTTATTTCCATAACCTTAGCAGTTTTCTGTGCCTTATAAAGGGTTAACAGAGAGCACATTGGTTACCAATATGACGTACCTTTGGAGTTTTTGCTGTAGCCCTGGCTTCCGTCGAACATGTGCAAAAAAGATCGTGAGCTTGAACCTGAAAAATGTTTGAATAATTAAATAGTCACCACTGACCCCCACCATCATCATTATCATCAACCTACTAATGCTGCCACTGCTAGGACACAGCTTTACTATCTTAGAGAATGGTTGGGCCCTAATCCACTGCGATGGACCAGCACAGGATGGTCAATAAGTTTTAAAACATTCGGCTTCTTTGTATCAAAAAAGTTCATTGAAGTAAGATGTATAATACCCAAGGAATGAGTCGATAGAAAGAGAGGTTTTATTTATCAACGAGGAGCAGTCCGTTGCTGTCTGTATACATTAATGGATTCGTCCATTACTATGGAACCAAGAACTGCAAAATTCCACATTAACTCTCGTAAAGTCCGTGTCAGTTAATCAAGCCGGCACTCGATTTCTCAATAGAATATCACAGTCCTTTGTGTACGCCAAATTGTTACATGAAATCGGAACAAAATACCAATAAATGCAATTACATAAATTAATCCGCACAGTCAAAGCATACCGAGCACTGACACGAGTGACAGAATGACGGACTTTCATTAGTATCAAATTACAAATTGTCGTTTGTCAATTCATCAACTGTCGATATTAATTCAAACAGCGCTTTCAGTCGCACTATTCTATTTGTCACTAAATAATTATGCATAGATTTAGCGCTTAGAGCGCTGCGTTTTGTAATTAAGTGGGCACAATACTGCTGCGCACAAAGACTGGCTGTATGAGTATACACTTCACCAATTCAAAATGTTAAAATGAAATATCAAATAATAGCCGAAAATTACTTTTCTATCGATCGAAATGTTTTCGATTGCAATGTAAATCAAATACAAAACTGTAATTATTGTAAAAGTTCCATATGTGCTGATTCATACGCCACTTTTAACAATGTCCAAAAATATTGAAATACTACAATAAAATTGTGTAATTATTATTTATTTATTCATTCAGACAAAGTCCATAATTGTTAGTAACAAAAAATATCTTACAATTATGTTAGTACATACATATTACAAAAAGACAGGTACATATCAAGAGTGTAGTCATGAGACCTCCCGCCCGAGTTCAGGATAGATAGCTACGCTATCCGACCAGAACCCGAACGAAAGCCCTCATGACTGCCGAGTCTTACTTCTCAGCAATAACTTGTAGGATGCTGTTAGTGCTGCCCCGCACTCTGCAAATTTGTAAGAAAAGAATAAGCTTTTTGTTTATATTTGAGTTTTCTCATCCTCAAAGCGCAAAATGAACGCCGGCAGAAGATGCCAGCATTGTATTTTGTAAGTTTTCTTAATATAAATAACTCCCAACTTCATCGACCCATCCCTTTGTCAGACTAGATTTTTTTTTTTTGTGAAATTACACAAAATATCGGACAGCTTTTCTAAATTACGTTCAAAGTATAAAGTAACCGAAAAACAATAATATACTAGCCACTTGTTTGAATTTTGAAAGAACATAAGTAATGTTGAATAATTCTTTTTGGAACGAAGTTCCTTATCGCGCGTTGCGAAAGGGGGCTAGACGGAAAAAATTAACACCAAAAGTTGTAACGACACTTTTTGCTATAGTTGTAAGCCGTGCGACGTGCGCGTGTTTCTCTGTCTGTCTCTCTCTCTCTCTCTCTCTCTCTCTCTCTCTCTCATAGAAAGCAAGCTAGTTATTTTCGTTTCGTCTTTCTATTTCGCATTGAATAGTGTGGTGTCGCGACGATTATTTTTCTTGAGTGTATACAGGTTTTTTGTACATAATAAATAATAATAACTGATTAAGTTTATGTTACATTGTATTTATTAATAATAAAAAAAAAATATAATTAAAAAAAAATTATTACATTTAATTCCTTAATTCCTTCACTAATTAATCGAAAGGAACTTCGTTCCATCCGGGTGTCCCTTGACACCTCTCAAGTTTTTTTTCATATAGTTTTCACTCGAGATCACTTTTATCTGATTTCAATAAAAAATAATATATATAAACGATAACTTTATACACGTTATGTATTTACGGTGTTAGTCCCGTGCCTTATCCAAAACCTGGTATACTCCATATGCCCCTAAAAACTGGTAACAATGGAACTCTCATCAAGTTTTTCTAGTTCCCAACCCGAAGAACCTAGAAACTCGAAGAACGCAATACTTACCTTTAAGATATTGCATCCATACATGGTTTCCTTGTCTGCACTTTTATTATTTATTAACTTACAATCAATTTTGAAACGAGGACTTAAGCTACTTATGTCGAGTACTTACCTAGCAATATAAGAGTTGCGTGGTATATGATACGACGGTTGCAGCTACGAGATCGTAATACTACCTTCTCTGATAATATTCTGAACAACCACTTCTGATAGCGATATTATAAGTTAGAGATGTAGTACAGTGCTGTTGTGCGTTGTTTTCGCAAAAATCTGTCTTATTGATCTGAAACATTATTGGATTCAAATATTTTTACGATACGATTTTTGATATTCAAATTCAATAACGTCCTATTTATTCAATGTTAATAATATTACATAAAATTGGTACATTGAAATAACTAAACGATGGATGGACTGTGTGAATTATGATATAGATAGGAAGGGGGTTTTGGTAAGAAAAAACCATGTTACGCCGACCCCAAATAAGTTGGGATAAGAGCAGGAGAATGCTGATGGTACATTATCTAAGTGACTGTAACCCAGTAGCTGTAGTGCTCGCCGTCCGCAATGAGGTACAGGTTCTAATAGTAAAATAAACTACTCTAATTTAGCTCAGTTGAAAGGTGTATAAAAGGAATAGTTATCCAAAAAAAGTGACCCACAATACTTAAAATATTTAAAAAAAAAACTCCTTATAAGTAATTACACCGGTTCTTAAAAAAACTTAAAGCCTAAGTATTTCCTCGGTTATATTTAAGCTAACTTAATAAAGTCTTAAAATAAATCACATTATAAACAGCGACGTTAACGGTTTGGATTCTTTGTACCCAGTGTTTAGTTATCCCGGTATTATTTTCGCTTTAATGCAACAGTTCATTTGGTACTTGGGACGTAACAGACGTGCGCGCTCCCATTAATTGCACCCGCGGTATTATCTCAACTCGCATCCCTGTCGGCACTAGTGACGGACGCTTTTATAAGGGTTTTAGCCTACTCTTGGTGACCAGTGAATGATCAGCGATGTGGATGCCTATGCTACTTCCACCGCCACCACAGCCAGTGGTGGTGCAGCCCTTCTACATCGTGCCCACCATCTACATACCCGTACGGATTATGACACGCGTGAGTGTTTTTTTTTTTTCTAATTACTATGTAATCTCATTTTGTTTCAGCACCTAATAACATTTTGGTTAATGACGAAAGTTTAGAAAAATACGAAAAACAAATGGCTATCGTTGATTGGGAATTAAATTTTTCCCAAAAAGGTCTGTATTTGATGTAATAATTAATTATTTAATTAGGGCTGTTTCCAGTGATGTTTTTTTTCTCGAATATTTACATTTTCTTTTGTTTCTTTGTGAGTAAATCGACTTAGATTGTGTTTGATTTAAGGCATTAGACCAAACTTTTTGCTGATTTAAAGTCTTGATTAGATGAAATAACATAATAATACAGCGTTCCTTCTTCATAAAATATCAATACATTGGGTTAAAACACAACAGGTATCGGAACCTATTGTCTTCTAATATATTTACTATATTTTTCACCAAACTCTGCACTTGTTGATTGCTAGAAAGCTGACGACAAACTTTATTTTTCTTGTTTAAGGTGACATTTCAGATTCCGTCGCTAATACAGTTCGACCGATTTTTTCTGCCAAATGTTCGATTTATGCTAATCCTATAGTCGAAAAGTTAAGACCATACGAGTTTTGTGTGACTTTTGAACAAAATGGACCTGATGCGGGTTAGTGGAATAAAATGTAATTAGTTAAAAATCTTGTACTTTTATATAGTGTAAATAGATTTTGGTAACGGTTATTCAATTTCTCAATCATTTGTTTTTACAGCTTAGATAATTTCCTCTAATATCATCTCTTATTTTCGCTGTCATTTAAAAACAGTTTTAAGAAAACGTCATTACCCTTTTATTCGTTCGCATTTTCATGTTGAGTTGACATCTTCTCTATGTAATACGGGATCATTTTCATTGTGCCGCAGCAGCTGACCATGATAAATGATGTTTAATGATATTTATTTCTGTATATTGGTTATTACAACACTTTAACACGTTAAGGGGCCCAGCACGAATTCGACAGATTTTTATCAATTTTGTTCATTATTTATGAGACAGGGTAAAAGAATTTGGTCAAATTTATGGGTGACTTGAAAACTCGAGTACTTAGTTTTGCAGATGGCTTCAAGGGATTCCAAATAAATTAAGTTTTCTTGGAAAATCACTAATTTTCGCAACATGTTTTCCAAAAGTTGACGCGTGACAGACGTTTTACAAGAAACGATATTTATATCATAATTGTTTTCAGCTTCTAAACAAAATATCACTTATAAACCTTAAATTTTTAAACCCACTCAATATTCTTGTCATATAAAACTTTTCTATTATTTACAAATATTTTAAGAAATTTAAAAGTCACACATTAGTAGTAGTAAATCTTGAAATATATTTTTCTTTAATTTAATTTATATAATACAGTTTTTTCGTGTAGAGAGTGTAATAACGTATGTTTTCAAACTAAATAAGTTTGGTGTTTTTATGGTTTTTTGAGGAAAGGACCACACAGATTTGCACGCATTGGTCAGTAAACTTGTAGCTCAAATCAGAACTTAGGAGCTCAACACATCCACAAAAAATACAAAGACAACACATTTAGGTAGGCCGTATAAAGTACTTAAATTGGCAGATTATCATTAAAACTAACTAGGGCAACAAATGATCCACATAGCTCTTACATTCTTATTAATATCACAATAATATAATACATAACAAAGTAAATATTCAAGTGATTATATAAATAATACTCATCAAATGTCAAAGTGTAAATACAAATAGTTTTCAGACTTAGCCTCTAAGGGGTTTTAAAATAACTTCTCTGTCTAAAGTGTAACTCGGGTCGTCCGTTACACATAAAAGAGATGGCAGCTTCACCTCCGCCAGACAAAAAGCTTAATTGCTTGGTTTTAATAACTTACAGAAAATAAACATACTTCAAACACGGCGTTTCCTGCCGCCGAGATACTTTAAGTTATGTTTCCGTGTGTAGTGTGACGAGAATACTAGTTAAATTTCACACCAAAATTCATCCGTGAAATGTAAAGACTAAAGGAACAGAATATAACTACATTTTATCATGTTAAATATGTATCTATTCGGAAGTGTGCAGAGTTTTTTTTTTTTTCAAATAAATAAGGAATCTCTAACATCAATGGCATAATATTTAAATAACTTTACTGAATCAGAATTTTAATTTTTGTCTTTATCCCTCAAAGTTTTGAGTTTACACGCATAGAGACAGCACCGTAGCACGTAGCACGTGCTACGCCGTAGGCCTGTAGCTCGGCGCGTAGCAAACAAAGCCGTCACGACTCAAAATTTGAATAAAGTTAAGCTAAGCTAACTTAGCTCGCGGTCTGGCATGCTGTTGAACTAGGAAGGTGCCACCTGGAAATATGGCGGCTTGCATTTTTTTTTTAAGTTATTAAACAATTTGATTTCCTTGCGTCGACATTGCTTACACTGAAATAAAACAAATATTTTTTAATGAATTTATCAGACTTACCAAATCTCCTGTCTGTGATCCAGCAAGTAAATTGTTGCAAAATTACTAATAACTAATTTAATAGAATGTTATGTTTGGGTAGCAATACGCGCGCTACGCCGTAGGCCCGTAGCTCTCCGCGTAGCGCTACACACGTTACGAAAGTTACGATTTAATACTATTGCTAGATATGAAAAATCAAACGCAAAATATGCGTTGACGTGAAAGTGCGGGACCAGCCCGACTACCTAGGTATAAATGAATAAAATTAAACTAACTTAGCTCGTTGTGTCTGTGCCTACTGTGCGTAGCAACTAACTGCCGACAAAAATAATCTTAACTTTTTTTTCTCTTTGCTGGGTTACGGTATTAATTTTTATGGCACAAAAATATCATAAAATATCATCATTAAAGCTAAGAAGTTCAATTGTTATTTACTGCCACCAAACAATGCCAGACAGATGCCCGGCTCTAGATACAGATTTAGTTAGGTATTTATTTTTAAACAGATTTCGTATCTTACTTACAACGGTAATACCATTATGCGCAGTTTATAAGTGGGTTAACGTGCCTTTGTATGGTGGATACGGACAGATGTCATCATTCTTCTCAATATTTTAGATCACGGCGCCATGCTTGTGTTGAACTCGAAGATCGTTGGATTCTTCTCCTGGGGCGACATTAGAGGACGAGGCGTGCCTTTAATTATTTTGAACATTTTACATTTTAGAGAATGGTTTGAAAGTATAATTAACTTATGAAGTATTTTCGCTGTTTTAATTCATGTTTTCTACAGTACTTTTCATGATAGATTGATTTTTTCGTTGTTCAGGAAGGTGTTTTTAATGTTATAAATATTTAATTTCATATTCTTGACACACATCAGGATTTCCTTTATGAGTTACTTTACCCGTAACAACTTAGAAGTTGAACAAAAATCTTATACTTTCACAGTAAGTTTATCTCAAGTACCATAACATACAGTTATTTAGACATACAGTTAGTTATTTCACACGTATCTTCAACAAAGGTTACTAGAAAATACTTGTACAGTTCAGAAATGATAGAAGTAAATATTTAAAAGCAGTATCAAACGTTTTCAAGAAGAGAAGAAGAGAAGAGTTTACCTTGCTATAGATGAGAAAGTGGCATAAAGTTCAACTAAATATTTTTTCTTTCTTTATATCTTCATTCATTGCGAGATACACATATAAAGAGATTTCCATTTAAGACGCTCAAAATCTCCAAATTTAAATATGATAAAATTAAGATTTTTTAGAGTACATTATTAATAAAAAAATGTATAGATTTGGTATCTGTCATATGGCTTCAATGTATGGCGTGTGTTCTAGAGATCAGATTGGCGATGACCGCATACATCCAGCTCGAGCTTTGTGTTTACTCCGTGAGCCTTCATATCATGGAACATAACATCCATTGTTTCATTTGACGGGTGACACGAAGCGCCGTCTTGTTGACAGCGCATATCTGAGATCGATATCTTCCAATTTAGACCATACTAACTGGTCAAACTGTACCGTGTGATGCCGGACGTAATGAATAACACCACCCCATTTCTTCCCGTGGGTGTCGTAAAAGGCGACTAAGGGACTTACTAGAGAATGGGCAGCAGCGTTCTCCATGCATTTTACCACCATACTGCGATCGCCAACCCGCCTGCCAAGCGTGGCGATTATGGCAAAGCCCCCCAATTTGGGGGAGGCCTAAGTCAAGCAGTGGACGTCTTGCGGCTGAGATGATGATGATGAACTGGTCAAACCGATGACCTGGTGAAGGCCGCAGGAATACGTTGGATGCGAGAAGCACAGAACAGGTCGAAGTGGCGGTGCTTGGGGGAGGCCTATGTCCAGCAGCGGACGTCTTTTGGCTGAAATGATGATGACGAACTGGTCATCATGGACCTGTATCTTTGCCATCTCTATCTGTTGCCATTTATAAAGAGGTCGAGGCGATTGGCAGGTATTTTTATCAGATATCATTCATCATCATCGTTTCAGCCATAAGACGTCCACTGCTGGTCTTAGGCCTCCCCCTTGGGGGGCTTTGCCATAATCACCACGCTTGGCAGGCGGGTTGGCGATCGCAGTTTGGTGGTAAAATGCATAGAGAACGCTGCTGCCCATTCTCTAGTAAGTCCCTTAGTCGCCTTTTACGACACCCACGGGAAGAAATGGCGTAAAATGACGCATCATTATCAGATATAATTCCGTCCATAATAATTATTAAGTACCATATTAAAATGAAAAAATTAAGGCCAATTCTCATAATAAAAAACGTTCAAAATTTAGTCGTAGTCGCATCTCGGCCACAATCAAATGTCATAAACTTGTCAAAAACGTATGGAAACTCGAGATATTTTTGACAGATTGAGATTGAGGTCAGACTGTGAAACTTGCTTGATTGCCATTTAAAATTTGAGCATTTGAGCGTCATTGATGGAAAACCCTTTAATCTTACACTAAAACATACATACAGTGTGTTTTGTAACCATGGATTCAGTGGATGATTCTGAAACCATGTGCGTTGAAATTTATCGTCAGCTATAAAATAATTGCTTTTCCATAAATTTTGACCAACACCTCTTTTTTATAACCGACGAAACATGTCTTGGTGGTTACAGTTTGCGTGTCTATGCCCCTGATACCTTGTATAGTACGAGTGTTATGTACAAGTATAAAAAAGGGGCTTTGAGTACCAAACGCATCGCTCTCAATGACAAAAGTGCCGTAAAGGCTGCATTATGCATGGTATACAGAGAGGATGTTCTTTCTAACGGAATGATTGTTTGGAAGAGGTAATCTCTGAAGTAACCTACAGAAGCAAATACAACCTTACCTATTCCCGATAGTAACTGTTTCTCACTGTAACGAACAGTTAAATGCTTTTAGTTTTTCGTATTTTTTTAAACATCCATCAAGTTTGCCAGTGCTTAGATACCTATTTATTATACTTTTAGCAGTTTATCAAAAGAATTTGTGTCAATTTTAATTATTGTAAAATAGTCATGAAACTTTAGAGCTTCTGTTGCTGATCGTACAATGGAGCGGAGGTCGACTGAAGAATGCCATGTATTTCCCGGCATCACCCTAAGGCAGATTGCTAGAAAATGCCTGAGGCATTAAATGTGCCTTCGTACAGTTTTTTTTTAATTGGCGATAAGGTTTCAATAATAAATAAATGAGGATGCTGCTTTTTCACAAAGGTCTATTTTTACCAGAAAACTTTTTATAAAATAGACAGTGTTCTTTATCATTTTAAGTGTAGAGTTTCAGATCCGGTGGACGCTGTAGTAACTACTTAGATAAGTAAAAAGTGAAATTTCACTTTTATTTTTAGAATCTACCTACTCACAATAATAATAATAATCACAACTCTTACTGAACTCCCTCCCCTGGTTACCCTATAATTATATATAGTCATTATCGGGGTATCCTGACTTATTATTATATCAAATCACATTTCCGTTGAGACATTTTCTATACTGGGTGACATTTATTAACGTCTTGAAAAAAAATAGGTGAACGGAATAGAAGCCTTTGGCATAGAATTTTTTATTTTTGAATAACATGTAATAAAATTAGTCTAGCAATGAATACTACACATTTAAAGTAACATTTCAAAAACAAAAATTTGAAAAAAATAAAACGATAAAAATCTATCGAAACTCAAATCATTCGCACCTTACTCAATGCACGGGATGTATCAATGATTTCGTAGCGCGGTCCTACCCTTTGAAGCCGGCCAATAGGTGGTTTCATTGATCTTTGTCATCTGGTATAAGAGACCACGGTGATCCGTAACTCAGAACCTCAGACACAGTGCATTTTATTAATCATTGCCCGTGATATTATGTATCAAGATTTATGACGATGACCAAAAACCACTAACGATTGCATATAAAATTATGACTAACGTTTAATTCGTTTTATAAGACTGACTTCCAACATATTAATGTTTTTACAACTATTGCACCTGCCTTGTCTTATATTTTCGCCCTGACTTCAGCAAGAATCTATCTATGTTAGTACTAACAATAGCCAAATGGGTTAAAGATATTTGTTGATTAACGACCCATTTAAATAAAGTGAGAAGGCAGTTTTTACTATGAGATATTGTCCTGGCAGTTACAGGTTTACGAGTATATCAATTATTTATGTGTGTAACTTTTATAAAAGCATGTCGCTTTTTTGCCAGTTTGTGTGATCCTTTATTTCTTCTAAACTACACACACTAATCAGGTGTACATTGATATTTATCTTAGTTATTGCGCAGAAATATCTTTGTAGTAAACATACGAAACAAGAAACGTCGATAGTATTACTATATCTATGTAAAGTATACATAGTGAAGAGTGTGTTGCAATTTTTTGTACAGACTAGTATGATTCAAAAATAAGAAAAATATACGGAGTTAGCCATTCAAATGTTTGTTTTGATTGAAAATGTCCATCAATATGAAATAACGTGTTTTATTGCAAATTCCGTATTTAGTTTAGTACCTCGTTAATTTTACCACAAAGTTAGTATTAGACCTATACAAATATGAATGCGTTTAATCCGCTTGTATTTCAACAGCCCATACCGGTGCTCGCTAAGTACCTTGTACACCGCTAATTATGCGGCTTTTCAATGCAATATTACAATTTTGAATAAATGTATGTTTCACTCATCAAACGTATATTTCCATTAAACAATAATTGAAATTGAAATTCTACATTTCAATTGCAATTATTGAATTAGTAATAATTGAATTATGTGAGAAATTCGTAGTAATTCCCAACTATTTCCTATTAATATACGTTAGGCTATTGGTATAAAAGAAGGTGAAACAGAATAAATATTTTGTAAAGTTTTCTGGCGAGTAAATAGTCCATACTCTTCATCATTTCAACCGAAAGACGTCAACTGTTGGTCATAAGCGATTCTAGCCAGCAAGTATTTGTAATCCTACGACCGTCATTGTGGTCATATTAATTAGCTTTGTAATTAAATACTGTTGAAGACCAACAGTTAAGAGAGTAATAATCATTAAGTTTGCACACATCTACCTGTAGGTAGCCATATCTAATGCAGACCAGTCCAGCCATGTCACCTCAGTGTGAAAGTGCTGACGGTCGCAAACATCACTATAGATATAATAATAATATCTTAGGACAACCAACACAACATTGTATGACCCCAAACTAGGCAGAGCCTGTAGTATGTCAACTAGACAACTGATAAACACTTATATATTTCTAAATACATACATATTATAGATAAATTACACCCAGACACAGAACAAATGATTGTGCTCATCACACAAAGATTTGTCCTGGGTGGGAATCGAACCCACGACCTCAGTCTTTGCAGTCAGGGTCACTAACCACTAGACTAACAGGCCATTCAATATACCTATACTGTAAGTTAACATTGCATGGATATTCTAAAAGTGTCGAAGTGTGTTCACGCGATAATTTACTTTAAAACAAGGCAATGACTAAGCTGTGGAACATAAATTCGAATGTATTGATTTTTAATAAAGCCTTGTTTGAATTTGCCGTAATTATGTATAGTCCTCCAGACCATATTGTCGGGCTGTTACTAACACATTCATAATTTAAAACTCAATAACGCAAATTATTGCGTATATATTAAGAACAACATAGTGATTTTTTAGGTAGGTATTGTAAATATGAATAATGAATAACTGGAAAGCACAGATTTAAAATAAAATAAATTGAAATTGTAGTAATCTGTTTGAAGTACTAGTCATGTAAAATACTGAGAATACCTGAACCATACAAGTACTCTGAAAATATTATTACGTCCATTTCTGAGAGTACTTTAATTGCGATACGAATGAATGATCCGTTTGGTACTTATAGTTATTTCGAACGCTGATTTTGCTTTTGTTCGTCGGGGATTCATTGGAATAACTACTTAATGACTGCTGAACTGAATCAGTTATGTGAACAAATGAAAAATAAAAACATGAAATTATCATTAAAAATGTTTTCCAAACAAGTTCTATGTACTAGTCTAGGTTCTTATTTGTTATAGTTTCGTAGAGATACATTAGGCGCTGGTATTTCAGTTTGACGTGTTTACTTGTTATTAAGATGTTGATGAAGTGCTGAGACGAGCGGATAATTTTCATGTAACATCTCTAGAACATTTTATAAGTAAGTAATACCTACTCACTGATACATCGAGGTGAAAATCTTGCACGCGAACAAATATGTCTTTTTACTTATTCAGGAACTATAAACTTCTTTGCTCTGGCTTATCACAATATGTTTGTTACAGGTGGTGGGTAGGTATATAATGCCTATTTTTGTTTTTGGGGGGAAACTATCAAAAGGCGCCTAGGGTTTTGGGATAAACCGGGGTTGTAATATTTTTACCATCCAGGTGGTCTCTATCTACACATGGAAGGTACATAGATACCTAGACCATTAACAATAAAATGTTTCTACCATCATAACCTGAGCTAGTACCAAATGGTTATTCTTAATTTTGAAAGTAAGGCAGTGTGAAGATTTGGCAGACCCCATATGGATCTCAAAACAGATGGCCGATAAATAACCCGAAAAGTAATGGACTGGCGGCCGCGGACCGTAAGACGTAGCGTTAAGACCGCAGGAACGTACTGGATGTGAGAAGCATAGAACTGCACCCTAATTGCGAAACGCACAATTTATCAGAATCTGAATGGGATTGAAGATTATTTCTAAACCATTGCATCATTTGTTCGAATAAATTGTCGGTTCAGCAACGTAAATACCGCAATGAATGTTGTTTAACTATGAATATTAAACCAATTCCTACCGATAAAAAGTTCCGCAATTACCCCTCTGGTCCAAGTGGCGATGCGTGTCTGAAATGACAAAGTTACACGTGGCCTACATGTTCAAAAATTGCTTTTGACGCTTTAAGGCATGTTATGAAATTTTATTGTCTTTTAAATGAGTTTTAAAATAAAATCATTTCTTTAAAAAAGATTGAGCCGGATAAGACTTCGCTTTAGTTTTCTTTCTAACAACATCGTGCAACTGAACAATAGCGCGCTACAGGCAGATTAAGACGAGCGCACAGCGCCATCTTTCGAGCGAGAGGAAAACTGTTAATTTGCACTTCATCATAAGGATTTTGGAACTAAGAGGATGTAATATAGATACATACATACATAAAATCAAACCTTTTTCCCATGGGGGTAGGCAGAAACTACAGAACGCCACCTGCTACGATCCTTATATACTCCTTTTGCCTCGTTTAAGTTCATACATCTGGTCATATACGCACGCCGGTTACTAGTGCTACGCACCTGCCCCTTCTGAAGAACATCACCAATAAGGTATATGTATAATAATTTATAATATTTGATTTTACAAGTGAGTAATTATAGTGTTTCTTCGATACCTGATACATACACATTTTAACAAATACCAACGCTACAATGGTGTTTTAAGTTCTTATACATAGTTATCAAACATCATATAAGCGGGAAATAATGAAGGATTTTATTTTTATTTTTATTTATTTATTTTGGATCTCCAACAAAAGATGTACACAATACATTGACACGTAAATAAAGGGTAACATGAGGTATTAAGTAGGTGTACTCCTTCACTTATAGGAGACCACAGCATGCACAATAGTTTACAACTAAGCTAACAAAGTTAAAATATTAATTATAGGTAAAATTTGGTAACAGTTTATAGATTATTAAAAGAAGAATATGAAATACATTGAAATACTTAAATTAACACCTAGAGATATTTAAATTAAATTAAATCTAATAAACATTTTTTATATTTAGATAGAGACTCACAGATGTCTAAATTCTTAGTTTTGGCTAATATGTTATATTGCCTACAAAGTCTCGGAACAGCGGCGTAATGACCGAGGTTAGTTTTTGAGCCAGGGATGTAAAATAAATTATATGTGTTAGGTCTGGGAATCCGAGTCGGAATTTTAATCTTTAATGAACTCAAAAGTTCACTGCAATGTATCGTTCCATTAAATAGTTTGTGGAGGATGACGCAGTCCAATTTCTTCCTACGACTGGTTAGTGTATTCATGTGGTAGTGTTTCAACCTATCAGTGTAGCTAGTAAGTTGTTTAGCCAAGTGATCTCCGTAGCACAGATGGTAAAGGAACCGCTTTTGGACACTCTCTAATCGCTTCGCTAATTTTAAACAAATACTCAGTCTTACTTAACTTAGGTCATCATTATGATTAGGTAGGTACGTTTAACCACCCAATCTTAAAATGTAGGCACACAAAACATTACGATAGGAACCAACCACCAGTAGCCGTTGTAGAGTTCTTTAGTAAGGACGCCTGCCGGTATCATGAAAACGTCTCCACCAAATCAAAACTTAATCTTAAGAGGGAATTAAGAATAATTAAAGGGTAGTTGAGGTTTTTTGTACAGACGCTAGCACACCAAGGTACCCGAAACTGTTAAATTCTCCCAATCAACTTTGAACCTAATGCTTTAGCGATAAAGTAAAATCGAAGTAGTTGAAAATCTATTAAAGAAATTTGACAGATTCTAGTAGCTCAATGTGCTGGCGTCTGTACTACTAGCCACAGGTTCGTATTTAATTACAGAATTACATTTATATGAAGAGTAAGTATTTTTGCATTCAAATGCATTGTATCTATTTGTGTTGGAACGTCGTCTCATTTCTATAGAACTCCAGGAAATGAATCCTCTCGAACATCTGCATTGTAAACATTTCAGTTGCTTTCACTTTTACGAATTCGTTAGTTTCAGTATTTAATATTCAGGTGCTCCTAGTAGAACAATATGACACAAGCTTTTGCACCAATTCACGAATGACTGCCTCTGTTAATTTAACTTTGATATTAAAGGCTCGTGCAGGCTAGCCCGAAGCGACGGTCGCGCGCCATTCGGCGATTTATATCCGTATAACAAAGGCTCGTTCAGTTCAAAACGCGCGCGACCGTTCACACAGGGGCAACTGTCGCGTCGCGATACTTACTTATTAGTTTAGTTTACCTTCTGTAATTTTATTCTAGGTGCGTCGTTCTCACACATCATTTTTTATTGAATTGAACATTGTAAAAATTTTTTTAAAAGAGTAACGGTGGAGTTTCTTGCTCATTCTCCTCTAAACGAAACTATGTACCTTTTGGAAGGGGCGACTAGAATGAAATCTTTTTTAATGCAAATGTTAACGTTCAAAAGTGCCTTTTATGTGCATGTTTGAAATAAATGCTTTGACTTTGACTTTGAAGCAACTCCAAGTCAAAGCAAAGCATTTATTAAAAAAACTAGCTTTTGTAAGCGACTTCGCCCGCGAGGAGGTCGGAAATTATCCCGCGGGAACATACTACCGGGATAAAAAGTACTCTATGTGTTATTCCAGGTTATAAACTATCTATGTGCCAAATTTCATCTAAATCGGGTCAGTAGTTTTTACGTGAAAGAGGAACAAACATCCACACATCCATACATCCAGACTGGATGTCTGGATGTATGGATGTGTGGATGTTACATCCATACATACAAACTTTCGCGTTTATAATAATAGTAGGATACACAACTGCTCTTCCTTCACCTTATTGGTGATGTTATTCAGAAAAGTTAAGTATGTAGTAGGTACTCGCGTAGTACTCAGCGTGCGTGTATGACCAAATCAAACGACAGAAAACGAGTATTTGAAGATCGTATTAGGTGGCGTTCTGTAGTTTCTGGGAAAAAGGCGGGAGTTTATGTATGTATGCACCATCCCAATTCTTCCCGTGGGTGTCGTAAAAGGTGGCTAAGGTACTTCCTACAGTGTGGGCAGCAGTGCTCTCTATGCATCTTACTACAATATTGCGATCGGCAACCCGCCGACCAAGCGTAGCGATTATGGTAGACCCCTGTCCTTCTGCCAGGGTCGCGAGATTGTTCGAAAGAGATACCGTGACCCTGGCACATGGGCAACTGAAGGAACACGGGTGGGTTTTAGTCAGTAAAAGTCTGACACGCCCTCCCGCTCCGCCCAGAGCGGGAGAAGTCATTTGATGATTTCCCATCCAGGAAAAAAAAAAAAAAACCCCTGTCCTTTAAGGTAGGCCTAAGTCCAGCAGTGGACGTTTTTCGGCTGAAATGATGATGATGATGGTAATTAGTGACTGATACTTAAACACGTGATTGGACTCGTCATAATAAACAACTGTCCCAAGAAACGAGTATTATTTCGGTCATGTTCTAGTCAGTTGACCTCTAACAGATAGCACACGTGAAATGAAACTAATTTATTTGCCACAATATAGGTATTTACATAATAACGTGGTAAAATAATTTTAGTTTCACTATACTCGACTTATCAGTCGTGCAAATATTTGTAGTACATGCATAATAATATCATTAAATTACAAGTCATAAGTCATTATTAGTCATACATTATAAAATCACTATAAAATTTACAGGTTTACTTCGTTGATAACCTAGGAACATTAAATTATAGAATATATTAAATTAGATTATTTCTCGCAGCTAAGACATTGCGTCAATGTAATAATTAGATTTATAAATAATGTCAATAGTTATAATTTAAATAAGTGTTCGTAAATAGATAGTAGTATGTAGCTATGCATCATGTCTGTTTAAAATTTAAATAAACATCTATAGAATAAAAACATCTGTCACAAAGCCAATTGTTTAAAGTTCTGTTTAATTTCAAGTCATTCAGTTTTCTATTTTTTTCTGGTAGTTTATTATAGATTTTCACCGCCATGTTGTAACAGTTTCTGTTACATAACCGTAATCTTCTTCGAGGTACTACCAGGGGTTTTTGTAGTGGTCCGTGGTCCGTTCGGTTGTAAGACGAATGAAAAAAAAAATGCATGTTCAAAGTGGAGTAATTTTGTTTCTTAAAAGGGATTGGTAACTCAGCAGGCGTATTATATTTTTGTCAAGTTCTCAATTTTGTATAGGGCTAACGTTTCTTGGGGAAAGTTTTTTTATGGTGAGTACAACCATACATCTGTATAAATATTGGTCACGGGTAATTACTAGTCACCATACAGTGTGGCGGGGGCATCGACGGGCAAACTGTGTAATCTGGTTTCAGCATATATGATTCTAGACTCCCAGATTAGACAATTATCATCGCTTAAACTGTGGATTACTGAATTCATGGTAACATTCTGCATGTCGATGTCCCTGTCAATTTGTATGCGTATCAAACTAACAAGCTCCTTCTCGGAATTCTGTAGCTCGCCAGCGAGGCTGCCATCAATTCAATCTACTGTTCTGGCACACACCTAATTGTTATTGCATTATTCTGCGAAATATGTCGACCACAGAGCAAATACAAAGCGTCTATATTTGATTCTGTTATGGACAGGATAGGTTCAATAGGATAGCCTCACGTACGAGGCTTCAGCGAAACGTCAGTGCGCTCACGTTTGACAGCGCTCCGGAATATACCTACACAAAAACAGACAGGATTCCAGGGAAGCTTAAACAGATACTACGGATTTATGTCTATTTGAACTATGTGTATTTGACACTTTTCAAGTGTATATTGTGCGTTCTAAATAAGACGTTGGCGAAGATAAATTGTGATGTCAGAATATCAATATCTTGATAAAAATCTCTTTAACTCTAGAAGATTCTAGAAAAATAAAATCACTCGAATAAACAATATCACTACATAGTATAAAACAAAGTCGCTTTCTCCTGTCTGACCCTGCATGCTGAGATCTTTAAAACTATGCAATTGATTTTGATGCGTTTTTTTAAATCGATAGAGTGATTCAAGAGGACGGTTTATACGTATAATATGCGGGCGAAGCCGCTGGCAAAAGCTAGTAATTAACAAAACTGGTTTAGACGCACGAACACAGAACATAAATGTGGCGTTCCGCACATAAAGGTACCAGATGTCGGCATTTAGTTTCAGAGTTATTTGCGTTTTTGTAAAATCGGGTGAAAATATGGTATTTTGTGATTTTTACTGATTATTGTTCTACAACAAATTTGCTACAATGTGATACAATTAACATTTACAAACAATATTTCTAAGCATTTTTTTTTTTAAGTAAATGTTTAGTAAAAAGCTACCAGATGTCGGTAGGTCTTATAAATTGGCGATATTTTCATAATTATTATGTTCGAGTTTTTGAATTTTAATACTATTTGTATATTGGCAGTACAGTATCGGTTATATTAGTGTTACATTGATGCATATAATGTTTTGGGATCTATGTGGAAAAATCTATGTAACAAACGAGGACAACACTGCTTTGCGCAATTTCCCATTGCTTGTAACCTTAACTTTCAAACTCCATTTTCTCGAAACTAGGGTTTTCAGAATTACAACTTTGGATGTCTGTTATAAAAAAAGTAATAGGCAATTTTTTTTAAATAATCTGCATAATAAAGGGACTCTTCTAGATTCTACATCCGGCCTTAACTCAATACCTCCTTACTGGTACCTTTATGCGCGAAACGCCACATATATAGTCCACAGCTGCTTCACTTCACAGCCGCTTCCACTCACCAAGATGTTGTGCATGGAACATGAACATAATATCTATATAATACCACCATCAGGTGGAAATATGAATGTAAAATGATTTTGTCTATAATATATACATACATACATACATATACAGGTTGGTTTTTAGGGTCCCGTATTCAACAAGGGCCCTTATAGTTTCGCCAGGTTCGTCTGTCCGTCTATCCGCAGTTTAGCTCAAAGTCTTAGAACCAGAAAGTTGTAATTTGGCATGGATCGATATTAGTTACGCCGTCAGTGGTAAAATAGAATATCTACTAATCAATATAAAAAATTATAAATAGAAAATGGACTAACTTAAGTACTAGATAAGTTAGAAATCGAAAAAAAAAAACTTTTTTTTACATTTTGTAGGAAATGAGACTCCAGGCTACTTTCTACGATGCATAGACCGGTCGAAAATAAACAAAAAGAAAAATAAAATCAACGCTGATTTAAAAATAATAGACGTCTCTATAAGCGCCACTATGTTACAAGCGACGAATAAAGAGTGCTAATTGGTCAAAAGAAGATAGGTATGGGTATAGTACACCATGCAGTTATGTTGCACATACTCCACAACCCAAACCACGTTACTAAAGTCAATTAAGGCCAGGTTTTCCCGGCCCGGTGGGTTTTGAAACGCTACCTCTGCCTCCCCCAAATACAGACAGCGCGACGTACCTATTTATTTTCGATGCGCTGCCGACAAATTCATGGAAAATCCATGCCACAGTATAACATATTTGCAGTTGATCAACTGAATTAGTTTTACACTTTATGCTAGCTACGGTGTAGTGAACTAAAATTATTACTTAAATTGTTCTGTGTGCATATTGGGCGTGTTCATATTTTCAGATAAAGACACTAATCCTATATCGATATATCAGCAGGTATACCTACACCAATTTGGTACCGATATAATTATTACTGGCCCGATGATATTGGTGAATATCGATGAGTATCGCAACGCACCAAACGACCACAGTACTAAGTATCTACATTTTGAAGTCGGCAGGGCGAAAATTTGTGTTAGAAAAATGCTACTCTCACTCAGCACTGTGTCTTTGCCGATAGATTTCGATAGTGTCGGTCGCTGTTTGCGACAATATAGGTGACAATAACAACACACGATGTGTATCAGTGTCGTCATTAAGCTACTGTGCTGTTTTGTAACAATCATTTATTTTTGTTCACGATTCAAAGGCAGAAATGCATTTTAATAGAAACTAGCTTTTGCTTGCGGCTGCGCGGACGACAAATGATAATGATAAATTATTTTATTTCTGTAAGTATGTTTGTACAAGCACTTTTAAGCGTCAACTAAAAATTACAACGCGGACTGTGGATACGGACGAAAATTATTGCACGAGATCATACTACAAGTGATAAAAGCATCCTGTGTGCATCCTAACCCTCGTCGTGGCGTACTATATGTAATCGAAATCCGTTCAACCGTGAAAACGTTACTAACAGACGTAAAGACATATAGAGTTGCTTTCACTCATCATTCATTCGCATTAATAGTACAAAGTACTAGCTTCTGCTCGCGGTTTCGTTCGCGTGAAATTATTCTCCGCCCGCGCTACTATTACTTATATTTCGCGTAGCGTTCTTTCTGAGTTTTGCTCTAGCTTTTTATCCACCTGGTGGCCCTGAGATTAGCGCTTTCAAACAAATATTAAAAAAATCTTTAGCTCTATTATTAGTGTAGATATACAGTAGAACGCCGATTATCCGAATTAATTGGGACTGGGGTCGATTCGGATAATCGAAAATTCGGATAATCGGACATAGACTGGTAATAAAGAAAAACGAACTGTCACACTTACAATAAACTTTATTAAGTTTAACAAATACAGTTCTGCAATAACGCTCACTTGAACATCTCGATCAGAGTAACTTGCAACCCCGTCAGGCCTTAACAAAAATACAAAGTATAAAAATTACTTGGTTTTATTTTTTTATAATACGCTTAGGACCGATTTGGATAATTGGCGATTCGGTTAATTGGCGTTCAGATAATCGGCGTTCTACTGTAAGTAGATAGATTACAACCGAAATTCCGATAACCAGTCTTACCAAGGGGTACCGTGTTACCCAGTCACTGGGTTGTAGAGGTCAGATAGGCAGTCGCTCCGTGTAAAATACTGGCATTCAACTACATCCAGTTAGCCTGGAAGCCGACCCCATAGTTGGGAAAAGACTAGGTATATAAAATGTTAAATATATTGCCACTGAAGGCCACGGGTTGTGACCTAAGGACGACCTAGATACAGACGTCCTTGTTGCTCCAGTTTACTATGTGAAAACCAGGACGGCCCCACGTAAATCGATTGCCCCCGCGTAATCAGTTTTAACTCTCTGTACTTATATATTGGCTGTTGCGAGGAAAAATGTAATTTACAGGGCAGTTGCACCATATATGGTTTGCAAACATGGGTATTTAGCACATAGATGTTTTATTATAAATGTCCCACATATTTTTCCGTCACACGGGCATGCAAATCATATTATTTTTGAATTATCACATTTATAAAATTTGGCTCTTATTTTAAAGAAAGAAAAAGAGAATACAGTACAGTTTTAGTATACTATCTATGGTGTCTTACGTAAGACGTACGTCGACTCAACGCGAACGAAGTCGCGGGCGAAAGCTACAGGTAGAAGTGGTTTTGCCGTAGTAAGGTGAATGTTTAAAATTGTAATAATTCTGGTTATTGGTTATTTCAAAAGCCACAATATTTCAAAATTCGATAGCGGACTCCCGGCCACCGTAGGTGCGAGTTTGCGGGCGGCGAGCAATGGGTAGCTCGCCGCCCGGTAAGGACCAGGCTCGGGTCGACGGCGCGTAGTGTTCCACGCGCGCCTCAAAGAGATGTCAGCAGCACTGAAGGGGTCTGCTAGGACCGATGCCTGCCAGGGTCGCGAGATTGTTCGAAAGAGATACCGTGACCCTGGCACATGGGCAACTGAAAGAACACGGGTGGGTTTTAGTCAGTAAAAGTCTGACACGCCCTCCCGCTCCGCCCAGAGCGGGAGAAGTCATTTGATGATTTCCCATCCAAAAAAAGAGCCTTTCAAAATGTAATACTGGTAGAAAGCACCAAAGTTGTAATTTCGTTGATGGTAAAAGGATCTCTCGTTCAAAATGTCATGTTTCTAGACCCAGGATAAGGTTTTGCGTTGTATGTCAGAGAATTTAAAAAAATATATCAAGTATACTTATTTCTCACTGACAAAAATGGCGAATTTCCACACAAACTTACATCTTCTATTTAGGTCCTAGCGGCAAATTTTCAAAATTTCTGTATTTCTGAATTATGTTACGAAGAATGGGTTATAAATGGTCCTACTTTTTGCTTATACAGTAACCATATTATTTTGTTTGTGATGTTTGCCGCCGCTCATGAAGATCCTTAATTTTTGCCAGCTACATATAAAGAAACAATTGTCGTACTTTATGGTCAAGTGACGTACCTATTAGTGTCGCTATAATTTATCAAATCTATTATTTTAGGACATTAAAATTATATTTTGTTTGCAAAGTATAAAACAAAATCGCTTTGTACGCTTAGATCTTTTGAGATTTTCATTAACAGAGTGATTCAAGAGGAAGGTTTATAACTATCCGCGGTCATGTCGAATTGCCAACCTATCGGACTATTTACCAAAACAGAAGTGGCATAAATACAAGCATCCAATATTATGTTAAAAAGTTAGTTGTTACAAACCAAGAGTGAGTGTTTGTATTCTAAACTCAAAGCTCACAGCGATCCAATAAGATAAAATAACGGATTCGAGAAACAAAATCGTAAGTTATAAAATTGTTTATTAATAATAATAATTTATAATAAAACATTTATTTTCAGGTAACAAAGACCCATAGACATATACCTTACAAACAAACATACATAAGTATTATACAAAAACGTGTGTTAATAATAGTACACTAAACTATGTTAGTAGCACTTCACTTTTAAGTTAGCTTGTCCGTGAGCTGTCCTGTGGCACTTGTCCGCGGAAGTGACGGAACACCACGTCCTGTGGCCAAAAGTCTTCATCCAAGACGACGGGCAGATAGCAATTCGGCACACGCACCACAAACGCCTTAAAGTTGACGTTGCGGTGTGACTCCAGTAACTGTACCCTCGGTATGTACTTCGTCTTCTGGCGTACGTACTCAACAATGTCTTCCACCTTAGTGGTGTAGTGTAGGCGGGAAATGTACACGGGAGTGTTCGGCTTAGCAGCGCGCAAGCTGACTTTGGAGTGTTAGTTATTATGTGTTTAAGTTTGACAACCCGACACATTGTTTATTATGTGTATTTAATGTAGGACATCGTAGATATCGTTGGTGCCGGACGCAAAGAATAGCATCATCCCATTTCTTCTTGTGGGTGTTGTAAGAGGCGACTAAGGGACTTGCTAGAGAATGGGCAGCAGCGGTCTCTATGAATTTTACCACCATACTACGATCGCTAACCCACCTACCAAGCGTGGCGATCATGGCAAACCCCCCAAACTGGGGGAAGCCTATGTCCAGAATAACCCCTGAAGTACCGAGAGTGCTAATAACACTTATTTCAACAAAACAGTGACGTATGTAAGGAGAAACTTTAGAGTCGCAGCCCTCATTAATGCGTATCGAAAAGTCTACACACCAATACAGGTTAACCGATACATTATAAAACAAATCGTCTACTATCTTACGTAGGAAGGTTGTGTGCATGTAACCAGCATGTTGTATTATCTCACTTAGGCTAGGCATGAAAACACTGTGCCTCAGTTTTCTGTCGTGCATTTTGGACGGTAGCAAATCCCATCGGGCGAGTGCTTGATGGGATTTCTTATGTCCCAACAATCGAAATGATACAATTATATATAACTAGCGACCAGCTCCGGCTTCGCATGAGTGTGCAGTGTATAGGTCAGAGGTCGTATAAAATGTTTATTTAAAAATTTGATAGCAAAACAGATTTAGGTTAGATTAGAGCGATTAATAATTTTAAGTCTGTGATATCGTCTATGATATTAATTTGAATGATTATGTAAAAAAAAATTACATATTCGACTTTGTAGTTAGTCGAATATGTAAAAATAATGTAAAACGAAACATAGTAGCGATTATTATATTAAATAATCACACCATATTGATATTTTGACGATGGCAGTCCCATTGGGCTATCAAAGTGTATAAGTATAGATTACTAAAATAAAACACTGTTTTTTATGTAAATAATAAACGTTCATAAGTATACGAATGAGCACTCCATTCTTATTTCACCTTTGCTTGAAAATAATAAACTACTTGAATCGTATTATACTATATTTTATATATTAGACGTCGAGTAAGCAGCTTCGCTGACACGGTAGTCTGTGCAGAAGCTACTTTGAAGAGTCTTAAATGAAAATGTTTAATATATTTTATCAGGGTATATTAATATTATTACTGGGAATTAGTGCTGCAGTTCTAAGGCATTATTAGGTTGAAGAGGCTTTTGTACCTCTTGTATTTTCATGAGAAATGTTTCAATTTGTAAGTGGTCTGGTGTATGAAGGGGTATTAACAAACTAGCAAAGGGTAAATGATATGTTTGCATGTATTTCAAGTTCATGTAATGAGTCGCACTGCATCAAGTAAAATAATAAATTGTTTATGCTTATTTTATCTTTTATAAAATCCCTAGTCAATTACAAATGTTCCATACTCATGTGTGGACTTTAACTATCTATAGACAAAACAATGTGATAAAAAAATCAAATTAAATTAGCTGGTAAATCTATATTGGTATTGACATCGAAAACTTATGAAAGAAAAAAAAATTTTTTTTTGTTCATTCGTTAAAGCGAAAGTCAATGACCGTAATTGATCAGCTATTTCGTCATTTGTCGCATAACTTATTAATTACTATTTATATAGATATGTTTTACAAATTTTCAAAAGCTATAGCTTTTCAGTCGTTTAGTTGCCCATCGGGCACCGCCACTCTTCCCGTCTCGCGTCGCTATGAACAACATCGTATATTGCCATATGTTTCTGTTTACGCGTGCCGCTTCACGCGCCGCTGTACCGTAAAAACAAAAAACGTCCGACGCGCTACCAGACGCAACGCGACGCGACGTAAATGAGTCCTTATAAAGCGAGGCGATGAGGCTTAATGTACTTGTCACAGTTTAGTTATAAGTTTTTAGCAAAGCAGAATTAAATGATGAAAAGAAAAATGTTTTGTTTCATTCGTTTTCGAATCGATACCCAACAAATGGGTAAAGTATGCCAAGCAAATAATAATATCTTGGGACAACCAAAACAACGTTGTCTGATCCCAAACTAGGCAGAGTCTGTACTATGGCAACCAGACAACTGATAAACATACTTATATATTTCTAAATACATACATATTATAGATAAATTACACCCAGACATTGTGCTCATCACACAAAGATTTGTCCTGGGTGGGAATCGAACCCACGACCTGTCTTTGCAGTCAGGGTCACTAATCACTAGACTAACAGGCCAGTTAAAATCTAATTTGACCCTGTATATAAAAAGGGAAACAAACTGATCAACGCACAACCGAAACTAATTGGCCTCATCATCATCTGGCTAGCCTTTTCCCAACTTCGTTAGGGTCAGCTTCCACTCTAACCGGATGCAGCTGAATACCAATATTTTGCATGGAGTGACTGCCTATCTGCCCTGCACAACCTGGTTACTGGGTAAACCGATACCCTTTGGTAAGACTGGTTGTCAGACTTTCGGGCTTCTGACGCCCCGTAACGACTGTCATGGATCCACAAATTACAGCGGGGACCAACGGCTTAACGTGCTTTCCGAGGCACAGAACAGTCTTGGTAAGTAAAGATGGTCACCCATCTACAAACCAACCGCGGCAAGCATAGCTTAACGCGATCTATCAATCCGTGTGGCTGTTATTTTCTTAGCCACAAGCCGAAACTAATGGCACTAGGAACGTGAATTTATGCAAACGTTAAATATAATTCACTAACGGGACCTCTTCTATGGGATTTTTTGAACTTCGAACTCTCAGGTGGTGAAAAGGAGGTATTCGTTTGTATGAAAAATCTGGTTCCTCTAGTTAATAAACGTAAAAATTGCTACTTATCTAAGCAAAGTAATAAGGACTTTTTTTTATTGCCCCTTTAAGTTTGATTAGGAGGTGTTAATGTTTGTAGGGGAATTAACAAAATATACAATGATGACTCGCGAGCGAACGGCTATTATGTCAAATGAAAATAAGTAGTTGTCTTTAACAAAAGACGTATCAAGAGCTGCATCAGTTCCCATACAAAACGTGGCGTCAATAACGTAGCAAAGCAACTGTCGTAGCAAGGGCTGCTACGGCGTAGGCGGCCGCTACGACACGTGATTATTCAACAGTCAATAAGCAAACGGACGTATTACCACAGTATAAAAACTTACAGTAGGACGACGCCTTTGATCTCCTTGTAAATGCCGACAACGTGTAGGCATTGTCGCAAGAGCTAGGGTTGTCTCAAGTAAACTTTTTTAAATTTATTTTAGATCAACATTATTGCCTAACCATAATTTGCATCTGAAATTTATAATACAGGAACTATTATATTAATGTGCTTCGTCTATGGTCTGACACGCAAAAATATACAATTCTAGATTGAGGTTGAGAAAAAACACATGTCTCAATCCAAGATGGCGGATATTTCTCTAAATTAAATTTCATTTAGAGAAATATCTGCCATCTTGGATTTGAAAATTGATGTTATTTTCATAATCTTCACCCCAAGAAATCACAAAATTGACACGAATAACTATTTTTTTTTTTTTCAAAAAATGTCCTCCATCCTGGGTCAGGTACACTTGCACGATAGACATTTCCGCGAAAGACACTTGACCTCATTTTTATTTGTAGGGATTTCGTAAATCTTGAAAATGACACCCATGACGAAAAATTTGCAAATTTTCGTTGCGCCATCTTGGATTTTAATTTTGACCCCATAGTCGGTTTTAGCGACCTCTAAACCCATGAAAATGATACCCATGACGAAAAATTTGCAAGTTTTCGTCGGCGCCATCTTGGCCGCCGCACAATAAATAAATATCGGCTACACGTCGCGCCGCCATGTTGGCTTTCTATTAAATAAACAATATTTTATTTATTTCTTTACCTTTCATCCATGCGCGGCAATTGATGAAATCGCAATTCTTTATTAATGTAAGATGACGACTTGCAATCCTTCACAGCACACGTCGTATGCACCATTTTAATAAAATTATTTTTAATTAATTAAAACAAAAATAAAGTGACACACGATAGCCCTGAAAGTTTTATCCCGAACTACTAACACGGTAGCGTATGCAGTTCGGGAGCGCCCTTCCCCCGTCTCGCCCCTCACACCCCGCACGATTGCCCTGTCTAGACGTCTTCGTCGGACGACTGTATGATTTTTAGACTGTGGTATTACTAAGAAAACTATATCACATAAGCTAACTAATAAAAAGTATTTGTGGATACAATTTCACTTTCATGTTTGACAAATCAAAAAAACGTTACCTGAACGCCTTAAACGGTGGGCCAGTGCGATACCGCACAAAAATGCGCGTGATTCAGAGATACAATCTAGAAACTACACTTTGAAATTATTTGTACACAGGCAGACAACACAATACACAAATAGATACTTTCTTACATGCATAGCTAAATATTAGTATAGGATATATAACTGATCTCAATGTAATAATTGATGTACGTAATTAATTAATGTTAATGACATAATTATTTAAAAATTGTTACATATTTATTTCTTATTTTATTTTTAGAATTAGTTGCAAAACTTTTTGCTGTGCCCTACAGGGTCCGTAATTGTACATCAGCTTTAAGCCATTTGAAAGAACTTTTAACATTATGGAATGCAAATTAAGTTATGAATATGAATTAAAGAGACTAGACACCTAGTTTCTTGGTTAAACAGATACATGTACTCTACAAATTGCTAGTTATAAGCCGTTAAGAAAAAAATGCATGAGTGAGAGTTAAAAAAAACATTTTTATTGCATTATTGCAAAACATTCGCTTTCTACACTCGTCCATATATTTAATGTCAAGTTAAGTGCCAAATTTCATACTTTTCCATCATCTGCCTGGCCTTTTCCCAATATTTCTTTTTTTAATCTTACGACAACCAACACACCGTTATCTGATCCCAATTTAGGCAGAGCCTGTACTATACCAACCAGACAACTGAAAACATACTTATATATTTCTAAATACATACATATTATAGATAAATTACACCCAGACACAGAACAAATGATCATGCTCATCACACAAAGATTTGTCCTGGGTGGGAATCGAACCCACGACCTCAGTCATAGCAGTCAGGGTCACTAACCACTAGTTTAACAGACCAGTTGGGGTTGGCTTTCAGTCTATCCGGATGCAGCTGAGTACCAGTATTTTAAATGGAGCAACTGCCTATCTGACCTCCACAACCCAGTTACTGGGTAATACGACACCCCTTGGTAAGACTGACCCGTAACGACTGTCAAAGATCCACAAAAGACAGCCGGGACCAACGGCTTAACGTGCTTTTCATGGCACAAATTTAAAACTCCTCTGACCGCGTATTTTTTGCAAACAACAAAGTTATTGCTACATGTATTATTATATAGAGTAATGAGATCAAGGTAAAATTCTATTGCTGCGGCTGGTCCTTGGACGTATGGCCATCGATTGAAGACCGATACCTACTCCATGCCTTGCAGGAGGAGGTGGGGAGGGGTATCGGTCTTGCACGACAAAATAAGATTCCTGTGCATATTACACTTAATACATCTATTATACACTAGCTTCTGTCCGCGTCAAATTTTTGCTCCCGTCGCATCGATTTGCCTGCCAGTTTTGGAACATTTTTCGTTGCTCCGCTCCTTTTGATCTTAACGTGATGTTATATAGCCTTCCTCAATAAACATAGGCTACCCATCACAATAAAAAAACTTTCAATTCGGACCGGTACTTCATGATATTATCGCATTCAACCAAACAAAAAAACATAAAAACAAACAAACAAACTCTTCAGCTTTATAATATTAGTATAGATTATATCAGGAAGAAATTTTAAAACTAAATCGCATAGAAATATTTTTATACATTGAATTACTTAATTTAGTTCGATAGCAGTAAAGTGCAATATAGAGTACATTATTACGAGACCTTTACGTGGAAATATTCAATTTATTGACAATCACCAAACGCTGTTACTTTTCATTTTGAATTTATTTGATGAAAGGGAATTAATTATTATTTAACGGAACGCACATGTTTTTAGATTCATCTTTCATCAACATTTCAGCCGTAAGACGTCCACTACCGGACATAGGCTTCCCCCAAAGGAGAGTGTTTTCCATAATCACCACGCTTGGCAAGTGAGTTGGCGATCGCAGTATGGTGGTAAAATTACATAGCTGCTGCCCATTCTCCGTGACTCCACACGGAACGCGTTCTTTTGATTAGGCTGTAATAAATATTTGTTATACTAGTTCTTTGTCAATGACAGTTTTTAAATAGAAGTAATAGACAAAAGTTACGACCAGCACCCTTATTGCTTCATCATCATTTCAGCCGAAAGACGTCCACTGCTGGACATAGGCCTCCCCCAAGGGGAGGAGGATGCCATAATCGCCACGCTTGGCAGGCGGGTTGGTGATCGCAGTAAGATAGTCTGCAATGCATAGAAAACGCTGCTGCCCATTCTCTAGTATATCCCTTAGTCGCCGCTTACGACACCCACGGGAAGAAATGGGGTGGTGCTATTCTTTTAGTTCAACGCCACACGGTATTGCTTAACACACTATTATTCAGAATCTGAATCATTTTGAGGGTTATTGCTAATATAATCTTTCATTTGTTCGAAAATAATTGTCTGATTGGCAATGTTATAAACGCCATAATGTTGCGGAACTATCAAAATGTAAGCGATCCCCACTGATATTGTATTACGCAATTACCCCTCTGAAGGGTCATTTCGTACAAAATTAGGGTGCAGTTCTGAAAAAAAAAAAAACAATCTTATTTTGACTCTCCTGAAAACCTGAGGCTTGTCCTTTACGTTGTTTGATATGTCGATATTTATATATGTAATAATTTAACTAACATGATGGTTTCTTTGCGATGTTTTCCTTCACCGTTTTGAGATCAGTGGTGATGAAATAATTTACACAACGTAAAGTGCCTGCAGGGGTTGAAATCATTACCTACAACCCGAAAGCCGCGGCTTGATAAATTATAAGAATGCCTTGTTGTTCAATGGGTACTGGTAAAAACCGAAGCCATAATAAAAATATTGCTTATAATATGTGAGTACAAGTATTTTACCATTTGTCTTTATGAAAGACAACAATTCGTGAAATATTTATTGCTTTTACTATGTTGTTGTTGCGTTCAATAATTACAACGAGTGCATTATTGCTGGAGTAAATACATTGCTCCATAACCACTACCTAAGTATATCGTTAAGTCACTGGACAAGCAATGTAAACATCACATAACGATACTTTATAAATGCGTTGCATCGCGTGGTACCGCCGCAGCGGCGATTGGCGAGTTGTGATGTACCACTAACATAAGCTATCGAAAACACTGTTAATTGACTTACAAATATTTATTTATATTCTAGTTTATTCTTCAATTCGCCAATTGTTTTAACCCGGTTGGAAGAGCTGAAAAATGACACCTTAAACCAACGTAACTGGAGAGGTAGGTAGTTTTTTTGTTGTTTTTACACGCTTTATATTAGCTTCACTTGTATGTTTGTATGTTTGTATATTTGTATGTTTGTATGTTTGTATATTTGTATGTTTGTTTGTAACCGACTCCTTATAGCGCGATTTTGACCCACTTTAAACGACCAGATTTTATTCAAACTTTGCACACCTGTCAAGGACCGATGACAATGCAATAATTTCATAAATTTGTGACATTATCCTTGCCAGGGTTACCAGGACAGCAAAAAAACTGTCACAAACTACGCTGACATACGTCTCAAAATTCGAAATACCCTAAAAAATAGAAAATAAATAATAGTTTAAAAAAACTAAAAAACACGCTTCCATTGAAAACCAAACTAAAAAGTACAAAATAATGGAAAAAAAGCGTTTAGTTTGGTTTTCAATGGAAGCGTGTTTTTTAGTTTTTTTAAACTATTATTTATTTTATTTACTTACTTACTTATTATTGTTTAACCTTCCTTTCCTGTTTTGTTATTTAATATATTATATAATATTTTCTGGACATATCGTTTTTTTTTCGTGCCCCAATTGTTTTTAGTGTTATGTGTAGTTACAATAATAAAGTGGGAGAATCGATTCTTCTTCTTAGCGTGTCAATTGAAATCTAAATAGAGTTAGCACAGAATTTAAGCTACGAGCTTAGAACTTTCAGTAGCGTCAACCAACTCCTGTAGCGTGCAAATAGTAGGACACGCTGGACAAGATATCAAGTGCCGCTTGTTTGTGGGCTGACCTCATTAACACTCCAGGGCGAAGTCATCTGTGAATATCCACCTGAGCAGATTTTCTTTACTGCGGCCTACTTGAGTCGGGAGTCTATTTAAAGACTTCCAGGGAATCCAAGGCAACTCGTGTCCAGGTGCGAGATTTTCCGTAGGTGGAACGAATGGGGTTGGTAAGGAAGCGCCATGTCGCTACAGGCTGAGTCATTTCGTAGACCGTTAGCCAGTAAATGGGAGGACACACTTCAAATCCGGGATCAATTTTGGATCAATAACGCTCCATAGACGGTTTAGCAGCAATCTCTCGAATAACTTGTATGTATGACATAGTAGAGAAATTGGATGGAAGTTTTTGGGTCGTCTGCTGCTTTGCCTGGAAGCCAATAACTTTGTCGATAACTTTTCGATTTAGTCAAACACTAGCGTATATGTTAATTAAATGGCTTTTACACAGCGAACCAATAGCGTCCGCTGTTTTGTGTGCGTAAGTTGCACTGTATGCGTGATGAGTTCAGGTTTATAATTGATTGAAGAGTATGTTCAGTAATTAATTTCGAGTATACGCGCGACTGCGTATGATTTATTGGCTTTACTGAGCTGCATGTGTAATACAGGCAAAATTGAGATACTGAGATCCGATACATTTTAACAACCGAACATATTTCCTTCTTTCATATGTAAGTGATTAGGCCAAACATATCTATGGCCATAGGTACCTATGGCCTAATCGCTTGGGTCCAGAAAGATTAAAATTTTGCAAAAGAGTTCTTTTTGTATTGAAAGTTACCAAATACGAAGACTTGTTGAAATTTCATCGGGTTTCAATTCAATTCGGTTCATTGTAATTGGATTAAACAGCGGATAAAATGTAGTATGAAATTATCATCATTTTCGAAGTCAGACATGTGGAATTGGACATGTACTTGTCGTAATTGGGCTTCTGTTTAGTAAATAATTCTTTTACTGGTCGATATGTATTATTGTTTTGGGAAAGCACAAGACTGTTGATCGTTGATTAACGAAGTTAACATGTCGATATCAAATTTTAAGTTGACGTTACGTTATTGTTAACAGACTCATTAACTTTCCATAGGTCCGTTAATTAAGTATTTACCAACACGTAAAGAATAGCACCATCCCATTTCTTCCCGTGGGTATCGTAAGAGGCGACTAAGGGTCTTTCTAGAGAATGGGCAGCAGCGTTCTCTATGCATTTAACCACTATACTGCTATCGCCAATCTGCCTGCCAAGCGTGTCGATTTTAGCTAACCCCCCAAATTAAGGGAGGTCCATGTCTAGCAGTGGACGTCTCTCGGCCGAAATGGTGATGATTATGATGATCTTTTTTGTTATTAAAATCGTTCATAGAATTATATTTTGTGGTTCGGAATCGAAATAAGAGCTTTTACTACATAACACGCAAAAGTGCATGTGTGCGTACTGTAATTTGAATTGCGATCATTTACTGAAAATTAAAATCAGATATATTTCAGAAGTATACCTAAATAAACCTAAAAACTATGTCATATGTATTTGCAATCAGCAAATAGTTTTTAAATGGAGTTATTGTTGTTGTTTATTGGATTTGTTGTTAGCTTTAAATACAGTTATGCTAAAACATATCGTTCTCTCTCTGAAGGTTCCTGTCAAACTCAAACTCAAAGCAGATATTTCACATACACCAATTAGATACAGGGATTTTTGAAACGTCAAAGGGTCGCGTGGTCAGTGAGTCGAGGGGTTCACATCGGCGTTGAGTCGGCGATGAAGTACCTGGGACTTGTCCTAGTGTTACAAAGCGAGTCGTAATTTTAAAGACTCGACTCAATTATGCAAGACTCAGTGTGCTCAAAACGCTCGGAGTTTAGAGTCAAGCCGAGCTTGAGTCATTTTCGAGTCTAAAAAAGGGACTCGAGTTTTAGAAAGGACTCGGGTCTAAAAAACGACTCGACTCTTAAAAAGAAATCGTCGAAGGCGCGTTGTGTTCTACGCGCGCCTCATAGAGATGTCAGCACAAACTGAAGGGGTCCAAGAGGACCATTGCCTGCCAGGGTTGCGAATTTGTTCGAGATAGTTCGTGGTCCTGCCACAGGAAACTGTAGGAACACGGGTGGGTTTTAGTTAATAAAAGTCTGAGACGCCCGCCCTCGTCCCCAGAAAGGGAGACGTCATTTGACGACAACCTACCCACAAGCAAAAAAAAGGGTCAGTGAGTCAGAAACATGCAGCAAGCAAAGCATAGTAGTTTCCTATGATGGTGGAGAAGATAGGGCATGAAATTCCACGGACACTCTTCTAAATCGAAATATTGTTACAATATAATTGCTTTGTGCATTGTGCAGAATGTATCATTATTGGGAAATGGAATCCAACTCAAAGTTGCATTAATTCCTGCACGCATGCCTGTCGGATGAATTAATCAACAATAAGTGGGGTGGTGCATGGCGGACACACCCTACCTACACTTAATTTAGGAAGCTGTACACGATCTGGAACACAGGGTGTATTGAAACAGAATATATTTGTTAATTATATATTGAAGTCGCGAGATAAATCCCAGAGGTGCGACCTAGATGGCAGATGTTATTATGTTACCTGGTCATCATCATCTGATGATGCTGATGAAGAAGTTTTATTAACATTCTTAGTTAACTTTGTACCACATCATCCATTATGCCCTAAAGTTGGCAAAACCTTTCCTCTTCTTTAATTGTATGGGCAATACAAGAGCACCAATTATCAGATATAGGTACTGTTTCCAAGAGCTGGACAGAGCAATTGTTTCACCTCTACTAATTTAAAAAATATTTTGTTGAGCCTAAAACCCTTTCATTTGAGCCCATATTAATTCGATAGGGTTGAGATCGCAGTAGTAAGGTGGGAGGCGCAATACTACTGTTTTCTTCTTTTGTTCATTCACAACCAACTTTTGCTATAAATATTTTTATTCTCGTTTAACTTTTTCTAATCATATTACTCGAAGATCTTATTATGGTATAAGAACTTAATGCAACATTTTATTGTAAAGGATTATTTTTATTTCTCAAACAATCCTGTATATCTGCTTTTAATATGGTTTTAGTGAGTAGATTGTCCAGTTTCCACGAAATACAGCCCGATATCCATCACAATCACGGCGCCATTGTCAGTTTTGGCCAGTATTATTTTGAACGGATTATTGAGTCCATTTTCGAATGGCAGTTTTCCGTGAAAGGATGATGGAATGGATTCAAATATTCGTTGGGAATTCGTTAGAAATGCCTCTGTTGATCCTGTCAGAGGGAATCAAAACAATTGAATTATTTGTACCGGTAGCCTCTACTGCTGGAAATATATTATTGGAATTTTATAAAAGGGAATATGCACGTTTTTTCCACAGTGTGCTTCGATATTCGTTGAGGTTAGTCGTGTCGGTCGCGTGCTCTACTTAAATGCAAAGTGCAGACGCAGCAAACCAACCGCCCCAGCTGGTCCGCGCTCGCCGCTCTGACACATACAGTCACGTAAGAATTGACCTGCGTTCCATTTTTTTTTTGTTTAGTTTATACTGTCCCACTGCTGGGCAGAGGTCTCCCCCAGTTTCTTCCAGGAACTCTTGTCCCGCGCCACCTTAAACCAGCCGTCGCGGTACGCATCTAGGTCGTCTCGCCACCGCTTTCTGGCCCGACCACGCCGGCGTCGTACATCTTCAGGCACCTATTGTGTGGAGACCTTTGCCCAGCAGTCATGTTGCATACGACTAATGTGTCCCGCCCAATTCCGTTTGAGCCTGGCAGCCTTTTTGCCTACGTCTGTTATACCCGTTTTGGAACGTAGTTTGGTGTTCCGAATTTTGTCCTGTCTTTTTACACCCAGAATACTGCGTTCCATCGCTGTTTGACAAACTCCAAGGCGGAACTTTTGAGACTTCGTGAGTGACTAGGTCCGAGCACCGTAGGATAAGACGAGCAGATTACACATGTCGATGTGATTGCGCTTCAGGGAAATCAGCAGTTCAACCTTCATTAGCGTCTTCATAAACCAGTAGCTTTTCCAGGAGATTTTTTTTCGATTCGGCGATCTATTTTTCTTTCCTGCCTGTTTTTGAAAGAAAATAACTGGCCCAGATAGACATACTCATCGGCATAATGTATCTGCTGCCCAACCACTTCAACTCTACGTTTATTGCTGTTAGTTATAATTTGAGTTTCAGACCAATTCATCGCAAATCCCACCCTGGAGCTAGCCGTGCTCAACTCTTGGAGCATGTTCTTGAGCTGTGGTGGCAAAAAGGACTATATCGTCGGCAAAACGAAGTTTTGCTAGCCTCCTTTTGCTGACGTTAATGTGCTTGGTTTTCCATGAGGCTGCCAGTGACTTAGACTTAGGTAGCTCGCCACCCGGTGAGGCCCGGGTCGACGGCGCATTGTGTTCCACGCGCGCCTCAAAGAGATATCAGCACGTATTGAAGGGTTCCGGTAGGGCCGATGCCTGCCTATAAAACTAAACAAACTTGCGTATTTGTTTTGAAAGAGTTATCGTGGCACTGGCATAGGCAACTGAAGTATAAGTCTGACACACCACACCGCCCAGAGCGGGAGACGTCATTTGATGATTTCCCACTCTGAAATAAGGTAGCGACCCGTTTGAGCTAGGTTTTATTCAAACCTGTGTTTCAGGCCATCACTTTACATTTTAATTACATTGGTACAAAACAATCGATTCGTATCGGTTCGTGGTTCGTATTTGAAGTAAAATTGAAATAAATATAATCTATTAAGAACTCTGAGAAAATGCGTATCTCTACATAGTATAAAACAAAGTCGCATTTCGTGTCTGTATGCTTCGATTAAATTACGCAATGGATTTTATTACGGTTATTATCAATATACAGTGATTCAAGAGGAAGGTTTGTGTGTATAATACGCGGGCGAAGCCGCTGGCAATAGCTAGTTTGTAATAAAAACTTAAATTAAGCCAATTTAAATACTAATGAACGAATAAATTATCATCATGACAAAATTTCTAGAAGTTTTTTTGTGTCTGCGTAACTGAGTATCGTTTAATATTCTGATAACATTTTTACTACATTTTGAAGCTTCATTAACTTGTTGAGTCAAATACAAAATAGGCCCTAAAAACATTAAGTATATTTTCATGCATGTAGTAAATTATTTTTTGTGCTTCAGTCAAGCAGAAATCACACTTACTAATTTACTTTTTTGAGAATTCAAGCAGTTTGCTTGATTAAAAAAAAATTGATTCACATAGCTTTTCCGGCATTGTCGAAGACGTCGCGTTTCGAGCTTGTGTTCCGTTCCACCAGAAAAAACAACACAAAGTAAGAAATTGTGAAATAAGCAGCGCACTAAAAAATATAGAAATTTGTTTCTTGACTCCCATTCAATGCTTAAGTAATTAATTAATTATGGTGTTTTGAATTACTTGCATATTCCCGATTAAGTAGCAACCGATATAGTAACGGTTCCTTATGGAGCCAGGCGTAAGTAATAGCACAATTCCATTTTTACCTGTGGGTGTCGTAAGAGGCGACTAAGGGAGTTACTAGAGACAGCAGCGTTCTCTATGCATTTTACGATCATACTGCGATCGACAACCCGCCTGCCAAGCGTGGCGATTAAGGCAAACCCACCCAAATTGGATGAGCTCCATGTCCAACAGTGGAAGTCTTACGGCTGAAATGATGATGATAATATAGTAACTACAACATGACTGTTCTTGTATGGGTTAATCTAAGTATAACGCTTATTGAAAGTCCGACAATACCACTCCAAAGAGTGGCGTCAATACCAATTTTCAATACCTACGGGGCTGATAATTAAAGCTTTGGTAATGTAACTATCATAATGTCATTTCAAATATAAAGACACATACACGTAGTTTCGAGCATTGCTTTTCTGTATAGGTAGGCACTAGGCTGCCAGTTGTTGTTTAGGCAGACAAACGCGGTGCTTCTTTTAGGTATTTGGTTAGTTTCTTAATAATTTCGGGAAACATATTAAAATGTTATTGACTGTCTTATGGTGATTTTTCAAGATAGACACTGCTTATGTGCCTATAAGCCACTTATTCAGTTCATGCCAATAAGGTCTTATTAATGGTATGAACTGAAAGAATGAGAAGCAACGTATGGCAACTGTTTTCAGAGGAGGTTCACCGAGCAGGTTTATCCACTGGATTAAAGAACTCAGCCGGAAGGGAAACCGGCTTACCTTTGACCAAGAAAAATAATATTTCTTTCTTGCCATAGTTTGCTTTTGATCGGCCTGTTTGTTTGTTAAAGATATTCTTTTAAATACATTATACATTATGAACAAGGTTTTATGTTGTGCAATGACTGCCCAAGCTATGTTTTTTTTTTTTTAAATAATTGAGCTTTTAAATAACATGGTGCTTAGGAGAGAACCACGGTTAAGTATTAACAGCCGTTCGGGTCGATCAATCAAATTAAGCTACGCTTCCGCGGTCGGTCGGTGGAAGAGTGACAATCTCTAACATTCCGAGAACCCTCCGTGCCTCAGGAACTATGTTAACCTGTTGATCCCGGCTGTCTTTCATGGATCTTTCAGAAGCCCGTTAGTCTGATAAGCAGTCTTACCAAGTGGTATTCTGTAACCCAGTAACTGGGTTGTGGAGGGCAGACAGGCAGTCGCTCCATGTTAATACTGGTATTCAACAGCTTACAGTTTAATAGAAGCCTATCCCAAAAATTGTTGGGAAAAGGCTAGAGAGATGATGACATAGCTTAGTGCACAAAAAACTTTTGTATAAGTAATATTATTTAACAGAACTGTACTTTCATTTAGCCAGTAATTTATTTTACACTTTTCTTCCTTCATTTATGAATACTTGAATTTCATATAAATATTTTAGTTTAATACAATCTACTGTTTGTCGTGGAGTGCACTTTTTCTATTCCGTTTATTATTAAGCATACCTGAGAGAATTCCAATTTTAATAACCGGCAGTTTCTAGTTACTGTTTACTGCTTCCAGTAGCTTGTCCAACGTCGACAATACAAAGTTAATGAAAAAATAATTATTTAGTATTCCAGTTAAGGTTGCAACATCAAATTAATTAGCTTTGAAGCGCTTCCCTTGGCAAGGAAGTGGCTATTGCAGAAAACCCTTTGTGTTGTACTCTATTGTTTTATTAAAAACTTTAGCATGAAATATTATGATTAAAAACCGGCCAAGTGCGAGTCGGACTCGCGCACCGAGGGTTCCGTAAAAAAATATTTTTATTATATGATGTCACGAAAAATTTACGGTTTTCGCAATTTTTCCTTTATCTGTGCTATAAGACGTTGCTTCGTACAAAATTTCAAAACTCTAGATCGACTGGAAGTACCCTTTAGGTTTTGATTCCCTTGCGAGTTCCGAAAATTTACGGAAATTTGCGGCATAAACGGCTATATCTTTTGATTGCGAAAGCTTAGAAGTTTGATTTTTTCACAGCTTCAAGGGACAGTAGATTTAAGTATTCGGTATAAATTTCAGCTTGATACCTCCAAGCGTTCCTGAGAAAAAGGGTCTTGACAGACGGACGGACGGACAACAAAGTGATACTATAAGGGTTCCACTTTTTCCTTTTGAGGTGCGGAACCCTAAAAAGAAAGAAAATGTATGTGTTATTACGATCCTTACCTGCAACTTGTACTGTTATGGCTGCTATCTACTTTTAATTTAAACCCTACCTGCACCGACTCCTGCTGATTTATCTAGTGATTATTAATTGAACGTTCAATTTTCTGTAACACGCAGTCAAATTAGCTCCATTCCCTTTTTCCTGGGAAACATTATTGTATCTTCATGGTCAACGTTGGGGCCACATTTTCGCCAGTGGGTCTAGTCAACCTCAGAGCGTACTTGTTGTAAGGCAGTCGTGCCCAAACCGGGATCTTTCATGGTCTTAAAACACAACGTAACAACACAAAGACAAAACAATTAACTGTTGAAAAACAAACCCAATGCCTTGCGCGCGGTCTTAATAAGCAGGCTGCGTCATCAATGCGACATCGGCAAGGCACGGGCGCGGCACTCGCTTTAACAGACTCCAGTGACCGGACGTTTTCCTCTTTTAAACTTTATCATGAATAGTTTATCGCGACCAATTTGCCATTGCACACATACAATCCACGAGTCGTTTATTGTTCCACGTACTAACAGTAACAAGGGTTAAACAATTACAACTAAATAACGAGGATCGATAACAAGATTGAGAAAAAGCGTCACATTCACTAATGCATGAAATTAGTGAAGACAATTGCAGTTAACTTACTAAAATTGACGCGTGATATCATTAACCTGTAATCCACACTAATATTATAAATGCAAAAGTAACTCTGTCTATCTGTCTGTCTGTCTGTCTCGCTTTTCTGCTAAAACTACTGAACCGATTTAAATGAAATTTGGTACACAGATATTTTAGAGCCTAAGAAAGGACATAGGCTACTTTTTATCCCGGTAGTACGTTCCCACGGGATATTTTCCGACCTCCACGTGGGCGAAGCCGCTGGCAAAAGCTAGTCCCCACTAATATTATAAATGCAAAAGTAACTCTGTCTATCTGTCTGTCTCGCTTTTCTGCTAAAACTACTGAACCGATTTAAATGAAATTTGGTACACAGATAGTTTAGAGCCTAAGCAAGGACAAAAGCTACTTTTTATCCCGGTAGTACGTTCCCGCGGGGCATTTTCCGACCTCCACGCGGGCGAAGCCGCTGGCAAAAGCTAGTATTCAATAAAGGCTACAACCACAGCTCTACATTGAGAGCAGTGGTGGCCCAGTAGTATCGGCCACGACTTACGAGTTATAGGTCATGGGTTCGAAGTTCGAACCCAGGCAGGCGCTTTACTTTGTGCAAAAATTTCATCACCACTGCTCTCAAAACGGCGAAGGACAACATCGTAAATTCGTAAGGAAACCGGCATATCCTGGAACCAAAAAATCGAAGACATGACTGTGACATCTACCAACCCGCACTGGGCCCGCGTGGCAGATTACGGCCCACCCCCACTCACCGAAAGGAGGCCTGTGTCTCAGCAGTGGGAACGGTATAGGCTAATCATAATGATGACCACAACTTATGCAGAAAAACATTTTACGTTTGGTAGAGTATAGTGAAATGAAAAACGTTCCCGGTACTTCCCACCCCTGCTTCTTTTAGATTTTTTGTATTGATACTAGAATTTAAAGTAAGTACTAAATAAAAGCCCCGTAAATTCACTAGATAGATAGTAAATAGGGTAAAATAAAATGGACACCCCATTTTATTGACAGCTGGTAGGTACCTATATATTATAAATTCATCATCATTATCACCGTTTCAACCCAAATCCGTCCACTGCTGTTCGCAGGCCTCCCCCAATTTGAAGGGATTTGCCATAATTGCCACGCTTGGCAGGCGGGTTGGTGATCGCAGTATGGTGGTAAAATGCATGTAGAACGCTGCTGCCCACTCTTTAGTAAGTTCCTTAGTCGCCTTTACGACACCCACGGGAAGATATGGGATGGTGGATTTGAATACAATTAAAAAAGAAGGAATATATCTTTTTTCCGTTTTTGCTACATTTTTCTTTGCTGTTCCACTCTTATTGGTCAAAGCGTGATGTTACATATAGCCTTCCTCGATAAATGGGCTACCTAACACTAAAATAATTTTTCAATTCGAACCATTCGTTCCTGAGATTAGCGCGATCAACCAAACAAACAAACTCAACAGCTATATAATATTAGTATAGATTATTTACAAAAGGGATAAAGTTGTGTTTAAATGTTGCGGGCGCTATTTTGAATCCTGAACGTAACGATGGAATCAAGGGCTTAGGATTCTAAAGCCTAAGTGCAGCGAGGGATTTATGCTCGCCATAACCTACTTTTCGCACGTACAGCTAGCTAATAGAAACCAATTTGAGTATCGAATTAGTGTTAAAGAAACTTTCAAATAAACAGGGATTTGCCTAGTTACGTGCAGTTTCATATACTATTTACCAGACTACGTGATAACAAAGCCAGGGTTCTGTTTTCTTGCGTACGAATCATGTAAGTCGAAGCAACGCCTAGGCCGTATGGATTTGTCTTTTGACTCGTCTGGTGCGTAGGTTAAATACTAGATTTTGATTTTGAAAGAGTTTAAAATACAGTAGAGCGTCGATTATCCGAACGTCGATCCACCGAACGATGGCTTATCCGAACTACTACGCTCGCCCGACTCGCGCGTGCTATCCTCCTCCCGCGCCACAATACACGCGAAATTGTCTCGAACTGTACGTTGTATGTACTCATATGTAACTCCCAAGTAGCCGTTAGTTGATAAACTAAATTTTACCGCGTGAAAGAAACTATTTGTCATTAAATATTTGTCTAAACGTAATTTTTTTTTTTAAAGTAATAAAAACTTTTTAACAAAAAATTAAACCGCCGAAAAAACAGAAAAGCAAAAAATAATAAACCTTAAAATTATGAGTCGGCGCTTTGAGTGATCTTTGTTCATTGATTTTTCAGCGCCGACTCAAAATTTTAAGGTTTATTATTTTTTGCTTTTCTGTTTTTTCGGCGGTTTAATTTTTTGTTAAAAAGTTTTTATTTTGTAATTTTTTGTGGCTTTAATATACTAATAATACTTGGCAAGGTATACCCTATCCAATGAAAGAAAAATTATCAAAATCGGACTACTCTGTACAAAGTTATGCGTGGTTATACATTACAATCAATGAGTGAACAATCAATCATCCCCTGTTTTCCGACCCTTTTTTTTTTTTTTTTCCTCGATGGGAAATCATCAAATGACTTCTCCCGCTCTGGGCGGAGCGGGAGGGCGTGTCAGATTTTTACTGACTAAAACCCACCCGTGTTCCTTCAGTTGCCCATGTGCCAGGGTCACGGTATCTCTTTCGAACAATCTCGCGACCCTGGCAGACCCCTTCAGTATTGCTGACATCTCTTTGAGGCGCGCGTGGAACACTACGCGCCGTCGACCCGAGCCTGGTCCTTACCGGGCGGCGAGCTACCCATTGCTCGCCGCCCGCAAGCTCGCGCCTAGGTTTGGATACTACCTACCCTTAGGGTTCGATTTTGTTTTCCAAATTTATATGGGACCACTCTCGGAGTATACTCTTTCCAATAAAAAAAGAATTCTCACAATCGGACTACTATGTAAAAAGTTATGCGTGGTCATACATAAAAAAAAAAAACAAACAAACAAAAAAAAAATATACGCGTCGAATTGATAACCTCCTCCGCTTTTTTTCGTCGGTTAAAAATTAGTAAGGGATCACTTAAAACAAAATTGAAAAACTTTTTACAGGATAGCAAGCAGAATTAAATGTATTGTAGAATTAAATGTATTGTAGAAGATTAAACCGGCACCCTAATTGCGTAACACACTATTCTACTGGTGGTGTATTACGCAATTACCCCCTGTGAACAATTTAATATATAAGTAGTGTTTATGTAAGTCTTAGTTATGTAAGTTTAATTGTTATTATAAAGAGCGCCTCTCGCCATCAAACGTAAAAGTTTGGCGAGTTTAAAATTAAGTTACAAAACTGTACTTTACTTTTATGAAATAAAAATATTAAAATATAAATATGTAGGGCTGAATCAATACAGTTCGATTATCCGAAAAAACCGGTTTTGCGAACACTCCTGTTCCCCAATTGTCAATTATTATTTAATTATAATCGGTGGCAAAAAAACCTTAAATACAGATCCTAAGACACCGAATTCCGAAATTAAAGTTATTTTTGACTTTGTAGTGTTTTTTTTAAGGTTGTTATTTTTTTGTAAAAAGTTTTTTTTCTGATTTTAACCATGGCAGCTAACGTGTTAAAATTTGTCTAAGGGGCCTCTGCGAGTTGGCTTCGGCTCCCCGTGTGGTTTCCAAAGGTGCAGGACCCTAGGGTACTGAGAAATGTCAAAAACAATGATTAATTATATTATAATAACTGGGCCCACAAAAAAAAAGTACCTTGCTCGAAAGACCAAACCACCTGAAATTTATGTTTTAGGGGTCGCTGAGTCCGAATATGGTGCCAGAATAGCGAAGTTGGTTCGCATTTTTTCAGAAAACAGCAATAATGCTGAAAATTTAAGTTTTTTTTATGTTGTTAAAAAAACGCGAAATTCCAATGTGCAATGAAATAAATTATACAAAAAATGTCTCGCTGAAACAATAGAGTATTTACTAAAAGTTAGAAACACCAATTGATTTCATATTTTACATAGAGGGAAAATGCTGAAAATATCGGATATTTGTTATTACACAGTAGGTAGGTATAAGATCGTTGAAAAAGGTGGATTGAATCCTTTTTGCTTAACTACGTTCAATTAACGTTAGCGAACAGGTTGTGTGAAAAGTTCAGAGAAAGTAAACAGTGTAAATGCAGTTTATACTGGTTGACTTTTTTTAGCGTCTTGAAAAAAAATGGGGGTAATAGGTGAACGGAATAGAAGCTTTTGGCATAGAAATTTTTATTTTTTTTATTTTTGAATAACATGTAATTAAATTGATCTAGTAATAAATACTACACATTTAAAGTAACATTTTCATACTAGAACAACAAAAACAGAAATTTGGAAAAAAAAAACAAAAAAAATAATTAAAATCCATCGAAACTCAAATCATACGCACCCTACTCAATGCGCGGCATGTATCATTGATTTCGGAGCGCGGTCCTACCCTTTGAAGCCGGCCGATAGGCGACCTCATTGATCTTTCGTAGGCGCACGAGCCGCACACGCATCCCTGTCCACCCGCGTCCCGCGCTCCTTTAGTCACCTACGATGAATCTGAAGGCCTTCCTGCCTTCTATTCTAGTTACACAACACACCACATGAAGGTCGAGACGGTAAAACATGTCAACCGGTATAGTTAAATACGACAACAAGAGCTGACTCAACTGATTCAACTAACAGCTTTTAGTACTTCTTTTATAAATTTTAGCTAGTTAGAATATATTAAATTAAAAAATAAGAGACATAGTAATGCAATACCCCCAGGTAGGTATTCAGGCACTAATTGATTTGCTATTTGATCGGATTTTTTTCTATTTCGTTATTCACCAGTAATATTGTTATAAAATTCTGTTTGCTCTCTCTCCTTCAGGAAGGATATAGGCCATTCATCAGCTTTTCTGCGAATACTTAATTCGTATAATTTAGTAACCAATCAATTAAATTGTTCTTTGTCATAAGCTTTAGTCATATCAATAACATACATAGTTCAGATAAAATAAATGCTGATTAAAATATTTTGAAGTGTGATTGTGAAAACAATATAAACTGCGAATATTATGACAAATATTGTGAATCAAAACAAACTAGTATTGTTGATACACTACAGACACTGCTGTAGATACTGAGTTTCCGTTTAAGTCTACAGAAGGGATACAAAAAGGTGACAGAATGGAACTACCACGAGCGGGGACTTTCATCAAACTGCTAGGTTCCATTTCAAGGTTTGAATGGAGCTAGGTAACCTTGTAAAGGCTTAATTATTGAAAATATGTGTAGTAGTCGTTTAAGGTTTAAAAATAAAATCAAGTAGTGTAAGAAAAATGAAATTTAAAGTTAACCTACTTACGCTAGAAGATGTAGATAATAGGTATCAGCAGTGAGAAAAATGTAACGTGGTAAGTCACCAGGACACGATGGTCTCAGTGTGGAGCACCTTGTCTGGGAAGCGCCAACTTATTTCCACATTTAATTGTGTTTTTTAACTTATATGTCAAACACGCCTACTTACCGAAACTTATAATGGAAGCATTTTACTCGACGGCCACAAAGTATATACGATTTTATTCTTTGTGGCTGTCGAGTATAACGTTTTCTACTGTCTTTAGCACAGCAATTACATAAGTAATCGAATTGTCTTCACTACCTTTGACAACTAGACGCAGTTAAGCGAAAACGATCCGATCCACATCCCATCCTTTTTAACCGGTTCAAAAAAAGGAGTAGGTTTCTCAATTCGACCGTACCTATATATATTTTTTTTTTTGTGTGTTCACCGATAACTTCCTCGTTTATGAACCCATTTTGATGAATCTTTTTTGTTGGAAAGGAGATATCCCAAGGGTGGTCCCATGATAAGGAAACTAGGATCTGATGATGGTATCCCACAGAAGTCGAAGGGAACCTTCGAAAATTGTAGTGGCGACGAGTGCGTTTTTAGGGTTCCGTTGCCAAATGGCAAAAAACGGAACCCTTATAGATTCGTCATGTCTGTCTGTCCGTCTGTCTGTCTGTCTGTCTGTCCGTCCGAGTATGTTACAGCCACTTTTTTCCGAAACTATAAGAGCTATGCTGTTGAAACTTGGTGAGTAGATGTATTCTGTAAACCGCATTAAAATTTTCACACAAAAATACAAAAAAAAAAACAATAATATTTGGGGTTCCCCATACATAGAACTGAAAATCAAAAAAAAAATTCATCACACCCATACGTGTGGGGTCGTATCTATAGATAGGTCGTTAAAAATGATATTGAGGTTTCTAATATCTTTTTTTTCTAAACTGAATGGTTTGCGCGAGAGACACTTCCAAAGTGGTAAAATGTGTCCCCCCCCCCCCCCCGTAACTTCTAAAATAAGGGAATGATAAAACTAAAAAGCCTTCTTAAAAGGAATAAAATAAAATAAAATATAAATAAAAAAAAATATATGATGTACATTACCATGTAAACTTCCACCGAAAATTGGTTTGAACGGGATCTAGTAAGTAGTTTTTTTTGAATACGTCATAAATCGTAAACCACAATTTACCTTTCATTCAGTCAACTCAAATATAAAATTAAAAAAAAAAAACATTTAATTTCATAAACATAAACCATACATAAACCGCGAATACCTGCAGGTTTGTACGCAACCCTCGGTGCGCGAGTCCGACTCGCACTTGGCCGGTTTTTTTATTTCTTTCATTAATTATCTTAAATCACTACTATTTAATGAAGGTTTGAAGTTGCTCTGATGATGAAGCCGAAAGACAGTCGAGGGAACTCTTCAACGACTTACAGCAATTACCCGGTGTTTGGACTTAATTCATTTCTATTGATGAGAACTTTGCACAGGTCTGATGATGGAGACCATAGACAGTTGAGGGGATTCCTCAACGATTTACAGCAGTTCCCTATTGTTGGGCTTACTTTATACGGTTCAAAGTGCCAATTTTATCACTACTATTTAATTATGGTCCGGAGTTGATCTGATGATGGAGCCGAAAGACAATCGAGGGAACTCCTCAACGATTTACAGCAATTACAGGTAATTGCTGTCAATCGTTGAGGAGTTACCAGGGTAAACACCAGGGTGTTTGAACTTAATTCATGTCTATTGATGAGAAAGCTCCCATAAGGCTTAGAAGTATCATTACAGGTCTGATGATGGAGACCATAGTCGAGGGAATTCCTCAACGATTTACAGCAGTAGTAAAGTATTAAATTTCAACTGGCGATTAGTGGCATAGGAATTAGTGCGGGGTAGATACCATAACTAAAAAGTAAAAAATAAAGTAGTAAAAAATTCGGAAGTCGGTGGCAAAAAACGCAACTACAGATTATAAGACACCGACTTCAGAAATTAAAGTTATTTTTCACTTTCTAGTGTTTTTGAGGAAGTCGGTTATTTTTTTGTAAAAAAGTTTTTTTGCTTATCTGCGTCCAACTATCAGATATCAGTGTGATTTAGACAGTTCGGGATGGAAACTTTCTTCTGAAATAGTCTACATAAAGAAGGACCTAGAGAAAGATCGTTAGAGCCGAAAGACAAAATGAGAGATTGTAGAAGGAGTTCTACGGTGCGATGTCAATAATGAAGAAACGAAATGTCACTTTGTATAGAAAGAGCTGTATCTATTCTTCGTATAAATAGAATGCTAAGTCAGCCATGCTAAGCCAGCAGGTAAAAAAAAAACTCATTTATTTCAGCTTTTTAAGTGTATATTTTATTTTGGTATACAATTGTGATTTTAATTTACGAACTACGGATGTGTATGTGATCGGATTCGGATGTGGTCAAATAATATTTGCGGTCGGCCGGAAAATTGCGGAAAATGAGGCGCTCAAGTGGATAGATAAGCCTACAATAATACCAACCTTATAATAGGTACCTAGCTGTTAGTAATTTTTTTACAGATTTGTTGGAAACTATAACTGATCCGGCTGACTTTGGCCTGTCCAAATTTCAATCTAAAATCCCTTTGACAAAGTTTATTTCCCCCTTAAAAAATGTTCAAACAAAACGTCCATTTTTGAAATTTTTCAAGAAAATTCTTTGAAAAAATTTTTACGTGAAAGCTTTTATTATCCGGAATGTGACATTTAGAAACAAAAAAGAAATCAAACTAAATGTCAATTGATTCAAAGTTTCCAGGAAAGTAATCGGGCACATATTTATTAAATACCTACCTTTATTTATTCATCCGGACTATGGCGAACATTTTAAAACAAAATATAGCCATATCAGTCCACTACCTACTTACGAACAGCATTTTTTATTCTATTTAAACATGTCATTTGTATTGACACAATTCCAATGTTTTACCTCCCTGTTTATATTTACCTAATGGTTTTGTAAAAAAATGTTAGTAAATATTTACAAGCAGGTTATTTATTTTGTTGGTTAAATAACCAACAAAATAAAAAACCTGCTTTGGGTACCAAAGCAGTTTTTTACTCCATGAAAGATGGCATACCTACTTTGATCGTTAGTTGAAACGAAGCGAAGACGGGATGATGAGACATCAAGTACTTACCTAGTGTTAAACCAGTATGTTTAGGAAGTCTAAAAAATTTATTTCCTCTGGAAGTTTTGTTTTTATTAAGTATAAGTATGTACCTTTAAAGCGTGGATAGTTTCGGAACGCTTTGTTTTCGATCGAGGACTGAAGTGGAAAGTCGTAAGTTTCTACCGGCAGGCGTTAACATTCCTGCCTGTCTCTGTAAATGAGTGCGAAAATCATTACATTCGACCGTTATTTTAGTCGCATTGCAATAATTGTTGTAGAAAACCAATGAGCTAGAAATAAGCCGGATGGCGTTCCCATTGCTATGTATGTCGACGAACTGCGTAGGTTCGTAAATAGTACCTAAACTAGGGATGCCCGATCTGAATCGATCTTTCAGATCTATTCATGACCATACGATCTACCGATTTTTTTTATCGATTCAACTGGATACGATCTTAGCCAGGTCGAATCGTATGCGCCTATGAGACCGTATCAAAAAATCGTATCAACGTACCGTACGAACTACAACTTGTCGTGTATGCTAAAGCATTCCCTTTTGAACGTCTGTTTTCTATAATTAATTGTTCATTTAGAAAAGTATAAAACATATTATTTTACATTACAGATTCCAACTGACATTTAAACTTTTCAAAATTAATAATTTGGGCAGACACTCTGGATCTATTCTATTGTTGCTATCTGTCAAAGTATTTCTAACTAGAGAAAACAGACGTTCGGAAGGAAATTTTAACATACCCGACAAGTTGTAGTTCGTACGGTACGCTGTTTAGGTTTTAGTTGATACGATTTTGTTGATACGACTCACTGGCTGAATCACCTATTACGGCTATCTATCACGACAGCGTCCGTGGAACATTTTGTAGTTGATATATTAAGAAGATTAAGTTAAAATAAATCATTATGCAAGTATATTGTGCTTTTTTATTGAGTTTCTTGCCGGCGCTTCTCCAGAGGAATCATATATTTGTTGATTGTAGGTTTAGGTGCAACAAATATATTCAGATTTTGATTGTTTCATTATTGTTTTAAATTACGATACGATCTTCCGAGATCGAGTACGATCGATTCATTACAATACGATTAAGATCGTGAATCGATTCACGAAGTTTCGATCCAGAAGATCGATTCAAAGCAAAAAATCGGGCATCCCTAACCTGAACGTATATTATACGCGCGTAGATACGGGGCTACCTACGTATTTAAGTGCGCGACGCACGGTAGATACCTAACTTTTTGTACTAGAAGGGAGCGTAGGATATCTAATACCGCACGAGACGTTTCCCCGCTTTTGTTTTGCAAGTAGTTGTGCACGATGCTATTGTCTAATGTTTTTTCCCTTTTTGTATATATAAGGTGTGGTGGTGTCACAGACAAGACATTTCGGCTTCTACGGTCGGTCAAGTCGAATGGTTTCTTTATTCCTTGAATTATTATTACTTACCTTGGTATACATGTACTTTGATTTTTTAAATCCTAATGCCCGACAAATAACCGAATATCTGCTTGATAAGCACCAAATATTGTAAATTCCTAAAGAGGCCGTCTTCGTATTTGGCTTACGAAGGACGCACAGTGGGTCGAATAAAAAATGGAGGTATTGGGCATAATTAACTAATAAATGAAAAAAAAAACCATATACGCTCACAATTTTACAAATACGATACAGCGATATAATGTTTGTTTCATTACAAGAGGTTCAATTTCATACGTTTTCTACAGTGTGCCCAGTATATCTTAAAAATATGCCTAGTAGGTAATCTGACGTTGAAAATTGTAAAAAACGTAAAAAAAAATAACTTCGCGTAGGTACTAACATAACGCATCACTCTTAGCCTCTAAAAAACAGAACCCTATATGGATGATGACCAGTGATCGGATATTCGGATGCATATTTACCTAATGTTACTATTTAGCTGTGAAAGCACGGAAGCGGCTTCTTATTTTTTATTAAAGCCGGGTTTCTTGGATCATCATATTTATTAAAAATTAATGTTTAACCCCAGGTGCAAATACATGTGTGTAGAGTGGTATGTGTTAGTTAAAACAACACACAAAACACGGTAAAAACGTGCATTCCATATTAGCCAACATTTCAATTTTACGTGAATATGCCTCTGAATATTCTGAACATCTGATCTCTAATGATGACTGTGACTTTACACTTTATAGAATATCCATAATTTGGTATTTAAACTTTATTTTGTTACATGACACCCACACAGCAAGCTAACGTATTCATTTTAATGTATTTAAATGTAAAATAACCGTTGTTTTTTTTTCATAATGTATCGATACTATATAATATTATAAACCTAAAGAATTTGGGTGGCGGTTTGTTTGTTTGTTTGGTTGGATGCGCTTATCTCAGGAAAAGGAAGTATTGGTTAGAAATGAAAAATTCTATTAGTGTTGTGATCTTCCTCACTAAATGGGCTACCCATTTATCGAGGAAGGCTATAGACTATATAACATCACGCTAGGACCCTTAGGAACCGAGAAAAAAGGAAAAGAGGCACGAATATGAAGACCTCGCACGGGTAAGCTATTCGATGCAACGGGATGGGTAAGAAATTTGATGCGGACGAAGTCGCGGGCAGAAGCTAGTCTATAAATTTGCCTATTCTGTGAAAGTTCTTCTATGAATTATTGCGCTCAAACTCATGGTTTAGTTCAAATCCCAATACGTGGAATTGTACCAACCGTTATTACTCGCATTTTTCATAACCAGCGTTTGGATGGCGACCACATCAATGAATCCGAACGATTCATTTAAAATGTGGAATTATTGAATAGTATTCATTAAAAAAAGCATTTTACTTATAATTCGGATTTCTTCCTGTTTTTAGTTCGCTAATGTACACTACTCTTTCTAAACGCACACGAAAACGACGGCGACGTAAGAATAGCAATGTTGCAAATTAATTTGGGAACTACTTGAATGGTAATATATAGTTAGAAAATGAATATATGAAAAAATGTTACGAAACCGCAGTAAATATCGTTTTTTTGAACTCGCATAAAATTAGCTTTACTTAGTAAAATATTCCCAATTATTTTAATTTAATAAAGTACTAGGTAAAAGGTAAATAATTTTAAGTTTGGTATAAAAAAATTGTTTCTTGAATTCAATTGTAAAGTTATTTAATTGAATTAATATAACTGTTTTCGTCTAATTTAATAGGTGTATTTATCAGTTTTCAAATTTTGTAATAGCAGTAACTACGGCCATCAAACTTTTCGGTGGCCATAAAATAGAGAAAAATCAAATCCATATGATAGATTTTCGCCTTTAGTCAAAAAAATAAACACAAAATTTCAAAAAATCATAATTTATAATATGTTTATTCTGTTAGCATTATCAAATATTTATATGGTTATTTATTTCTAACAAAAAATCTAGTTTGTAGGGCTGGATCAAAGTCGTGATAAATGTTGACATTCAATATGGCGGTATGTCGTCAGTGCTATGCTGTGTCGTGGTGAGATTTGATTATTTTATGGTTTTGTATTTATTTGCTTTCAAATACAGTCGATTATCTTCGGTTTAACTGTTAACAATCGCGTTGGTATTATGTGATAAACGATTAGCCCTGACGGAAGTAGTTATAAGAGGCAATTCTTGTCTCACGGCGTTGTAATTTTTACCCATCGTTCTATCGGACGGCCGATGCCTACCTACAATAGATAGTAATATTAAAATATAGCGATGTTTCAACGCGACGCTTTGTTGTAATACGGCGACATTGGAACCATTTTGATTCGATTTTTTTTATTATGATAACGTTTAGAATACTGAGGCTAACGAAAGTGTCTATTGCAGCTAGTGAACATCGAGTTATACACGTATAGATAGCAACAGAGTTATACGAATCTACCTACATCCAAGCTAGTGCACCACGGGCTCCGACTCAGCAAGCATTGAAGACATCTGAGGATTTTGCATAACATAATCATAAGTAGTTTTATTTTGCAACATTAGTGGTTTTTGGTGTATAAATTGTGACTTTTGCGTTGAAGACTATAGTGTTCTTATGAACACAAAAGACTTAAAGAAAATGTGATTTGATGTAAAAATTTGTAACCTCTACTGAAAACTTAACACCACACAATATTCTGTGATATTAATAAATACAGTACCCTAGGTACTGCACTTTTCGACGTTTATACTACACCACCAGCCAACTATGTCCAGTAATCCTCAGTGGAAGATGTTCCAGCCGCCAGATTCCCATGCATCACCCTTACAAGATATACTAGATCTCCAGCATTCGAATATGCAGCCCAAGGCATCATACCGTAATGGTGAGTGTGTGTTATATCCATCTCTTGCTTATTATGTTGACATTGACATTAGTATCAATTGATGTCACAGGAACTACAGTTGTATCAATTGATGCTACAGGAACTGCTAGTATTTTTTAATTATTTTATTTACCGCTGTGCTTTGTATTTTAATTGTTAAAGTATCTGGAGAATCATTGTGCTAGTTTTTTTTTCCATGATAAGTTTGTTTTGTTCTAATCTTTATTAAGTGTTCAATTCAAATTTTCTCACTAAGTTATAAAATCATGTACATGTACAATTGAAGGCTTTATGGTCTTTCAGAGGTTTTTAGAATTTATTTATGCTGTATGTTTCTTTTTTACTTCATTTGTTGCTTTTTTTGGAAGTTACTATGGACAGGATATTATCCAATTTGTCTTTTAAACCTCAATATCTTCCTATAGTCAAAAGTAATTCAACACTTATACAAATCTGCAAACTGCAGTAGTGGTGATACTTAACTGTAATTACAGAAGCCACTTTGCTGACTGGCAAATGTTTTAACAATGCAGAAAATCATATAGTTAGACAGGTTTTATGATCTGTATTTATGCTCTGTATAAAAAATATAACATAGGTAAATGTTATTTAATTATCCCTTTATTTAAAATAACCCTTGGTGCTAGTTGATCACCTCTGTGTTAAATGATAAACTGAATCAGTGATTGAATTCAGTTCACAAATGAATCGAGTCCAATAAATGAGGGCTAGTCAATTCAGTTTCCCACAAGATAGCTGAACAGAAATGAGGCCTAGGCCATAGTAGGAGAAATAATTCTTATGCTGTGTGGTCCCCAAAATTGGCTACAGCAAAAACATTCCTTCTGTTCTTAATCTGTAACTGAATGCACTATTACCAGTCATAAAAGAAATATTTCTGAGATGTTGTTTAAGAAACTTTTTCATAAAGTCCACTTTTCCTAAGTATTCAATAATAGTTTTTTTTTTGAATGACAATTTCATTGGTTTCTGACTTAAGCTATTAAAGCAAAAGATTTCACCCTTTATTTATGCAACTTCTGGTTGGTGCAGTTATTTTTTATTTTTAGTGTCTGTTATTTTTTTTGCTTCAGTTTTGTGTTTGTTGTTGTTCTGTTCCGTAGATTCGAACAAATGTTTTGGTCTATATTATGTTCACAGCTGTACTATAATTCCCATTTATTGATACTGACCGTCTATGTGTTATTTAAATTAATCATAATAATTTAATTCACATCATAATTACAACTTAATAATATGAAGTATTATTATTTTAATTGGGTCTTAATAGGACCTGGAAAAGGTTAGGTTAAAGGCTACTTCTCATTCTGACTTTTATACATACAAACTTGTGGGCAACACCTAGTGTTACATAACTTTATTCACTGTCATTTTGTTTTGTTTGAAGGTGAGTACCCGAGTTCACCGAGGGATAGTTATAACAGCCAGTCTAAGTCTAGTGGTGGTGGTGGTGGAAACCGCTTCTCACTTGGTTACAATGTAGACAGCTGTCCAATGGGGGACTCAGTTTATTCTTCTTCTGGTTCTACTAATAACTCATCATCTCAGAATTATGATTCCATGAATCACCCACCTATTAGAGAGACTGGCATTATTGAGAAACTTCTTCACTCTTATGGATTTATTCAATGCTGTGAGAGGCAGGCTCGCCTGTTTTTTCACTTCAGCCAGTTTAGTGGCAATACTGAACATCTCAAGATAGGAGACCCTGTAGAATTTGAGATGACATACGACCGTCGCACTGGAAAGCCGATTGCATCGACGGTTACGAAGATAGCGCCGGAAGTGGTAATATACGTTGACCTGTTTTAATTCTCTCATTAATGCTAAGAAACGTTGAAATTCTTATGGTAACATTTGTTTAAGGTGCTGAGTGAAGCTCGTGTAACAGGAACAGTGACAACTGAAGTCAAGGGGGAAGGCTCTGGGGATAATACTGGAAGAATTTCTTATGAGAATCGTGGTGAATGTTTCTTTTTACCGTATACTAAAGACGATGTTGAAGGTAACGTCATCTTGCGTACGGGCGACGCTGTGAGCTTCCAGATAGCAACAAATCAACGGTGAGTGCCTGTCAATTTTGTTATTTCACTTTATGTAAGATGTATCTAACAGTAATAATAATATTCTAGAGGTACATTGGGAGCATGCCATGTCCGCTTTGAAAATCCCGTGCATCCCGTCAAATATCACGGCGTGGTATGTTCGATGAAGGAAAACTTTGGATTCATCGAGCGCGCAGATGTGGTGAAGGAGATATTCTTTCACTATTCGGAAGCTAAAACTGAAGAAGAGTTGGTTTTGGGAGACGATGTCGAGTTCATCATTCAAACTAGAAACGTAAGCGTGCATTTTGTGAAAAATAATATAAGGTTTGTTGAATGTTTCTGTAATGTTTATAATGATTGTTTAGGGGAAGGAAGTTGCTTGCAACATTACGAAGTTGCCAAGCGGTTCCGTGGTGTTCGAGGATGTGAGTCCGGAGATAATGCGCGGACAAGTGTTGAAGCCCCTGGAGCGCGGCACTTTGGTCCGCGTGACGCAGAATGACCCTCTGCCGGGTCGCATCCGATACCGTGCAGCTGATCACTCTGAAGTCGAGGTAATGTACAATGAAATTTACGTTGCTTCGCCATATCATTAGAAGCTCTCTCATTTTAATTAAAGTCATAACCAAACTCACTAGAAGTTGGTCAACACAGTAGCTTATTGTTCTAGGACAGATTGCCATGGTACTGAAAAGAACAAAAAAAAAAAAAAAACTTTATACTGCGTTTTCAATCGACATAAGCCGTAGGGCATGCTTGTATATACAATATACTTAAGGTGACAATATTTTATCTGTAATTTTGACCTTTCAATTCGATAGAAGTATCAGTTTCGGTTATTTACAAATTGAATAAAATTACGTAAAATTCGGTGCCTGGTAAAACTACAATCCAAGCCGCAAAACCTAAAATGCACACCTGCGTGACTGAAATGACCACGCGATACATAATGTAATATCATTAATCTGTGACTTATTAACGCCTACGACGCTCTTTCGCCGCGAAGGTGTGCGTGGCTATATTTAAAAACAAGGGCGTTTGTCTCGCGTCTGACGCTCCCGTTTCTCAGAAGCTATGATCGCCTGCTTAGTGAACCTTAATGCCAGCTTTCTAGAAGAACTACCCCCAGAACGTTACTATATTACTGTTTTTGTATTTTACATTTTCGTACGTTTTCTGCAATTTTCTAGTCAGTGTTATATTGTATGTTGATTAAAATATGATTCACGATCGTAACAAATATGGCTTTACACAGTTATAATAATTAAAACCAAGCAACTTCATGTAATCCCATTTAATGACTTTTTCATGAAATAGTAATCTGGACTAATATTATAAAGAGGTAAAGTTTGTGAATTTATAGGAAGGAATTCTCAGGAACAACCAATCGGAAATTAAAAATTCTTTTTTTGCATTTGGTAGCTCAGTTCTTGAGGAACGTTAAAGGCTAACCTCCCGTCTTCTAACCCAACCACCTGCAAATTGCAAAAACGTACTAAAATTTGAATTTCATGGCCTTCTTGCCACTTCGCCCTTAAGGCTCGCTTTCGGTGACGTGGGCTTCAGGGTAAACTTCACTAAGTAGTTTTTTAACTACTGTACTTCTCTAAAAGCTTCATCTATACCCATGGCAATGTTCACGCTAAATATCGCTGATGTAGTTGGCGACTTAACTCAGTGACTGTGGAAAGCTTACCTCTTTGTCCACTTAGGTGCCTTTCGGTGACAAGGACCAGTGTGGCGAGTTCACCTTGCGCCATGGAGACTGGGTTCAATTTCAAGTAGCTACGGACCGTCGGGACCAGCTCAAACGGGCTACGAACATCTCATTGTTGGACGAGTCATTCAACGTGTCTGGCGAACGGTAAGATAATAGCTGATGTATCTAAATAATGCTATATTTGTGTATTTAATAGATTGATATTAATATTCCATCCTGAGCTACCTACTTGAAAACATTTACCTTTGAAAGTAGAATACCTTCATAGGTAAAATTTATTTCCTCCTTGAGTATTAAACCACGCAAGATCGCTGGTCTCTAAAACTGCCACAGTTCGTTATGATATCTTGTATTTTTCCGTCCTTTATAAATTCTAAAAACAAGTACCTATGAATCGATCGTACCCATACATAGTTTTCAATCTCGTTCTTAAGAACGTTTGCTCAATACAGAATAGATCTGTACATCCATACGAACAATTTCCCGTTTCCGCACACTTGAACGGAAACGTTTGAGTTACTGAAGCGAGTTTCGTCTTCAGGTACACTTATTAATTGGCTTTGATTGCATGTTTGATGTAAATCGCTATTCAATGCCTTGGTTTGTAAACCTTGAAGTAATAGTAATAACAGAACTTATTTTGTAGCTGTTACAGCTTTTACAGATGACGTTGTACGACTGTTACAATACTTTACATCGTGATTGTTTTAAATATGTAGAATGTAACGAAAATATTGTGTAGAGATAGTATGTTGTCGTAGTTTATTTAGACATTTTTTTTTTTTGTAAAATGAGATATTTAATGTATCTAAATGATGTATATATGTGGAAACAGACGGGAACAAGGAATCGTATGCTCTCTGAGGGACGGATTCGGATTTATCCGCTGTGTTGAGAGGGAGCAAACAATGTTCTTCCATTTCGCCGAAGTACTTCGTCTAGGACAAGAACTCAGCGTAGGCGATGAGGTTAGTGCGATCAAACCGTCGGGTTTTTATTTATTAGTGTCGATTATTTCGTTTATGTATTAAATAATGATAACCATTGCAATTCATATTTACTTTCAAATTGAGGTTTATAGTTTCTGGAGTCCAACAAACATACATTATTTATTTATTAACTAATTATGTAGGTCACACAGCAAACAAAGGAAACAAATATAAAAGATATAACTGTTTGCCAGGTGGAGTTTACTGTGGACCCCGTGAGCAGTTTCTCAAACATGAACAACCGTCAGTCTGGGATCCGTATCAAGCACCTAGTGACCGGTACTGTCAAGTTCGAGACTCTGATCGAACAGGGAGCTCGTGGTGTAGTCACCAAAGAGGCTCAGATGACCCCGTCTTCTACTTCTAGCCCGTCAAGATCCCCGCAGGCGGTAAGTACATAGCACAATTCATATTAGTATCACTGTATAAATATCATTATCAATCATATTATATATAATTACCTATCATATCAGTAGGCCTCACTCTCTCACTACCATAAATCACAAACTGGCCGTATTTCTCCCTTCCCAATTGAAGGCTGTCCCACAGAGCCCACTTCATCGCTTTTTACCCCATACTTCTCATCTATAGCTAAATTCCTCTTTAGTTTACCTGTCACCTGCGACCTGATGCGCAGATTAGTTTCCGACATTATTAGTTTTAAACCGTAGAATACAGCCCCTCATAGCTTGACAAAAAATTCTATTGATTTTTACGAGTGATTGTAAAACACCAACTTTCACTCAGTAATTTCATGTTTTTTTACAAGTTTGATGGAATAATTTCATTAATGTAGAAAGATTATTCACTAAGATTTTTTTACTACTGAAGTAGCATCCTGTTTTAACCCTTTATTTTTGGAATGGGTTTCGTAGATTTCTGCTTTATAGTGAAGGTGCTAGCAGCTTAATAGATATTTAGTGTTAACTAGATCCTAGACAAATGTTTTAGGGGGTGAGTTACTTAATTTCATTTTGGTGCCGCGACTGGCTCTGAAAATTCTTTCGCTGTTAATAAGCTATACTGGTCATGAATTCTGACAAGATTATTGCAGAATTGTTATCACTATGAGTTCACGGTCTTAAAAAGTTCTCTAGAAAGGTCTAGGATAGTATATTATATCTATTTATTTTTATGGATAACCTATAGTATAATATGTATCGATATATTATTATTATCCATTGAAATATTTGTAAATAAGTAAGTAATAAATTATGTAATCTTTGAAACTAAATTCGTAAAGAAATTTTAACAGTTGTTGATAAATTTCTTTTTTATTATCAGTTGCAATTAAATTAATTTCATTGTTTTTAAAGTAATGTAAAGATGCGCAATTTTTTGATAACGTTGAGTACGTTGCAAGCCCGTAAGGGGAGCAGATATGTTCTAATGGCGCTTTAAAATTTAGTCTGAATCTTTGTTAAATAATTTTAAAAATCCCGTTTTTGTCGGGACGAGTAGCTAGTTGTTAATATACTTGGTTCTATTCGTTGTCTGAATGTTCCAAAGCTGCGACATTGGCACAAGAAGCCGCAGGTGCAAACGCCTTTGCGTATGCTACGCAGGCTTTGCAAACTGGTAAGTTCCATAATAATTTTGGTATACTTTTGATTAGAAACGCTACATTTTAAGGCCTTTTGTATTGATCGGCTGGAGTTATTTCTTTAATGGTGATAATCATGACGTATTCGAGCCTTACTGGTATATAGGGGTTGATATTTGCGGGGAGAAACCGCAACATAAATATTTGAATGGCATAGTAGAAATTTACTACTGTCCGTTGTAGGTAATAGACCTTGAGGCTGTAACAACGAAACACGATTAGAACCAAAAGTACCATGTGTAACGGTACGAAATTTGGTTCTGATCAGACAGATCTGAAGACAGAACTGACCGTGCATATGCTTTTAGATTTAGAATTGTCTAAATGTTATTCTAATTGTGTTAACCCGTCACATAATTTTAACCATTTTCTTTTCTCCAAACAGGGTTATAATGGTGTGATAGGTTGGCAAGTAAACCCACAAACAAAGAAATCGGTACCCTTCGCTTCCAAATCATGTGAATCCAAGATGCTTCCCCGTACTGGCGACGTTGTTACTTTCGACGTGTACCAGGTTTGTAGCTTTGGTTTAGTGCTGTTATTTTCACGTTATAAATCTAAGATTTCTTACTTACTACATTGGTCATCATAGTTTTTAGCTCAAGTCGTACACTCAATTATTTATTAACTTGGATATACTTACAATATCTTCCAGTTGCCAAAAGATAGGGTAACGTTTTTAGATGGAGCAACATTTTACGTATCATCACCACACATACGCCTTGTTAACCTGTGCGGTATTTCCACAGGTGAAACGGACAAAAGAGTTGAAGGCTAAATCGGTCCAAGTACAACATAGTTTAACTAACGGGAATAGCAGTAATGGTGCCGGTAGCCGGCCCATCATGCAGGGATTCATCGCTGCTCTCAAGGACGGATTCGGCTTTATAGAAACTTCCGATCACTCCAAAGAAGTGTTCTTCCATTTTAGGTAAGTGTATTTCTGCTGAGTGTATTCGTACTAATTGATCGCTTTGGAACTTAAACAAATTGGTATTTAGAATGATGTCAGAAATATATTTAAAATAATCTCTTGAATCAGAAATATGTTTAAAATAATCTCTTGAATCAGAAATACGTTTAATTCTTATCAAAGCGATTTGTTAGTACGCCTTTAAGTTAGTATTGAGGGTCCCAAGTTTATTCTGAAAGAGTTTAAATGGTTTATCTTATCACAAAAGTTGAAGTTTAGTTCGGAATCTTAATTGTGTTACCCCGCTTCGCTATTGGCCATTTTTTGTTTTGGTTTTGTAGTACCTCTTATCTGTATACCAGGGTGCCTGAGGTCTTGATACGCAACCAGTTACCAAAAATTCAGTTCTCTGCAACCCCCAGTGTTGATATTTTTCGTTACTTATGAAAAAATGATTGATCTGCTTCATATATTTGTAAAAAACTGCAAATTTTTTTTTTTTGAAACCTTTTAAGTATCTCATCGCCATGAGGTCCAGCATTATATTCTAACCTAATGCCAACAGGTTGTGCGTTGGTGTCGCCGCTACCGTGAATAAAAGCCCCAGCGATATACTTACTTCCAAATTATGAGTTTTTATTATGTTACTTGCTCTGCGACTACTTTGAAATTGCTATTTGGACATAATAAACATCATATTATTGTCAAGCGTTCTACACGGGCAGTTTGTGGGTCAACTGTGCGCGGAGGGCTCTAGATGCTCTGCGTGTGCAATATAATAATGGCTTCAGGGTGCTGTTGAGGTTGCCCAGGTTCTGCAGCGCGTCTAGCATGTTTGCTGTAGCACGAACTGACGACTTCTATGCTATTATGAGGAAAAAGACCGCATCCTTATTAGGCAGAATGAGGGCTAGCAGCAACAGTATCCTGAAAACCCTAGCCGAACAACACGATGCACCAATATTGAGACACTTTGTCAGGTTGCTCGTGCGGCAGGTATGAATATTATATACTGTATTATTCTAATTAATATATCTTAGTTGATAAGTCTTTACTAATCAGTGGACCAATGTTGTCAAATCAAATCAAATAAATAATAATAATAAAATAATAAAAACAATTTGCCAGTCAAGGTCGCTGCGTCCTGGCTCCATCAAAAATGTTGAGTCTTACTGCACGTGAAGCATCCATTTATTCAATTGTTATCCAATTGTATAGAATGACTTCCTAGTCCCACAGAATGGAAGCAATTGCTAGTGCAACCTACAAGTTCATGTAACTGAGCCCACTAAAAATAAATAACTATAAATAAAAATATTGATCCCTTTTCTTATCTTCATGTCTAAATAGCATACTTTTCTTCTTTTATTATATGTTTCTGCTTATTTTTTTTTTTTTTTTTTTTGGTTGCTGTAGAAATAGCGATTGTTTATTTTTTGTTATTATTTGCGATTGACATAATTAGCATCTCGACTTTGCCATAATTTAACTATTCGCTTCAAAGTACAAGCGAGCAACCTTTTGAACAGTTTGATAAAGAAAGAAGAAAATAATTCATGATTTCTAAATTGTGATTATGACACTTCAAGACACGTAATAAATAGGTTATCAAGTAATGCTTGATTACCTCCGCAAGTTATAATTACTAATGAATGCACTTGCGTACTGCGATGTGAAAAGTATCAGATATAATATGATTCACTCTAGTCTCTATAAGCTATGCGCAAACGTGAAGTAATGTGGAGGACGACACAAAAATAATAAAAAGAAAAAATTGTGGATCAGAAGTTACAAAACTCTGGTCTCGAATATAGCATTGTTTAAAAAAAAATTAATCTATCTCGAGCTCATATTGTAGAGCCGGCTTATCCGTTTATCCCTTTATTTATCGAAGAATTAAAACCAAACGTCAAGCAGCTATGTCGCATTTCAAAGCCAAAGGTCATCCATGCATAAATACATCTTTGCAATGCGACGATTCTTATCTGTAAGCAAAACGGTTTCCTAAAGGGGAATTCAAATTAACTGCATATATCAAATACTTCGTACTCGTTCTTTGCGCTATACAAGAAATTTTGAATTGAAACTGTTCCTGATTTCACGAGATTATAAGCATTTCACTTATTTATTTATGTTGTAAATGTCAATAGGGATGCTTGTTTGTTACTTTATTATTGCTGTTCATATGAATAGAAATTTGTGGCAAGGTTGAGCTCGTGTCAAGTTGCTCGTGTCGCTTTGTATCTGTACTGCACTTTTAATTTAACGTGCGTGCTTTAATACTGTATCATGTTTGTTTCAGTAATCTGGAAGGAAATCCAGACAATCTGGAACTGGGCGGCGAGGTGGAGTATACATTGGGGCGTGTGAACGGGTCAGGGGGAGGCCGTATGAACGGCTCGGGCGGTGGGTGCGCGAGTGCGGAATACGTGCGAGTGCTGCCCCGGGGCTCCATCTCCGTCGCCAAGCCGCTGGACCCGTCGATCAATGGAACGGTCACCAGGACCCTGCGGGCTCTCAATCCCGACCAGGCCCAATATTGTGGTATGTACAGTATGGTTCTAACAAATAAACTTAAAATATAGGTTGCTCTAGATTCTCTGGTTTCTGGTTTGGTCTATGTCTGCCTTTTATCTGCCACAAAAGTAATATGTTCATTGCATCTGGGCGTTTGGCGTGCCTAACCTTAAAGGTAAAATCTGAACTAGGCGTCCAATTTAGCCCTTACGTTGCACAGAAAATAGAATTCTGCCAGTGATTGTTATAAGAGATTAGCCACATCCTAATCCCTTAATAGCTTACGTCCTTACAGGGCTATGTACAGTTTTCTGGGAACATGGAACATTGCTTAAACATGTGCTACGGCTTAAAGTATCACTTGTGTGATCACATTCCACCACAACAACTGACATACAGAATTGGATAATTGGATTAGGTATCTGGGGCATTTCTAAGCGCCTTAAGTGGGTGTCTGCACTGTGACCGTGGCCCTGTGCAGTCCTGGCATCCAGGATGTTGGCGATTACGGCCTGCAAACAAGCAGCTAGCGCGGAGTGCGTATGTGGTAGACTATCGTAGTACTCGCAACCAGCGTGTGTGTTTGATTAATTGTATAAACTTAAATGAGGCAAAAGGAGTATGTAAGGATCGTAGCAGGTGGCGTTCAGTAGTTTCTGCCTCCCTATGGGAGAAAGGCGTGAGTTTATGTATGTATATATGTAAAGAAAATCGTTGCGTTTTTATATCACCTATAAATATAAGTAAGGAAGTTATTGGACATCCAGCTAAACTATTGTTGCTAGTCTTAGCATCTTCACGTCTGTTTTCTTGGCAGGTAGAGGCAGAAGTGAACTGAGTTTAAATTTCACCATTTATTTTAAAGACCCATTTAATAATGGACGAGCCTATTGCCCGTAACCGGCCAACTGTCCAGATTTAGTGCCGCTACTATGAATCATTATGAATGTAAAATCCTAATAACATTCCTAACCCGTGCATAAAACTTAAGACTGCTCAGCTGTCCTGCTTACGACCATTACACCAACGAGGCATATTTTATGTTGTCCCATATTTGTGTACAGGTTTAATTCAAGTGGAAGGCGGCTCGTCCTACGAGTTTGGAATAATGGGGCTAGCATGCAAGCGCGAAATACTACAGGTCGGCGACCCCGTCACTTTCCAGGCCGACGTGGAGGGCCGTGCCACTAACATTGTGCCAATCAGGAAGAAGAGGCGTGCCGCAGTCGATGCTATTAAAGGTATATTATTTTAAAATCTCTATGTCGTTTTGCTCGACAGTACTCATTAATGTAGGCATCAGTGGATCCTGAAATCCAGTTCTTCCAGAGCTGGTGTATGGGTACATGGAACACTTAAATCACACACATGGTCTGTTCCGAGGAGTACAATCGAAGCAGCAAACTGGCGTTAGGTGTGGGAGGAGTTTATAATGCGGGGTACCGTTAGAACCATACACCCCAGGACTATTTCGTGAAAAAAACATTTAAAAAATTTAACATAGAGATTCTGATTTATCAGCAGCCTAGAATGTTCCCACTGCTGGGACAAAGGCCTCCTCTCGGTGTGAGGGAGTGAAAAAATAATAAAAATAGAAGGAATCTCTAGAAGGCATTTGACCAAATTATCTAATAATTAACTCTGGAATAAACAATAATCCATAATGGTTTGTTATTTTTCTGTAGTTGTAGTTCCACTGGCCTATGACATTAGTTGGGACGAATACGACATAATAACACGAATTTAAAATAGGTCTGTGACTGACAGCTATTGTTATTAAAATAATGCAGTTGAACTCAGCTCTATTGTCACCGTTACAATGGTGAACCCATCAAAAGTCATGCATCTTGCATGATCTAATTATTCTGTATTATGCAACTTTGACCTAAAAACTCTCTTTATACAACTAAACTAGCTGATTTTATGTGCTGATGCTCAAACTAAGTAAAAACAACATCTTTTAGTACTATTAAATTTACATTTAAAGAGAAATAGGTACATTAAAAAAACCTTAAGTAATCCCACTACAGGCTCGCAGGCTCCTCACTTTGGGTGGGATTGGCCTTAGATATCATTGCATATGTGATAAGAAATAAAACTATTATATTGTAGTAAAAAATACTTGTATTTTTCAGGTGGTTTTGGTTTTCTGTCATCTCTGGAGGCTGAGGACAACCGCCGTCTATTTTTCCACATGTCTGAAGTGCGTGGCAACCACACGGAGCTACAACCTGGCGATGTGGTAGAGTTCGTCATACTGACCAACCCTAGGAATGGCAAGTCTTCTGCTTGCAACATTGTCAAAATTGGGTAAGTGCACTATTCTTTCTTTGTTTAGTTTATTCTGAGACTAAGTCCCAGAAATAGTAATGATATTTCTTATCATGTGTACAGTATGGTCAAAATAGATAATCAAGGTTACATTCATTCGCATAATGCTGAATCTCGGTTAGAATTTTGGTCAATCCTGTCAAAGTTCTCAAAAATACGTTTTTTTCTTTATTACATTTGTCAGTGTGGCTTTGTACCGTGTGGTGCCGGACGTAAAGAATAACACCACCCCATTTCTTCCTGTGGGTGTCGTAAAAGGCGACTAAGAGACATTTTACCACCATACTGCGATCGCCAACCCACCTGCCAAGTATGGCGATTATGGCAAAGCCCCCCAAATTGGGGGAGGCCTAAGTCCAGCAGTGGACGTCTTACGGCTGAAATGATGATGATGATGATGACATTTGTCAGCAAGCTTTATGTTTTATGATACAAATCTACGAAAATTGTTCGAAAAATCACCGTGTTTGAGATATAGCGATACAAACATGGTAGGCCTATTCCTCGGTCTTTTGTGGTTTTCTTTCGGTTTTGAATGAAAACCACAAAATACCAGAGAATGAAGAATGTTGTTTTTTATGAAAAATGATAATAGTGAGAGAAAAATAATGATGTTATCTTCTTCCGAATTACTAAAAAGTGTTTGTTCTGTGTTTGTGAGTTTGGATTTCGCACTTAGACCTTCAAGTGAACCATTTCGCTTGGGCCATGGTGGCCGTCAGTGGTTATTCCAATTAGCCCACCTCCCTCCAGAAGTTGACTATATCTCTGGTCTGTTGAGAATGTCCGTGTAATATTTGGGTGCCCTGAGGGTTTCTATTTGCCTATTGTGTATGACCAGTGTCCCATGATGGTTCCCATCACCAGAGACAGACTGTTCCTGTCCAAACGTAACAGGCTTCTGGTTAGCCTGCCATCCAAAGATGGCATAGCCTCCCTGGACTACCTGCAGCCTGGTGTCTAGGTCCACCAGCTCTCTGCTTGTATGTGGGTGAAATCCTATAGTGACCTTCGAAGATGCATGTACGGCAACGGCACGATGGGTTCGGGTCCACATACTGATGCGCTGGATGCTCCTAGCCAGTTCGTCAGCAGTATCGTTCCCTAGTCTGTAGATCTGCTGTGTCCTTTTATCCATTGCAGTGTCACCATGTTGCGGTTAGAAACTGTTACCTATTCTAGTTCTTTGTGACATTCTAGTGTAAATCGAGGTAATGTAATTTTACCCTAGGGATTAGAGTAGAGAAGCGTTGTCAGAGAGTATATGTATATTATGAGTGTCCATAATTATTTTGGCTCCTATGGCTTACACCGCTTGTATAATGTTCACACATTCCACCTCAGATCTACCATCCATATTCAGACAGAAGAAGTGAAGTCCATTGATGATTACAGGTAGTAAAGAAGAGTTACTCTCTTTAAAACTTTGAGCACAGTCAACTAAATCCTTACAAATAGTTTTTTCTAAATATGTTTCACACAGCTACCACCATCTCCAATAGTTATATACATTATTTTATCTGCCTACCCCCATGGGAAAAAGGCGTGGTTGTATGTATGTATTATTTTACTAAACACTATCTAGTGTTGTGTTGTGTGCCAGTGTATAGTACCTATATATAAACCTTCCTCTTGAATCACTCTATCGATTGCTGAAAACTGCATTCAAATCCAGTAGTTCAAAAGATCTAAGCGGACAGACAGCGGAAGGGACTTTATTTTATATGATGTAAAGAAGAACGTGGAATAGGCCTACCAGGGCAACCACATTAAGAACAGCACACCATTTACACTACCTCACAGATGTCACTTTCCAAATAAGCACACTGATCCAGTGCACTTATTTCCAGATTGCAACATTTGTATCAACAATTTTGTAGATAATTGCATGCTCTACAATTTTTGTCCGGTATATTTTTATGATAAAACTTATCATTGGGTGAGAAATGAAAAAAAAAAAACAATCAATTGGGACTTTTGACATTTCTTTTATATTGATAAGAACATAAGATTCAGCTTTATGTGGAATAATGTAACCTTACTTTATTTTTTGGGCAAACATGACCAGACTATGAAACCAAATAGTGGTGTGTATGTATGTGGTAGGCAAGTTATGGGATGGCAAACGAAATGCTGGGAGGTATTAAGTGGTCATCACCGTCCTTTATAGAAATTACAGACACAAAATGGGAAGGTCACATGTTTTTTAATAATGACATCGGGATGACCACTGCCTGTGCTCTATTGGCAGCATCCTTTATTTTTCAAAACGCTCCAGGAAAACAACTCCACAGTCATATCTATATTATTATTCAACTAGCAACAGTCAAATCCATTTAAAAATAAATGTCAAATGTAATCATTCGTTCTGTTAGAGACCTATTTCTACAGCTGACCTTGAACAGTTACTAATAATGAAATTCTAATTATGTATTAATAAGATATGTGTCGCCACTACATGTAGCTTATTCAGCTGAATAAAAAATACAGAAATAAAAAATACAGTCAGACTTTTCCCACCCTAAAACGGTGGGGAAAAGGCTACGCAAATTGATTATTTCCTTTTTTACTGTAGACTAATGCGGTTTGACCTACCGCAATATATTCACTTAACATAACAATTACATATATTTGCCTTAAACTTGTTATAAAAATTTGCAAAGGATTTTTTTTTTTTTTTTTGATAATAATAAATATGGATGTTGAAAATTTGTGTAAATCCCTGAATATCATGACGTATGATTATATGTCACTTGTCATAATCTTGCTGAGCAGTGTTTAATGAGATAATTTTGTTTGTAACTTGCAGTGGTAAAGGTTCTGGGGCCAAAGCCCGCAGCGAGCGGCCTGAGCGCTTGCTGGCGCGGCTCCGTACGGCTTCGCTGGAAGAGTCCAACGGACCGCGGGTGGTCGTGGCCCGCGCGCCTCGCGGACCAGACGGCACTCGTGGATTCCGCCAGCGTCGCACCGTTGCCGGTACCCATCATTTTACTCCTCTATAAAACTTCTATAACTCTTCCATCATCAGAAGTTGGTTATTGGTTAAACTTTACTTACCCAATGAAAACAGTAGGGAGGGCCTTGTGGGGGATGTCTGATATAACCAGCCACCAGTAGGTTTGCATTTAAGGGAATTGCAAAGTTATTTTCATAACCAATAGCGTAGTCCTTTCAACACCTCTCCCTTTAATATGTATATATATTATAAGTATATATGATAGTAAATATGTATGTGTATTATTACTTTATAACCTATTTATGTACTAGTGTACCTCTTATTTATAATTAAACTCTCTCTACATTACATATAAACCTTCCTCTTGAATCACTCCATCTATTGATGACAATCCGCATTAAAATCCGTTGCGTAGTGATCTAAGCGAACAGACGCGGGAAGTGTCTTTGTTTTATACTACGTAAAGATTATGATATGTTTTATACTTAGATTATTTTTTATCTTGGTTCCTCTCGTCTAAAGCACCTGTCATCTAATCTTTTCACCACTCTTGATTAACTGTTAAAAATGCCTAAGGCATCAAGTCCGCCTTTGTAGCTTTTTTGTATAGGAGAAGTTAATTGAAGAAATATAATTTTGACGATTGTGGTGGTTCTCAGCCGAAGATGAAATGCAGTTAATGGCACTTCACTGAGACAAAGTTGCATTTTTAAAACCTAGTTGTCTACCTTCCGCATCCAGTCCATCCCATCTGTCTGTAATGTGTAGGCCTGACAGTAGACTGGCCATGCCCGTCAAAGGACTGATGGCTGTTAGAGCAAACAGATCCTGGAGGTAGTGGTTGTAAGTCAGATAGTCAGATATCACGGTCTTATTCGTGGGGGCACAATAGCTTGCAAAATAGGTGGATTTCTCCTATTGGAACTTTTATGCGCTGTAATACAGTATCTATTCCTTAAGATTTATAAGCTCCTCACAAAGTCAAAGTTAAAATTCAAAGCTTTATTTCAAATATACACAAAAAAGGCATTTTTGAATGTCAACATTTAAATTAAAATAGAATTGATTCTAGTCGCCCCTTCCAAAAGGTAGATTCGTATGAAGAAGAATGGGCAAGAAACTCCACCGTTACTCTTTTAAAATGTTTTTCAATATTAGTATCCAATATTTATATAATTATATGTCACAAAGTGTATAGTCATTTCACAATTTTCTAAAATGCTCTGATGTATTTGTATATTTTAACTAACCCTAAAAGAAACATATCTTATAGTAATATTGTAGATTATTTGTTTTCAGAACAGTTAGCTGAATAAGAGATCAAGACATCAGCGCCGAGGCCTCAACCATGTAGAACACCTTAATGGTTTGATTTTCCACTTCAAATTATTTCATTGTATTCATGAGAGACTGACTGATCCTCTTTTCTTTAGCAGCATTTAGGAAATTGTTTTGTTATTCTTACTATTTCTAGGTGAAAACAATAAATTATTGTCAGCTGTCATTAATACTGATCAAATACATGTATAACATCAATAAGCAAGGTACATATCAATTAATCAAACCAATTTGCGTTGCTTATTTACAGTTTATTTATATTAGAGGTTCTTTTTCGCATAGAGACGTTGTTCAAAATTCCGTTTACACCATTCCTTGGCCAACGTAAATGTTATGGTTTGCCAAGTTCAATATGTATTTGTCCGCGTTGTCGCGACACATGGCACATGAACGCGACGTGATCACACCGAACAGCTAAGCATCTGTTTCCAACCTGTTCGCTGTATCGGGGCTGGCATTCGAAAACAATGTAAATATTTTATAGAAGCTAGGTATAATGTGTATAAAATGCTCATAATCAAACAACCCGGCTAGTGTGTGAAACTATTGTCAATGAATATCAACAGGTAAAATAATATTATTATATCAAATGTTGCATTCACTATCTGTCAGTTGGAAAGAGATTTTTCGTCGAAGCTTGAGTGTGTCTAAGTAATCTGTTTAAGTAAGGTGCGTGATGAAGTAATGTAATAAATTGATGGACATTTGATACACGTCGTTGCGGTTGTTGTTACGTTTAGTAGATCTCGTTATGCGAAACATACTGTGATCAATTAAATTTTGTTGTGCAATAAAAAGATAAGATGTTGTCCTCATAGGGCAGTGCTAGTCTCTTAGTATTATGCGATCCCGCTTGTCTCACGCGCGCTTCATCTGATATGTGTCGGCGTACAGTGTTCTATTGTGATGATGGCTAACCTTTATTAACGAACAAAATATTCATTGTTAATCGGAAAAGCATTTATGCAATGAACTGGAATGGAACCAAAGACTGACTTTAAATATTTATAACAGTAATACTTATTGGTATTAGATTATTTTGATCGGCTAAATGATGTGAACCTTCCTGGTGTTCATTGTGGCCATAGATTTGTAACAAATTAATTATTTCGAGAGAAATGTATTTGATTTAAAAATTTAGTTATTATACTTTAAAATTATGAAATCAAAGATATCTCAGTCTGCATTCTATTTTCAATATATAATGTAACAACTTTTTAGCATAAGTAAGTCCTAAACAGCTTACACGTATTGACTATTATTATTATTTAACATGTCAATAAGGCATGAATAAAATTTTTGCAAATCTTTTGTAATGCTACTACCTTCTAAATCTAGAGAAAGGAGGAGAATTGTGTACTAAATACAGCTATGTATAAATGTATAGATATGTTTGGCATCCTTATAACGTTACACTCTCGTAAAGAAATGACTTTTTTGCCAATAACCTCCCGGTCTGCTCTTGTCCCATTTTACATGCAGTGAGCAGTGTAATATACCATCGGATTTGGTGAATTAAAGTTATAGCGATCGTGTGTGGTACGGGATTGGGGTGCACTACTGCGAAAGGTTTCAAGTTACAAATCCACAAAAACTTTACTATTAGCTATTTATTGATTAGAATTCTATTGAACAAGAACTGGTAGCTCTCCAGAATGTGAGTGACGGAACGCCCACCCCGTCACCGAAAAATAAACTTAATCAAGGAATTAATAAACGAATATTAAAATATGATTGTATTATTTTTAGTGATTATGAGGAATACAAGGAATCTTCATGTTTTATACAACATTATATATTGAATTTGTTTGCAGCTTAACATTTAAATATGCCGAACTTATTTTGTAGATAATACTCATTGTGAAAAATCAATTACAAGTAAATTATATTTTGAGTTACTCAACAAAACGCGGGTGAAACTGTGATTAATGATAGGGATCTCATTGGATCGATCTATTAATTTTATATATGTTGCCATTACAATATTTAAGACGATAAAAAGAAAATGAAGCTGCCATTGACTCTGGTTTTGGGCAAAATTATTAACCCATACAACTAAAATATATTAAAAAAAAACAACTGGCATAATTATTTATTTTACGCAAGAAAAGTGTCTGTATGACGTTCTTACGAAAAGCCGTAATAATTTTCCATGAGAGGAATGTGTGCGGTTTGCACTTATGTTATAAGAAACAAGAATGCTTGCTTATCTTATATCTCCGTCATTCCGAAAACATGTATTGAAGTAGCCAGACGAGACTTACGTCATGTTGTAACGAACCATTGATTATACTAGAATTTAATTCTATACTTTTTATTGTTTATAAGAATTTTTCCGAAATTCTTTGTTTAATGCGGAATACTGGTTCCGCATTGAACCTATATTGTGTCTGTCTTGTCAATGCTTTTGTTTGAGTGACAGTTATATTGTTAGTCTTATTAGTTAGTTTTTTGTTACTATTATATCACTTTCATTTTATGTCCCACGTTATTGTCTCAATAAAAATAGCTTTGTACTTTCTTTACATTTATGTTGAATGCGTATCCACTGCCATCCCTATCATTGTTAGTTCTTCGGCGATATATTCTATCTGTAGATAGTTTGAGCGCATACAGGACTTGCAACCATCGATTGGGCGACGTAAGTTGTACTTTATTTTATATATTACCTTGTTTGGTATTCTAGCGGGTTCTAAAACTCATATAGAATTTAATGCAACTTGATGAAACATATGCGCGTCGTGTTGTAAGTCGTGGTATGCATTTATTATGATTGACTTTCTCACTTTATTCTGTGTTTCCATCTTATTATGTTTGATACATTTGGTAAACAAACTACTAACTATTTCGCCTGACTTAACGCACATAACCATGAAAACTATAGTACATAGTTTTACCTCGTGAATATTGTTACATATAATGGTAAACTCCATTTCTCCCTTATGGACTTATGACCCTGTGATAGCTGTAACAATCAACTGATTTAATAAATAGAGATGATACATTTTTAAGATGTCTTAAATAATTGAAATATTTAAGCATTCATCTTGTGTTCATTTGATTAATGTTCAATCTTTATAATTATATTGCTTTAGCAGGTTCAAAAAAAGTTGTTGGTTACGTTATAAATTTTGAAATTACACTTCATACCTCAATAGCACAAAAAGCGATACTGAACCTGCGAGGGCGCCTCTACCAGCTGTGTGAGGACCGATAGGTTCTCTGTAAAGTTACAAATATGGTAAGTTAGTTTAGGGTGCGAGGCGAACCCTTATTTATTTATTATCTTCTATAAAATCAGCGTGTTCAGTATCGCTATGATAGAACTTGTAGTACAAGTACTCAAAGGAAATTCGCAAGAACGAAGTTTATTATTAAAATTACCCATTAAAAAGAATAAGTAATAGAAGTACAATTTTTCAAAATTTATTTCCATTATCGTTCAGTTCGGATGATCGGCATCGTTCTTAGATTGGATATTGGCAGATTTTAATTAGTTGCCGGGTCAGCTAGAAGTCAGTTCAAAGAATAAACTTTGAGGTTTAGAGAATGTGTGGGCTTTCCTTTCAAAGTGATGACTTTGGCTGTGAGCTTGTATGCGGATGTTACGTCCGTATACAAACATTATTCTCAACGCAATAACTTTGCAATAACGGTTGTTTGCGACTTATACGGTCGACTTTTTGTACTCCGCTACGGCGGCTCTGTCGTATGTATGGTGACTGCGCGTAGTTCAGACACAAAAGTCAATTAAACAATTTCTAATGTATTTCAAAGTTTTTTGTCGTTATGCCAGGGTTAATTTTATAATATTTGTACTGTAAGGAAGCATCGAGGCGCCTAGCATGTTACATGTAAAAAAAAATCCCTGACTGCATTTTGAATTGTTTGTACCTGTCCTATGCAATCTACGAACAAGCGTGTTCGGTTAAATTACACATCCATATTTCTCTACCGTCAAATCTATGAACGACTGGATTTATCGTACCAAATATGAGCATTTCTCGTAATGGAAAACACTTTTGTGGACTGACATTCGACTAAGCAATAAAAAAATGTGTTCACATGTGTTTATACGGAACGCAAAACAGATTTCATGGACATTCAACTACATGTTACAGTTTGATTTCCTCAGCAGTTATCACTCCCAAGGTGTAAAGCTACTGCTGCCGGCTACACTATTACAATTAGTTACATAAATACCTCGTTTTTTATCATTGTTATTTTTTGTTTACAAAAGTTAATGCGTACATTTTGATAAACCTATGTCGACCTATGTATACAAACCGAAAGTGTTATCATTTGAAATTTCCAAAAACTTAATCACGACCGTGAGTACCTGTGAAGAATTTGAGTATTACATTTCTTTGGTCCGTCTTTAAAACCGATCGATTTATGTTTTTTTTTTTTTCGTGAAATATCTGCACTCACAAAAACCTCAAGTATACTACTCCTCAGCTATGTTGTTGTGTTAAAAATATAAATAATAGCGAGAAGTTTCGTGTGGTCAACGTTTGATTTGTATACGCAGGGCTTGATCATTATTGTATGTTATCTTTAAAATGTATACGAAAGATAGCGTTTCAAGTAAATTCTTTGTAATCAATGAAGTACCAAATAAAAATGCAATACGGAAATCTACATTAGTCTAAGAATAAATTGTAAGAAGAAATACATCATTATCTTCATTATATAACAGGAGAGCAGTGTTTTACACCTTGTCAAAATTTACGTCATATGTTTGCATTATTTCTATCATCGTACTGTCTGTAAACTTCGGTGTTTACAGTTCCACATATTTATTTTACCTCTGACGACAGTAATCTAACTTCAAACTTATTAACGTGAATTAAGACTAGTCAATTGCAAAAACCCAACTGCAACAAAAATAAAGACCAATTTAATTTTGATGGGGAAGTAAATTCAGAGGTAAAATAAACCGTGAAAGGACTGACGTCTACTCTTTGTAATAACTTACTATAATATTGTCAATGACAATTTGACATCACAAAGATCTGGCGCGTGTTCCACTAAGATCATAGTTGTATTTAACGAATAAGGAATAGTTAAGTAATTATTTAGAACCAGCAATAATTACTTAGGTATCTTACAACTATACGTTGCTATTTATACGGTATCATCAGTAATCTAAGCGGTATGTAGTGATACATGACCACGACGAACCTCGTGGAGGAGTGTATATAGTTAGTAGGACGCCAGTCTGACTGACCTGGCACGGAGGTGTCAAATTGTCGCTTCTGGAACTATTTATGAGTACTTTGAAGTACTTACGCTTTTCTTAATATGTAATCCCAAAGAAAAATAGGAATTTTGAACAAACGTTATATGCTTTACGCTTAAAAACTACAGTCTTTATTATGCTGTATCAAATATAATATGTATGCCCATGTAACCAATATAATAGTCATAGTGAAAATGATGTAATAAATAATCGAAATACTTGATGTTGTAGCGTATGCGAACTTAAGCCCCGGATCATTTCGGGTATAGGTATTATTATAAACTAGTCTTAAACATTTACGCCCGGGCGCCCGTCACGAGCAGATGTATTTTTAAGCTAAACTGCTAAAAATTAATTAAATGCATAATGCATAAGATCTGATAAGGGAACCTTCGTATTTCGCCTTTATAATCGAAAGTTTCAGTGTAGTTACGAATTTGGCGAACCAGTAAAAATATATACAGTGCCTAAAAGAACCTCTGGGAGATGAAAAAAAAAAACCAAACAAAATGTGAAATTATTTAAGCATTTCAGAAATTACAAACTTTGATTAATCATAAGAGTTTATTTTTATTTTTCTTCGATTGTATTCTTTAGAAAACTATGCCAAATGTTTATACAGCCCTGTACATTTTTGGAAATTGATTAAACTAATGTACACCACCTTCTTAGCGTTGTATGAGTCCCTTAATTAATATAATATAGTGTAACTTGGCGTCTGGGACGCACGGCCTGCAGAAAGGTTTCTACATGCCTTGCACAAATAGTTTGGTACAATAATTCAGTTATTATTTTTGTGCAAATAAGGTTCAATGCTAAAAGCAAGTAGTTCCAAAATGAATTGCATATTGATATAACAGAACACACGACTGGTGAGAACCTTTAAAGTTATTTCTCGTGAGTGTAGGGTAGGTATATGGAATTCATCAGGATATTATAAAAATACCTTATTCAAATGGCAGATGATCTTATATGAACTATTAGAATACTTACTAGACAACATGCTCAAATCCTGATAGGGCTTACACTGTAAGCTCTATACTTATGGTATGGTGCAATATGACTCATTAATTACACTAGTACTCATATCCTTCAATCTGGACGCGAGTAATACTATTCGTGCCAGTTTGATCACCCCATACTAGTTAGTTGACAATATTGGCACAAGTGCGTCTTATGTGGTTAAAGAATCTTTATTTACTCAAAAGAAATTTACTACAAATTTCACTTAATGAGAAATATTTAAACAATATAATAATAATTACATTCGTGAGCAGAGCTAGTATGATATGCACAAATATTAAACGAAGACAGAAGTATTATAACATACATAACAAGACATTGAAGGTAGCAGTAAAAGATTCATGCGAAGCAAAAATCAAATTTTGTGGGTAAGTTTAAGACATTAACCAGGGCCGGACTTAAATTTTGTCAGTTATAAAAGATTTTAGTTTAGTTTTAAATATATGTAAACTTTTACAGGTTTTTATTTCCCGTGGTAGTTTGTTGTACATCTGCGCCCCTTCGTATGTTATATTTTTCTTTCCGTAATTGGTACGTGTTCTCGCCAGACAGATATCATTTGCGCTACGGAGAGGTCTTAATCCTTGTTCGGTGTTAGTTATCCCACCGGTTTCGCCTCCGTGTGGCGAGAGTTTTATTGCGTAGTACGGTCGTGGGTAGCTGACAAGCAGTGAATGATTGATAGCCTACATTTTGTTTTCAAACAACGTGGAGCATAGCTGATGGTCGCCTGTGGAGCAACGCCATAAGGTTCCAGTTACAGCCGAATCAGCCATCTTTCATGCAGCTCTAAACCATTCCCGACCAGATATTCCGTTTATCCACCCCATCGGAATATATGCCTATACATTAATTCCTCTAATCAAACTAAGGTGAGATACACGGAATAACTCGAGCCGACCACAGCTGAGAGGGAGATGTTGCCGGTATGTGCAGCAGGAGGAACGAAGTAGATATATGTACCTATCATCTACCTAGGCTTTTCCCAACTGTGATACTACTATCCGGATGCAGGTGAATGCCATTATGTCATATGGAACGACTGTCTATCTGACCTCCACAGCCCAGTTACTGGGTAATACAATACCGCTTGGTAAGACTGGTTGTCAGACTTTCGGGCTTCTGACGATCGGTCACGACTGTCAAAGATCCACAAAATAATGACAGCCGGGACCAACGGCTTCACGTGCTTTCAGAGGCTCGGAGGGGTCGCGGTATGTAAAGGCGGAACACTTACGTGTCGTGGCGTGTCGTGACGCGCCAGAAGCTTTCAGTTTCATACATTTGACAGAACGTGTTGCGACACGACACGACATGCAAATATGTCCCTAACCATATTAAATGTATAAAACCGATATGCTTCTGGCGCGTCACGACACGCCACGACACGTATGTTTCTGCCTTAAAGATGGTCCTATCTACGAATCAACTCGCGGCAAGCGTATCTCAAACTGATGATCGATCCGCGTGGCTGTCATTACTTAGCCACAAGCCCCTCAAGGAGTTAAAAAGTATTATATTAATCTGAACACCTAACTACTGCCTTGTTTTAGTATTCACAAGCATGATTCTGGGTTCGATTCCCAAGTCAGCGGTGCTATTGGGTTTTTCCATTAGGAAACTAGTAAACCCTGTCTTAATAGAAGAAGTATTAAGCATAACATGTTAAGCCCGCTGGCAGGCCTCTTGGCGCGACGTTCTCGGTTTCGCCCATTGACATATTATATTACTGCGTAGTTTCGCCGAACAAAATTGACGGGATAATGTTCATTTTGAAAATTTGGTAAAGCGGAATTATAAGTGTTGTTGAAGTACCTAATCTGTTATAGAAGAAGGCAATCTATGATAATACCTCGTTAGGATAGCTGAATGGTACATTCAGCTATCCGGAAGGCTTGACATAAACCTGGCAGGCTGGCTGCCTCGTTATCTATTTTATTAGATACCTTAACATGTTGCGGACGCGGATGCAGATGAGGAAAATTTATAAAACATCGACCCAAGAAATCCAAAATTTGAAGTGGCAAACTATTCTCAAAACAGTTTTGCGTCTTTGTCCCCATGTAAGTAATTTTTTGGTCACTTGCCTACTGACCTGGCGGTGAACGGGCCGTGAAAACTAGAAATTCGGCTTGTGTCTGCACCAAGTCTAAGTGTGAACATGCGTACAGCACGCCTCTGCTGCTGCTTTGACGCGTGCCGATCATGTGTATGCAGTCAGTGTCCTTAATAGAGTTCCCTTTAGAATTCTGTTAAAAACTTGGGGGTCCGTATGCTTAGGTACCTACGGTTTCTTGCGGAATTTACGCAAATACGGAGACGAAGTTTCATTACAATTTTTATATAAGCAATTATTTTCCATCAATGCCAATGTTATTACGGAACAAATAAGTGGTTCAATAAGTATAAGCAAAACACGCAAGCTCATTTCATATATTTTTATTAAAAACTGTAAAAATATATCATTATACCTATTACTATCATATTTGGGGAAAACCCACATGACTGGCTGAGGTTATCCGGGATCACCCAGTGTCAGTTCTGTGTCGCAGATATTATGCAACAATTACCTAATCTAAGCAAAATTATTTTAAGTTAAAATACTTAAAAATGTTTATGATATTTAATTAGGAAATTATTACTTTGAATAGATTTTTGACCACGCCAAACAACATTAAAAAGTTAACGTCTTGTAACTAGTAAATTAATATTATTTATGAAAAATAATACAGTTGCACTAGGAAATAAAATATTTCAGTAAGTACCTACATACCTAAAGCAGCGAAAATACTTTTAAACCATAACACATGGTTATGCAATGACCTTAGCATAGATACATTTAAAAACATGGTCACATATTTCTACAATAAGACTTAAAATAGATTAATAAGTAAAAGGGCACCAGTAAAAGTGTCCATGTTATCAGTACTTCAACGACAGAATCCTGCCGTGTTGAGGCGCAACTTTAACATCAACCCCCAACGAGAGCCTCTTGGCCGGTCGAGGTCGAGGCTCGTGTTGGAGCCATGTCTTAACTATCTATCCAAATAATGTTCATACAGTCAAAAAGTAGGTATATAATTATTATACACAAGGGAAAACAATACTAACTTTATCGTAACACTACCTATACTTTCTACAATAATACCTTTTTATCCCAACATAGCACCTTTTAATAACAATATAAGTGGGTAACTTATTATTATGACTAAGTAATTCAATGTGTGTATTAAAAATATCTTATATTACTACCCACATAAAATACACGTATAAAGCCGGTTTCAGACATTTTGATCATTCGGTAGGCGAGTTAAAGATGCTGAGTGCCGAAACCTACATCACTGAATCGTTTCACTAATTCATTCATTTTGTATTCAGACATTTTGAGTGAACAAAAAGTGAAACGGCTGCCATCGGCTTAACGGCTTTGAGGGTTTCGGTCCGTCCCAACCGCACAACTCTGTCTGTGTATGTAAGTTAGGAAGTAAGGCTCGAACGGTCCGGAACCTAGACATGTCTTACAAAGTTAATACAAAACGTATCGCTTTTTATCATTTCCATGCTGATAACAATTAACCTTTCCGAAGTGTTACACAATCTGCATTAGTTTGATACAAAATTATTTTAAGCACTGTCTGCGTAATGAATTGATTAACAAATATTATGTTTCAGTATCTAACGACTGGTTACTGGTTAGGGTTTTGAAGATCGGTGACAGTGTAGCCGTTTGGACAGCAACGCTGGTTTGATTTCCGGATCTGTCATATATTTCTTCACAAGTCTTGCCTTTGTAAGGGTTGTCATGAGCGTAGTTGGGCCACTGTTGTATTGCCCTGTACAGATTGGTGCCTGGACTAAGCGAACTCTGGACGTCCTTCGCTCCGAGGACGTGGTAATCTTTTTGCAGGTAGCCGAGCTCGACTCCTTTATCGAGCAACATTATTGCCCTCTGCAACTGCAACGCTGTCACTTTTGAATAAGATGGTAATCCTTCGCGGTAATCACCTGAAATGTACATTAAACATGATTATCTTCAGACAGCTGTTTGTGGTTGCAAATGCTACTACTGAGCGTGAGGTCTTAATTTCGATTTCCAGGACGAGCAAAGTGTTATTGGATTTTCCATCACGAATTTCTCAATAGCTGGCTGGAGATTGGATTTGTGTACCTACGGTTAATGGCAATAGGCTCGCCGCCTATAACATAATTGGTGAAACGTGGGTACGTACATAGGTACTACAGGTGTTATTTTGTAAAAATTTCGCCGTAAGAACTTGGGCGAAGTGAGCTGTTAATAGTGTCAATCCCTAGCATTAGTAGGAGTCGGTATTAATCTACCACGCGGATCCAGTGCGGATTGGTAGATGTTACTCACTTGTCTTCTAATTTTTGGCTCTAGGACATGCCAGTTTCCTCACGATGTTTTCCTTCACTGTTTTGAGGGCAGTGGTGATAAAATTATTAGCAGCCGATACCACTGGGCCACCCCTGCTCGAGTAGAACATTGCGCCCATATTATGTAGGTACCTAGGTACGTAGCCACGTCTTACAACCAACCTTAAGGGGCTTTGCGAACCAACTAATTATATAGTTCTCAGTGCTCTTGCAGTTATTTTTCTCGTTGGTAGGTACTGTAGCGCGTAGTTGCGTGTTTTAAGTCTTAGACTCCGACGCCAGAATCAGCGCTCCAGACGCAGACAATAGCCAAGAACTACGAAGGAGGAAATAGAGACAATAGAATGTAGGTATCAGAAGGCGACAATGGAACTCCAATACGCCATCGCAGATGAGAGATGGCGTGAGCTTGTCGATGGCCTGGACAGGGATTCATGGGGAAGACCTCATATGTTGGTCATGTTCAAGTTACGTCACTTCACAATAACCATAGATCCAGGTCTACATAGACCGTTATAAACACGCACGTTCCAGAATTTATTAACAGTCCTTCGTCACTCTTGTCTTCCTCAGATCGAGTAGGGAGTGACTGGAAGCGAGTTAGACCGAGCCGTTAGACGTTTGAGATCTCGTAACATCGCTCCATGCCCGGATAGTAACTCTGGTCGGGCTTGGTGGCCCCATCGCCCCCAAAACGAAAATAAAAACGAAAAAAGGAAGTAACTATGCAGTAAAGAAATAACTTCTCGCTGCATTTGTTCACTATAACATTGACTATAACGAGAAGTTATCAAAATTGACTATACGGTTTTTTTTTTTCGAAAACCAGTGATATGTTAGGCGCGTAAAAGTAAGCTCCGTCGCTTGAAATAAGTAGTTTCTACTATACCGATAATAATCTGCTGGAAACCAGGCCTCCACCACGCAGGCCCAGTGATTTTTGGTTCTAAGGTTTCTGTTTTTACGCCTACCTTCTTTTTTTACCTACGTCGTATGAAAAAAGAATTGTCAAAGGAAGAACGTTCTCCCAGCTGAAAGCGTTTTTGAGGAATGTTCTAAATTATTGATTGTAGTTTAGTTGATGATTAGGGCATGAAATCAAGTAGTTATATATGACAAATTGGAATTTGTGTATTCAACCGTTTTTATCTCAAAAACGGTTGACAGTATTTTGCTAAAGCAGGCTTACCTATAAACGCTAGCCCAAGGGTACAGCGATTAAATCCTCGTGTGTGAGCACCAATCCTGTTCCAGCCTCGTCCTTCATAGACTCTTCCTTCGTTTCCGATCAAGAAGTTGTAGCTAGAAAGTGATGAGAAATCAAATTACTACCATGAAATTTACATTCTGCCAAATGTTATAATTAAAATGGTACCTACCTATATCTTCGATTGTTACAGGGACCTTTCGGTTAGCCCTATGAAGATTTATCGATAAAATTTCAGCAAACGCTTCTATTGACAAATACGATAGGTAGCTATGAGTTACACTGTACAGCTTATCTGATCCAGCCTTCGAATTAATTATCCCTTTAACTTCATACATCGTGAACGGGTTAGTAAACCTCTTTAAACCATAAGTAGGTACAGTTTTTGCATAAGGATAAACCTCATTGGATGAACGTGACTAAATCCATTGAAATACCTTTACGTAAACCATGAAAGGTTTAGTAAATATTACACCCCGTTAATAATCTTTCTCTCGAAAGGGTTTTAACTAACCCGTCCGTGGAATTAAGGGTCTTTCTTCTTTCTTTCTTTTCTTGCTTTTATGAATTATTCGTTAAGTCGGTTACAAGAATGATAAGGCTTACCCAATTAAAGAGGTATCGTTATTGTTAGGGTTTAAAGACCTTGAAAGATGTTACCTACATGCTACACACTACAACGGAACCCAATGAACGGCTTTACTCTCAGACGTGTTTTTTCGGTCCCTGGTTTGATATCTAAGCAACGAGTTACAGAATATGAGCAAGACCTCAGACACCTAATTTGTTTAATCTTATTGGAATCATATCGGTATCTGCGATTTTTAAAGCAATCGTAGGATGGACACAAACAATGGGTTGTCTGTAGCTCTTCCAGTGTGCAAGCGCTGGAACTCTCGGTACCGTCCGAAACAACAGCCAAGTCGGAAGTGTGTGTTAGTGTGTTCGTGTGCCAGTGTGTGTGCATATGCGTGTGTGTGCTGATGCTACTCGTCTTCACGCACACACTCACAGCGTGTTTGTACACTTGGTTACAACAAATAAAGCGTGTAACTCTTCGTGAGATAAAATACTACGGCAAGCGTAAAGGGAGCTGCCGGTTATCGTACAATTTTCAGATTGGGGGAACAATCTACCAAAATCTAGACTTATCTAGGGGTTTCGTCGCTTTCCGAGGTCTTCCTATCCTAATAGGAAGATTAATCATATGAATTGAATGAACATTGTATTTCATGAGATATCGAGAAATAAAATAAAATTGTAAGAGTTTACTTACGGAAGATCATATCCAATATGTGAGGCGAAGTAAGATTGGAGATTTCTTAGCTCGGCGGCGCAATTCATAAATATATTGCACTCCGCACTGACCGTGTGAGCAACGATGACCAGCTTCAGGGGTGCGAACTCTGTCACCATATTCTGGTTGAGGAATTCTGGAGCTAGCCACATTTCCCGAGTAATGTACCACTCGTGGGGAGCTGTGAAGCAAAAATTGGCACATTATTTATAGAGAATGGTACATCCTATCACTGCACACTAGGAAGGGGTGAAGGGCGGGCGTTTCTGGGGTCTGTATATTGTAATTTTGACGTTCGGAATGTGCTGATTCTCAGCCTAATTTGAATAAATGAGTTTTAATCAGTTTTGCGCCGGTTTACCTACTCATTTTTCAGAGGATGACCCTTTAACACGTTAACTGCCATGGTGAAAATCAGAAAAAATCAAAAAATGTACTTAGTGTTATTTCACTTTAAATAGATTATTTATTCCAAAATATATATATATATATTGTGGCGGCTTAGTTATAGCGATATGCTGAGTTGCATTCTTGACGAAATATGAGGGAGCGGGCGATCGGCTCGCCAGTCGCCTACATAGGTACCACCGCCCTGCCTTGGTGCGGACCTAGTACGTAGTTAGTTATAACGAAGTATTGTGGAACTCGAAATAAAGACATTTACTTCCTTGGAGTCCGACTCTTTAATTATCTCACCATACACGGAACACGCACAACACTGGTGACCTTTCGACGATTTCAAGATTCCGCGTTTTTATTTTTGTGACAACGGAGTAGGTGACTCAATAAGCCTACGAGGCAGAGGCATAAAGACCGCGTGGTGCAAAGTGAAACGCAACGCGCTTAAGTAAGGTAAAGCAACGCGTGTGTATCGTTTTCCAGCATAAACCCGCAAGTGGGAATCGGCCCCCTCGGGGCAGCTACGAATGCAGACGTATCAATGGTTACAGTGCAAATTAGAATTCCGGAATTTTGGAAAGAAATACCAAGATCATGGTTCACCCAGTTCGAGGCAATGATGGTACCACAGAAAAAAGGCGACACCCAAAAGTATGACATGGTGCTCGTGAAATTACCCACACACATTTTACGCCAAGTAACCGACATCATCGAAGCTCCGCCGGAAACAGGCAAATATGAAACGATCAAAAAGCATTAATTGTCAGTATATGAAGAGAGTGCAGATAAACAATTTCACAAATTAATGCATAAAATGGACCTGGGAACACAAAAACCGTCGCAATTACTCAGAGAAATGACAGCTTTAGCAAAGAAATGGAATTTGACAGAGGAACCACTAAAGGGGCTGTGGCTAGGCAAGCTAACACCTATTGTACGCGCACTCTGGCAATGAGCGAGGACACCAAGTTGGAGGATGTGGCTAGGAAGGCGGAAAAAATATGAGAAACCTTGGGAAACGGCGAAGTCGCATCCATAACACCAAGCTCAACGAATGACGGTATAGCCACCACTTGAAGGAATTAGTCATGGAAATGAAAGAATTACGCGGAGAGATAAATGAGATCAGGAAGCGGAAGGGAAACACGACAGGCAGCTCAAGAGGCGGACGATGGCAGCAACGCTTTAGATCCAAAAGTCAAACACGACGCACACCGGAATCTCCCGACTTGCTATGCAGACATCATTACCGCTATAGGAACAACGCGCGGGAGTATGAATCACCGTGTAGCTGGACCAAGAAGCAGCAGAAGCAAGAAAACTAACGCGGTGCAGTCAGCGTCGGTGGAAGATTGTGCCGCGGGAAACCACCGACTTTGTGTGAAAGACTTCAAAACGGGAATTGTATATCTAGTAAACTAGTTAATTAGTTTAACGACCCCACGGTGCACAAGGCAGTTATTGTATATCAGCGAATTCATGAGCGACATACAATACGTCAACGGAAACGAGAATCAGGTTGCTGACGCGCTATCACGGGTAGAGTCCGTGGTTTGCCCAACACATACCTATCGACTTCGACGAAGTCGCACGGGCACAGGAAACAGACGAACAAATGGCGCGTATGTTAGCAGAATCACGAGGTAACATTGTATTAAAACAAATTCATTCACCACTGTGTAACAAAACAATTCATTGTAACATTTCAGAGAACCAGATAAGACCATATCTTCCGAAAAATTTTCGTAGATTAGCTTTCGATACAGTACATAAGCCACCCCGGAATTAGGGCCATACGAAAAATGATAACGAAACGTTTCTTTTGGCCAGAAATGAACAAAGACGTAACCAGGTGGGCTAGGGCATGCGTTCATTGTCAAAAAGTAAAAGTACAGCGGCATACAGTTTCCAAATTACGTAGTTTTCCAATGACAGATAGATTTGAGCATTTAAACGTTGATGTAGTTGGTCCACTACCAACGTCACAAGAAGGCTATCGATATTGCGTCACTATTATAGATAGATTCACTAGATGGCCAGAAGCGATTCCGGTGATAGATATTACCGCGGACACAGTAGCAAAAACCATATACGAAGGCTGGGTATGCAGATTCGGGTGCCCGCTGACATTAACGAGTGATCAGGGAAGACAGTTTGAGAGCGAACTTTTTAAATGTTTACTAAACATGTTAGGGATAAAAAAGTCCCGTACAACAGCGTATCATCCGCAGGCGAACGGAATGGTTGAAAAAATGCACCGCTCACTTAAGGTCGCAATTAAGGCTAGGCTACAAGACAATAGATCATGGGTCGAGGAATTACCGACAGCGTTGTTGGGACTTCGCGCGGCTTGTAAAAATGACGAAAATGTAAGTTCTGCGGAATTGGTATAAGGACAGACACGCTGTGGTCGAGTGATTAAGGAACCGGCGCGATTTTTGCTCACATGACAAAATAATGTAAGTAAGTACATCGAATGTTGTTGAGAATTTTTGTACATTTCACTACGGTTAATAAGCCAAATATACTTGGTGTGCAAACTAAATACAGTTTAGAGTTTCTGCAATAATGGGCATACTATTATGTTACGCTATCAAGAGGGGTTGCGTAGGCCATGCGAGAGAATGGTTCAGAAGAGACGTGCCGGTGATACTGGCAGGACAACCCGGCACAGCGGGAAACCCGGCACCCACCACGACTGTCACGGGATACGTTTAGCAAAAGCGACGTTGTGAAATATGCAAAAATTAGTAAGTCAAAATACGTAGCATGTCATATTATCTGTAAGTTATTTAGTGAACGGCGTTACCATAACCAATGCTGCCGACCCTCGAGGTGTTACTTAGTTATTGCAGAGCGGAGGTCATGGTAACTACCCTTAATTGTTATATCATATATGTATACTTTCAAGTCGGCCTGGAGCTCAGGCAATGATGAGACCGCAAACATTTAGAAAATAAGGTGTATGAGATGTCGTGTATATTTTTTTTAGCGACAGAAATAAAACAATAGGCAGCATACAACTGCTGGAATGCTGACAGGTATAAAATGTTATCGTAAGCAACATTGTAACCTTAGAGATTTCTGAGTACTGTAACAGTAATGTAACTATGTAGTTTCACTAAGTTAAAAATAGATTAGAGTAAAAAAAATTAGAGAAAGGTGGAGGGTGTGATGGTGGCTTAGTTATAGCGATATGCTGAGTTGCATTCTTGACGAAATATGAGGAAGCGGGCGATCGGCTCGCCAGTTGCCTACATACCACCGCCCTGCCTCGGCGCGGACCTAGTACGTAGTTAGTTATAACGAAGTATTGTGGAACTCGAAATAAAAACATTTACTACCTTGGAGTCCGACTCTTAAATTATCTCACCATACACTGAACACGCACAACAATATCATAGGTACTTATTACATTATATACAGCCTATTTTTATAATTTAATTCCTTACTTTTATTTTGACGTCAAACTTTCCACAAAGTTTATGAGAGTAATGGTAAAGAAAAGTTATATTGACACAGTGATTTTTGGGTTGCGCGGGTCACTTAATATAGCTGAAAGAGTAGTAAACATGGCCGCCAGGCAGCAATGACATGTTCAGATATTGTATGTGTTATTGGTCATATAGTCTGACACGGCCTGAATGGAACAAAAAGTCTCAGACACATTGTCCGACATTGCAGTTAACGTGTTAAAAAGCTTTACAATAAGCACGCAGAAGTTGTTATAACTCTACGAGTTTTGCTTGTATATGTTGTTTCACGAATCAACGTACTTTGGCACCAAAAGGCAGACGAGACTATCTATTAAGTGTTCTGAAGAAGCGTCACTAAAACCCATAAAGGTCGTGTCTGTTTAATAAACTTAATCGTATCTAAGTACCTGCATTATCTGTAAATATATCTTCAGAATAGGCTAGGCTGTCCTTGCGTGCGTTATCAAGTATTTACTTTTGCTTTCTGAGAATCCCCTGACGCCTTTCATTCTTTAAAGTACTCGGTGGATATGGGTATTACCTATGTTGTTATAGTATCTAGACATGCCTAAGGTTAAACGGTCAGGGTTTAACTATTGCGTCTGAATATGACTGCAGTCAGTAGGTAAATATTCTAAGAAGCTGCAGTGATGGCTGCAGGGCTGTAGCTAGACTCGAATTTGAGGTAGGGCAGCTTTGGTTACAGGTAGGGCGGAAGTAAAAAATACACTAGTCACAAAAATTAAAGGATATTAAAAAAAAACCAAATTTTTGGGTGATTTTCAACAAGCTGTAACTCCGAGGAAATGATCATACAGCAAAAAATAAAAAAAAACACATTGTAGTTCAATGTATCTAGTTTTCAGATACGGCCACGATTTTTTTTATCATGTTTGGGTCTGGAGAAATAACAAGGAAACAATCAAAAAAAAAAAAGTTTTTCTCGTCTAAAAAATGGTATACGGGCTTCAACATTTTTTTTCCAGTTTTTACTCATAACTTCTTTTAGAAAATTTAATGCCCTTTAATTTGAGGTACACAGAATGCCTTAACGATACTTTGCCGTGGAGTTATCGTTAGTAGAAGCAAAAAAGTACTTTTTAACTTTGACAATCAATAACTCTGGAAATAATGATTGTATACAAAATCGAAGGAGGGTTTTGGAAACTGCACAACATTTTCTTTAAGATACCTTGAATGGCTTTTGTCGAAAGTGTTTTTTTGACTTGAAAGCTTTGACTGAAAAAAGACAAAAATTCGCATAATTAAGTATATTTGGATAACTTGGTATAACTTTGGATAAAATGGATGAACGAAAGATATCGTGGGTAATTTTTCAACCTCAAAGTGTCCCCTAAAACTCCTGAAAAATTCAAAGCGCTACGATTCTTTTTTCATAGTGCTCCGAAGCTTCAAATTCTTTGTTTTTCCAAAAATCACCATTATGAACAATTTTTAAGGTTCCGTTGCCAAATGGTAAAAAATGGAACCCTTATAGATTCGTCATGTCTGTCTGTCTGTCCGAGTATGTCACAGCCACTTTTTTCCGAAACTATAAGAGCTATGCTGTTGAAACTTGGTAAGTAGATGTATTCTGTAAACCGCATTAAGATTTTTACACAAAAATAGAAAAAAAAACAATAATATTTGAGGTTCCCCATACATAGAACTGAAAATTAAAAAAAAAAATTTCGTCAAACCCATACGTGTGGGGTATCTATGGATAGGTCTTCAAAAATGATATTGAGGTTTCTAATATCATTTTTTCTAAACTGAATAGTTTGCGCTAGAGACTCTTCCAAAGTGGTAAAATGTGTGTACCCCCCGTAACTTCTAAAATAAGGGAATGATAAAACTAAAAAAAATATATGATGTATTTATTACCATGTAAACTTCCACCGAAAATTGGTTTGAACGAGATCTAGTAAGTAGTTTTTTTTTAATACGTCATAAATCTTAAACCACAATTTACCTTTCATTCAGTCAACTCAAATATGAAAATTAAACTTTATGCATAAAACGTGAATACCAGGTTTGTACGGAACCCTCGGTGCGCGAGTCCTACTCGCAAATGGCAATTTTTTTTTTTTGTTTATTCAAAAATAAAAATAATAAAAATTTCTATGCCAAAAGCTTCTATTCCGTTCACCTATTACCCCCATTTTTTTTCAAGACGCTAATAAAAGTCACCCAGTATATACTAGCTGACCGTACAGACGTTGTCCTGTTTCCTAGAACTCTATAGCAGCGCCACCTACCACCACCAAGTGGTGCCACCCCAACGCATACAAAAAAAATCACTGAAATCGGTCTAGCCGTTTAGGAGGAGTTCAGTGACATACACACGTACAGTAGAATTATATATATATAAAGACAGGCTGAACATTAAATCCCACCAAAACATTTTCATGTAAATTGTTGCCAAAACGAGACCATATGGCTCGTACTGCCAAAAAGTTATCAGATCTCATGCCCTAACTTCACAAACTCTACTCTACCTTAGTCAAAATATGTGACTTGGCCGTTTCGTATTGTATACAGGATAAGTTTTTATCCAGTGCGCAAACTGTAACCATTAATTCAGCATATCATTCTAGACCCTCCACTGTAGAAAATTTTCGTCGGTTATACAAAAAAAATAATCAGCTGTTAAACATACATTTTGACCCTGTAGGTATTGCATTTTTCTATGAAACAGTAGATTTTTTTTTTGTGAAATTTTCTACAGTGGAGGTTCTAGAATGATATGCTGAATTCATGGTTACAATTTGCGCACTGTTTAAAAACTTATCCTGTATGTAATAGTAAAGTAATGAACACGGAATACATTTTTACACGCTTTATATTAGCTTCACTTGTATGTTTGTATATTTGTATGTTTGTTTGTAACCGACTCCTTATAGCGCGATTTTGACCCACTTTAAACTACCAGATTTCATTCAAACTTTGCACACCTGTCAAGGACCGATGACAATGCAATAATTTCATAAATTTGTGCCATTATCCTTGCCAGGGTTACCAGGACAGCAAAAAAACTGTCTTCGAAAACTACGCTGACATACGTCACAAAATACGCTGACATACGTCTCAAAATTCGAAACACCCTAAAAAATAGAAAATAAATTATAGTTTAAAAAAACTAATCAAAATCGAAATTGTTTTTGCAAAAACAAAGAATTTGAAGCTTCAGGGCACTACGAAAAAAAAGCGTAATCAAAATCGAATTTTTCAGAGATTTTTTAGGGGACATTTTGAGGTTGAAAAATTACCGACTATATTCTTCGTTCATCCATTTTATCCAAACTTATACCAGAGGGGTAATTGCGGAACTTTTTATCGGTAGGAATTGGTTCAATATTCATAGTTAAACAACATTCATTGCCTTATTTACGTTGATGAGCCGACGATTTATTCGAATAAATGACGCAATGGTTTAGAAATAATCTTCAATCCCATTTAGATTCTGATTAATAGTGCGTTTCGCTATTAGGGTGCTGTTATCCAAATATCCGTAATTATGCGAATTTTTGTCTTTTTTTCAGTCAAAGCTTTCAATTAAAAAAAAATACTTTCGACAAAAGTCATTCACGGTATCTTATAGAAAATTTTGTGTTGTTTCCAAAACTCTCCTTCGATTTCCTATACGATCATTATTTCCAGAGTTATTGATTGTCAAAGTTAAAAAGTACTTTTTTGCTTTGACTCACGACAACTCCGCGGCAAATCATTGTAGAGGCATTCTGGATACGTTAAATTAAAGGGCATTAAATTTCCTAAAAGAACTTTTGATTGAAACAATGGAAAAAAAAATTGAAACCCGTAGACCTTTTTTAAGACGAGAAAAAATTTGGACATTTTTTTTTTGGTTGTTTCTTTGTTATTTCTCCAGACCCAAACATGATAAAAAAAAAACATGGCCGTATCTGAAAACTAGATACATGGTGCTACAATGTACTTTTAATTTTTTGCTGTGTGATCATTTTCCTCAGAGTTACAGCTTGTTGAAAATCACCCAAAAATATGTATTTTTTTTTTTATATCCCTTCATTTTTGTGACTAAGTATATCATAATTGATCTGCTCTGAAGCACGGGCTACTAAATCAATCAACATCACCTCTAGGTCAGTGATGTACATTCAATAGCTATTCATAAACAAATAATTTCTGTGACAGAACATGAGCATGGATTTAAGGACAGCTATTAAATCCTCAATGATGAAGAACAAGCGAACAAGACGGTTGAAATTTTTCTCTACATTGGCATATTATAATTAAATAGACCCATTGCTTCATGTGATGGCGCTTCAAATGCCATCTATACACAGAGAAAATAATTATTATAATAAGAAATGAATGTCCCAAACGATGGTATGTTCGGAAAAGTTTAGATACCTATTGCTACATTTTTTTATCTAAAACTATAAACATACAATCCAATTCTAATAGGTTCTCTTCGTTTTTGGTATTTTTAAGGTAGGGCATTGTGATTTTAAGGTAGGGCATTGCCCCACAATGCCCCCCCCTAGCTACGGCCCTGGATGGCTGTGATTTCGCAGAGGAATACTTGTCGTCGTGGTGGTGATAAAATGTTTTTATTAATTTATGGACACCAATTGCATATACATTCAATATAGTAATAGTATTTGAAAAGGAATCACTGTTAGGCATTCAAAAATAATAAGGAGTAAGTTACCTAACATTGAAAGATATAATGTTCGACAGAAGTTGCTGTATGCTTATAAACTATTAGAAATTAAATAAAATTTTCCTTTGGAACTGGGAGTAGAGCTGGTGGCTAAGTTGTTACAGCTCCGACTCACGAGTGGTAAGGTTCGAACCTGGGTAGGCGCTTTTATTTGTGTAATTAATTTCATCACCACTGCTCTCAAAACGATGAAGGAAAACATCGTGAGAAAACCAATGTGTCCTAAAAGTAAAAATTCGGAAACATGTGACATATTGACATACCTACACCAAGCAGCACTGGGCGCTCGTGACGGAATATGGTTCGTTCCCTCTCACAGAGTTCCAGCAGTGCGAACGCTGCGTGCCGTGTGGTGCCGGACGTAAAGAATAACACCACCCCATTTCTTCCCGTGGGTGTCGTAAAAGGCGACTAAGGGACTTACTAGAGAATGGGCAGCAGCGTTCTCTATGCATTTTACCACCATACTGCGATCGCCAACCCGCCTGCCAAGCGTGGCGATTATGGCGAAGCCCCCCAAATTGGGGGACTTCTAAGTCCAGCAGTGGACGTCTTACAGCTGAAATGATGATAATGATGAACGCTGGAACGCGAAGCTAATTAAGCTGATAGTAAGTAGCAACAAAAGTTTTCTTACCTACGTCCACGACGGCTTCGGCAGTCTTCTTGGCTATGACGGTGAAGTAAACAATTAAAACGATGCATACTAAGAGGACCACTATTGCAGCCGCACACGACAGTCTCTCTGCCCTCGTGGTACTCTTGGCTATGTCCCACAGGTATCGAGGAAGAGGTAAGTCTGAAATGGAAAGGTAAGTTGCTATAGATTTTTGGTCTTGAATACTATTTGGAATTTTGTTTAATTTCATCGCATACTTTAAGGCACTTAGTGAGTTTAAAATAAATAAAAAATTACCTTTTGTATTTTTCTGGAAAACTAAGAAAGCAAAAATAAACAGTGGTGTAACCTAACTGCCTACAAATTATAAGTGAAACAGCTGAAAATCATTGTACCTCCTCACCGTTATGGACCTCTTTTACTATGCTACTGAAAAAGAAAAGAAAGAAAAATAAATTTCAAAATTAATGTATGCAATTGCAAAATTACTGTTGCTTCGCACCGTTGGGTTGTGTAAGTGAGTATTTGCCTATAATGACCCCTTTTTTTTGTGGGTGGGAAATCATCAAATGACGTCTTCCGCTCTTGGTGGAAAGAAAGGGCGTAATAATGACCCCTGTCATTGCGTGTTGCGAATTGCGTAACATGCTATCAATTCAAATCTGAATCGATTTGTAGGATGGCTATTATTTATTCATATTACTTCATTTGTTCGAAAAAAATATCTGCTCAACAACGAAAATAACGCAATGAGTGTTATTGAACTGTCTAAATAAAATACACTCCTATTGTGTGTTTCAAAATTACTTTTCTGTATTTATGTATGAAGAAGCAGTAGCATAGTAAAAGCGGTCCTTATCGATGAGTACAATGACCCCATAAAGTAGTTATCATGAGAGGAGGTGAGAAGGTTGTTATTATGGAGGTTATATCCTGTAGAGACTTTTCCAAAATCATTTTCTCTATGGGTAAGAACCTAACCGTAGAACTAAATTAGCCGGTCATTTACATCTACGAGTTCCACTACACATAATCTATATACTTACTTGTATTAATACGTGAAGCAAAAACTTTGGATTCGTATAAGCTTTAAATGAATTATGGTTGAATTTCGACAACTGGCGACCACTAGTATATTTAAATAAACGTTGGTGGATAATTTAGTCAGATTCTATTTCCGTTTTCCTGAGGTGGAATGGAACTAGAAATAAGCAATAGAAAAAGAAAAAATTGAATTAGCTTTTTCTTTTTTTTTGTATGTTTTGGTCTTTTTGTGCGTCATGAGCCGTAAATGAACATATTTTCTTTTTGAATTATCATCGGCTACCTAGCTTTTTCCTAACTATGTTGAGGTTGGCTTTCAGTCTGACCGGAGAAAGCTGAGTACCATTATTTTACATGGAGCGACTGCCTGTAAAACCTACACAACCCAGTTACTGAGTAATATGATAATCCTTGGTAAGATTGGTAGTCAGATTTTTGGGCTTTTGACGACCCGTATCGACTACCAATTCACAAATGACAGCTGAGACCAACGGCTAAACGTGCTTTCCTACATAGCCTACCTATAAGGAGGAGTACCTAAAACATTGTGATTTGAAAGGTTATAAGTGTACATAATGTATAACAAAACGATGGATGGATTGTGCTGAAGTGGTATAGCATCAGAAGAAGACATGATGCTCAAACTCCGATTAAATTAAGATAAGGTCAATCAAAGGCAGCAGGATAAATCATGATCGACTTAGGCTATATAGAACTGAAGTATCTAGAGGAAATTTAGGTCCGTATTTTTTTTAAATCATCTGTGTTAAACTGTTTTTAGGTTAAATACGTAAGTACCTACCTATGTTTCTGGCACTATAATGAGGGTAAAATGTACCTTCCTACACTCCCGGATTTCTTAATCGAGCTACGCTGCATGTTCGTATAAAGGACATGTCTTTTAAATTGTCATTAATTCGAATTAAGACCATATATATATTTACATCGTTCTCACTCTGACAATTTCAACAAATAAATAACTAACTTATTCTAACAAAGTTATTGATCAAAAGAATGTCCATGGAGTTTCTTGCCCGTTCTTCTCGATAAGTTCCTACGCTTTGGAATGGGCAATTAGCGTCATTTTTCTGACCGCCATTTGACAATTCAAAAGTGCCTGTAATTGGTTTATTTGAAATTAATACTTTGAGTTTGATCTTTGAAACGTAAGTAAGTAAAACAAAAAATGTACAAAAGTTATGTAGGTTGCGCAGCGTCCCGGAAAAAAGTGCTGTTACCATTATTACCCCTTCGTATTATTTCAAATACTTTATATAAGGAATAAATATATGTAGGTAATATGGCAAAACCTGTAAAAACTTTTCAGTTTTTCCAGATCCTATCATATTTAATAGGAGGATATCATTGTTAAGCACAATCAATACGGTTTTACGCATTTCAATTATCAGTCAGTTGCAATAATTGTGTCGGCTTTAGCATTCTGTTATCACTTGCAGACTATCTATCACAAAGACCAATAAATATGTATGAAATATTTATGTAGGTGTATGTTCAATTACATACACAGACATAGGTACTATGTAGGTATTAATACCTAAGTAATTTCAGACAATGTTAATTCAGGTTTCGAATAAGCGTGAATGATTAATACTATGGTATGATTAAGGGCTTTCCGTAGAGAGGCACGACGCGGTGTTGGTAGAACATTTTCTACGAAGTTTTCATAGAAATTGTTCGACTAGAGTCGACGCGTCGCGGGTGCCTATGATGTGAGCCATAAATGGTAAGTAAATTAAATAATCCTAAATTTAGTTACCTCTATTATTTTTTACCTTTTTGATTCATAATGTTGAGTCCAATGAACTATTATCAGGATTAAAGTAAACAAAAACTTAAAATACCTGTGGCTGGTCTAACTATCTAATTACATTAATTGAAAACTCGCAGGACTGCAGCAACCTATCGGTCACTTGTCCAAAAATATTGAGCATATCGGGTTTAATCTAAATCACTCGACGTACAAAATCCCAGCTCTTTAGCGCTTTTATCCTACCACGTGAAAGTATTTAGTATATTTAGCAGAATTCGGCAGAATTTTCCTGCAGTATAAATGCGGGCAATAAATTTGAATGATCCCCATAATGCAGTCCATGTTATTCATGTTTACCTTCTATCATACATATTTACTCACTACAAGATAATTTTGAAAGGGTTTTCCCAATCGCAATGATTTTTCATCGTGGAAAACCATCAAGCTTAGTTTTTGCAAAATAGTTTGTAATTTTCAGTTTATTCATGTTACTATCACCAACATAATAGATATTTGTAGGTATGTATGTCTGTCTTTTAACATAGTCTCTGAGTTAAAATATAAGCTTTTAAGTCATGGGAATTCAGGTAAAAAGGTAGTAGATATAATATAGCACAAAAATTATCGTGTTTTTTTTAGTCGTGGTCGCACTGCCAAATTATTCTCAAATGTATCAACATAGTTCTATAGTGAGTAGGGTGGTTAATGGCCAGCAAACCATAATATTCTATCGGTGACATTTTATTGTGCTTTCTTTTAAAGTAACTTATTGACATTATAGAACATTTCTGATATTCGTCATCATTCCTATTATGACTTCATCTTCTTCTTTATAGTCTAAAACAAAGTCGCTTCCTGCTTCTATACGCTTAGATCTTTAACTACGCAACGGATTTTAGTGCGGTTTTCATCAATAGACAAAGTGATTCAAGAGGATCGTTTATATGTATAATACGCGGGCGAAGACGCTGGTAAAAGCCAGTATAAACAGCGGATTTTTTTGTCCGGAGGGAGTTTTTACTATTCAGTCAGTTAAATAAGAATATTATCACAGTATATCAGTCACATGGTGTCTGTTAGCTCGCATTTCCTAACCCATTAGAGCCTGAGTTTTTGGAACTCTTGTTTTGTGTTTATATTCGGGTTGAATTACGTCTAAGTAACACCATTTCACCAAAAAAAAAAAATACAATTGAGTTTTAGACTGTTGCCATATGTCAACGCTAGGCTCTAATGAGTACTAGTCTATGGGCTGCAAAAAGACCGACTTAGTCAAACGCGTAATATAGAAATACTATTGGATATTTATGGCTAATAGAAAAATGACTCTACTTGGGCAGATTATAAAACAGTAAATAAAACTATATTTTTTGCTTTTTTGATATACATTGAACTTTATTTCTGCGTACTTTAAAAAAAATAATTTAATCACAGTATCAAAAAGTTACTGTTTTTTTTAAACGAGATTTATGGGTTTTCCCCAAGTGCATAGTCCTGTGAATTTGCTGCCTTCACGGGACCGGGCTGCTCAGAATTCAATTTTATTGGAATGTATTTGTTACATTTGAATTCATAACTTTTAGTTATGCCAAGTATAATTCAACTACCTACTTAACATCAGTTGTTGTGTAAGTTTTTTTTGCTCTTGAATGCCTCTTCAAGACCGCAAAAAGAAATCACGACGTCCAAATTGTATTAGAACACAGTAAGTAATAATCGAACTTAAACAATTAAAAAAACGAGTATAAGAGTCGTATCAACATCTATAGTTTAAAACTGTTCAATCATTCACTTACGAAGTCATTTAAATGCACCACACATTTTATTACCTACCTATCTAAGTTTCAAATATCTACTAAATGCTTATAATAAAGTCTGTTTTTGTACATCTATGTAGTCCGTCTCACTAAACACCGTAACCATTACGATTACATAATCACAGTCTTCTCAAACAAATAGTTGAAAACAAACATTCTGCGGAACCGTCATTTAGGTATTCCATCCGACACATGTGTCTGCGTTCGTCGAGTTCCAGTGTTCAAAGTTCACCAACTGTCTCAACAGGTTTATACCTGGAGGTTTCACTGCTCCTTGCACCTGACAGTGACCATACATAGTGTAGTCTGGCCTCAGAACAGCTTTTGCCACCAGCTCTTCCAAGAGCACCTTCACATTGTCGAACTGAACTTTTACCGGTTCTGCGGTCATGTAGTCTCCTAGGAACATGATGCTTATACCCTTAAGGTTCCATGACTTCACCATCACACCTACAACGTTCGCTCCTCTGCCTTCGAATATAATTCCGTTGCCACCTACGAGGAAGTTGGGTCCGATATCAACCCACCCACGCCGTTGATGTTCTCTTTGAATTAGCAACACGTTCTTTATACAAGCGTATTTTTCAGTACAGTGCTCCATAGCCGAATGGCCGATGAGTACATAAGATAACGGCAGATCTAGATTGACTATTTCATATTCAGGCATTGCTTGCCAGTCACCGCGTCGCAGGTACCAGTCCGCCTTTAAATCTAGCCAAATGAAAATAAATCATGAGATTTTTCCCACAATATCATGTTAGAATTAATAAGTAATAATGGATTTCTTTGTTAGTAGAGTTGAGATATGTTAGTGGTTTAGAAAACTTATTGCATAAAAGAAAATATGGTGAATTGGAGTAGGCACATAGGTATGGGATTGTGTATTGGTAAAAAGCCGAGTAGCGGCAGAAAAGAGATTTTTACCTAGATCTAGTCGGTACGCTTGTTTTGTCAAGGCAAAGTGGAAGATGAAGAATGTGAGTCCAGAAGCGACTACGAAGGCCCAGCACACGAACACCGCGATGCTACAGCGGAGCCGCTTGGAGTTTTGGGGCGAAACCAGCTCGAGGCCCAGTATGCGGCCTGAAACATTACCAATATCGCGGGGTTTAAGAAACAGTGGTGGTAATAATGCATGAGGGATTAACTGATTGCCAGCGCTGCAGTCGGTCGATTCTAGTTCTACAGACATGCTGTTACTGGGATTCAAAATAGGAATACATAGGCGTATGGATATTCTCAGATTTTTTGTTTCGGTCTATGAAAACTCTCATTTGTAGATATTAAAAGTTGATTTCTTGTTTTTAATATAGGTAAATGCCATCCGTCCACGAGTTTTACATCAAATTTTGTTGAAGTTTATAGCCTGAGAGATCTAAATACGGTATCAATGCAATGAAAGTGGAGTCGATCAAGTATCACGTGTAAATCATGTGACACATAAAACATCGCCTGGAACGAATTTCGGGACGAACTTTTCACGATTCAGAACACTACTTAGTACATGTTTTTATTGTGAACGGAACCCGTGGCTGGCACGTTTGTCCGTTAATTGATAAAAGATTTTATTTCTGTAAGTAGGTCTGTAGACACACATTTACACGTTCCATCATAATTAAAAGTAGATGTGATCGCTGGTTCCTATCTGACTACTCTGAGAAGAAAAGCCGGATAAAAAACTGAGGTCACAGTCTCTTTTAAAATCCAGTTAGAATCTTGGATAGATCATGGGAAGACCATGTAGATTGGTGTCTTTTGAGGAAATAACCACACACATTTAGTGGACCTGGCCAATCAGTGCACGCATTTGTTACTAATCGTAAAGCTCAGCTCAGAACTTAAAAGCTCAAAGATTCGACGAACAATACCTAATGAATGACATTTGGGTAGACATAAAGTACCACAACTGGCAGACCATTATTAACACTAACTAAGAGAAAAAAAATTAGAAATAGTTGATACATAGTCCCCACATTCACTTTAACTGAAATAATATTATCTATACTTTACAAACTAAATAATAATGGCATTGCATAAATGATATGTTTATAGAAGAAAAAAATGTGAGCAATTGTAGGAACAAAAAAATTGTGTTAGTTCCTAGTTTATTTTGAATATCACAGATTTTTTAAACAGATTAATATTTTATGTGCATACAAATATTAAATGTCACGTTTGTTCGCGGCTTCGCCGTCGTAGACGTCGAAAACTGTCCCACAGGAACTTACTACTGCGATAAAAGTATTCAATGGCTTGAAGAATAACATTTTTCATACAAACTTCCACCCCCTGTTTCACCCCTTAACGGAGTTTATTACAATCCTTTCTTAGCTGACGTCTCCTACTCATAATCTACCTCTGTGCCAAAGTACATTTTATTAGGTCCTGTAGTTTTTGAGATTTCGTGAAATGATTCTATGAATGAGTGACCTTTCACTTTTATATACAAAGATTTCCATAAATATTCTGAGAAGGAACGGTCACTATATTAAAGTCTTTAAATTCCAATTAAATAATCTTTTTCAGTAAGTAGGTACCAATTATGCGTAATTTTCTACGTTATTCTGATGATCTTTATGTACAAAATATCCATATATTGGTCGAAAATACTAACAAAAAAATGCGTTTCGCTATTTTCCTTTACTGTTTGTTAAAAATCTGGCGAGCTCATGCTAGATTTTCTAACCGGCTAGCGTCAAGTTAACTGGCAATATTTGTCTTTGACTGTGGCCTCAAACTGCCGACAGATTAGTTGGCAAATAACACTACGGTATATGTCAGCTTACCTAAGCTAATTACCAAGGTTTTTACGATTTGCGTGAGCTAAAAATCCACATTTAAATTGAGTTGGCAGCATACCAAGTTGGTAGCTTACCAACTTTTCGCGGCGCAGCGTGACTGATGATGACGAAAAGCAAAAAAAAAAACTGGTGAATGTCCCCCGCACTGTAGATATTTAAGAATCGAATGTATAGCAAGCTAATCTGTATTACTAACAATTCGAAACCACTATGAAACCGATGACAAGGTGTTTAAGTTCGTAGATGCCGACAGCACCTGATTGATATGAGCATAAGTAGTGATATGGAGCGACTCCTGTCTGACCTCCACAACCTGGTTACTGGATAACACGATATCCTTTGGAAATTGGATCAGACTGGTGGTCAGGTTTTAAGACTTCTTCAAAGACCTTCGAATTACAGCCGAAACCAACGGCGTAATCAAATCAAAATATTTTTATTTCACATAAACCAACATGGGAACTTATGAAACGTCAGAAGCTAGGTGCTTAAGGGCGAACGTTTTACGTTTTTTCACTTTGGTTGTATCGGCTGTATGTTGAACAAAATATGATTCAGGACCGTAACAGATGTGTATTTACAGAATTTTAATCATCAGAACTTCCTCTACGTTCATATAATGTCATTGAGTGAGTTTTTCATGAACTAATCTTTCAATGGGATTATTATAACGTGTTGCAAATCATATTTTAATCAATCTACAGCCTATTATTGACCTGTGAATTGCAAAAAGCGTATGTAAATTGAGTAAATTCTGCGGACTACCTTAGCAGACGTGCTTTCAGCTCGGAATCTCGATACGTAATGGATGGTTACCACCCACCATAGATATCCATGCCACCCACAGAACTGACCTCAGCAAACGCTTACCATTTTAAATCGACCCGTGTGGCTGTTATTAGTTAGCCACGAGCTCTTCGTAGGTACCTACGGTTACTTAGTTTGATGGGTTAATTATCCTTTCCTCACTAAATTACTATCCATGCGTTGTTTATGTATGACATTAGGTACATTTATAAAAATATGCATTTATACTTGTTCAATTTTATTTTATTACCTACCGATATGTATCAGATATGTAGGTATACTTGGATAGACGTGAAGTTGTTACCATGTTTATAATTATTTATGCTGTCCTGTTTGCGGTAAAATAGCTATAAATAATATTATGGGCAATAAGTAGTAGATAAACTTAAAAGACGTACTATAGGTACCTTAGTATGTTTTATAGTATCATTTACTTTGACGTATTATTATCAAGTCAGCTTTCGTCCAACATTAACCTAGTTGTTGCATTAACCTAGTGTTAGCTGATCGTCCACTTATATCTTGCCTAACTAAGGTAAGGTATTCAGCTTTAGGATTGACTGAAAACTGACCTTTAAATTGAATTCCTCCTCACAGTAAGCAGACGCGTGTAGTGCGTCAGTTCAGCTTAGACTTTTGCTCCTTAGTAAAAATCTCACCGTGAATGCCTAAGTTAAGTGAGTTATTAAGGGTCAATCCCAAATCACATCAAAGGTCTACTGGAACGCTAATTAGATTAAATTTGGGGTGAAAGCCTGGTGATCTGTCACTTAGACTTGACTTGATCGTATGGACGCCAGTCACTCACAAAAGACCATATGTTGTGAACTTTTGTCAAAACTGTATAATTCCTGTCTATATGCGAATAGTATGTGAACTTTTGTGAAGAGAGGAAAATAAAGATATATTATTATTAATTGAAATGACAGCTCACTTCACGTCATTTTCACGTTATGAATTTTACAGAATAGATCGGGTGAAAATGTCATTAGTAGGTACCCGTTACGAAGACCAATGACAACCCGTCTTCATGACGCGATTTTCACATAAAAACCTGTTAACTAAGTAACTGTATAGTATTGTACCCATTTCGAAAATAGACAAAAATATAAATGACGAATTGTATGGTTATAAATCATGATGCATATTGTAATTTTACAGTAGCTCATGGAAAAACGGTGGGGAAAAACAATAGGTAAGCTTACTTAATGGTTAATGTCTCTTACTAGTCAACGGAAGCAAAACTTAACTGAAGCTCGAGCGTAGCATTCGATTTCTTAAAAAATGAGCTAACTAGACAGCTAAGTAATCGAAATCTTTTTGTAATGTGTGTCAAACTCACTTGACAAATAGTTATAGTAGTAGTTTATTTACAGTCGTGACGTTTGAAGATGATAATCATTTTCATCAAAAACTACACCACTGTAAATACTAGTTAAATCTATAGAAATATTCCTGATATCTGGTAATATATACCATATATGTCTTTCCAAAGACTCTTCACGAAACCGTCATCTACGCATTCTTTAAATCAAACTAAGGCTTTGGGACGGCAACTTGACACGACGAGAGAGAGAGAGAGTGCACCTGTGTCTGCGCACACACGTAAGCACTATAATATCTCTCACGTAGATGGCTAGTCAAAATACTTCAAAATATAAATCAAACTAAGTAACTTTTATTTTTTGTGTAAACATTCACTGTTTTCGTTAGTGCGCAAAACATTGTGATTTTTGTGCATGCAACGTTACAGAGATCGTGGGAAGTTTTCAAGTTAAGTTGTAATAACATTAAACGTGTTTGAATAAAAAATTAGACGTCAACAAAGGTGAAACTATGATCTTTAATAGCTCTGTAACCCAAATGTTTCCCGGATGGCTATTAACAAGCATTCTTCGATTTGTGAATCATTGATTTGCCTGAGGGGCAGCCGATAGCATACACTTGTCGGAAGAATAGTGGTCGTCTTTTTGATTTAAACTGACAAAATTTTTGGTTTTGTAAGTTACAGCCTTTAGAAGACTCCTATGAAAAAATTGATTGATATTCAGTTCGGCCCGGAAACGTATCGATTGGTTGTGAATGGTCCAGTAAAAACAGAAATCATAATATTTTACAGAAACAACAAATTACTCTAGGCTTCGTTAAGGGTATTGTTATGCTGAAACCGGTCGAGGAGACCCAGGAAAGGAGTTCCTGGGAGGCTTTGGGGATGCTGTTGCCCAGCTGTGGGGACAAAACAGGATAAATAAAATAATGCTTAGATAAATCATCGTAGGGATAAGTTAATGTTCGCCAACTTCAGAGCAATCCAACACTGTGTTTTGCAATGACTAACAGGGGGTTCATGTATAAAAACCGACAAATAATCTACTATAAAGTGTGTTATGTGCTATTGGGAGAATACTTTTCGGTGTGCCGAGCGACAATAGGCAAATGCTACCAATTTATCTTATTTATATTTAATTTAGGTCGGAAAAACCATTACAATTACTTCAATAGCCTTGAAATTTCAGAACAGCTATACCTATTACCTCGTAACTCCTCGTTACTACAACCGTGCCCGCATAGATAATATTTCTAATAAAACATAGCTATAGAACAAACTCGTACGTTTTAATCAGTGAATCATATAAAAACTTTTTAACAAAAAATTAAACCGCCGAAAAAACAGAAAAGCAAAAAATAATAAACCTTAAAATTATGAGTCGGCGCTTTGAGTGATCTTAGTTCATTGATTTTTCAGCGCCGACTCAAAATTTTAAGGTTTATAATTTTTTGCTTTTCTGTTTTTTCGGCGGTTTAATTTTTTGTTAAAAAGTTTTTATTTTGTAATTTTTTTGTAGCTTCAATGTACTAATAATACTTGGCAAGGTATACCCTATCCAATAAAAAAAGAATTATCAAAATCGGACCAATCTGTACAAAGTTATGCGTGGTTATACATTACAATCAATGAGTGAACAATCAATCATCTCCTGTTTTCCAACCTTTACGGTTCGATTTTTAAAAAATACGCGTCGAATTGATAAACTCCTCCGTTTTTTTTTTCGTCGGTTAAAAAGCCACGAAAACCAGAAAAGCAAGTTTATGGGAAGTAACCGGTTCTGTAATCTCTAGTGAAAAGCGCATTACTGGATAAACGATTGATATAGGTTAAGGTTAATAATTTCAAATGTGGAATTTGAAAAAATCTTTTTTTTTTTAAGCCATGATGTCTATATTGTTACCCCTGCTGGGGCACAGGCCTCTTCTCAGCGAGAGGGATTGGGCCATAATACCACACGGGCCCAGTGCGGGTTGACAGATGTGACATGTCTTCGAATTTTTGGTTCTAGGACATGCCGGTTTCCTCACGATGTATTCCTTCATCGTTTTGAGGGCAGTTGTGATGAAATAATTTATACAAAGTAGAGTACTGCCCGGGTTCGAACCCACGACCGGCAATTCGCAAGTCGGGGCCGATCCACGGCTACCCTATAGATAAATAGATATTTAATATCATATTCTGTATTAGTCGGAAGGTACACCCGCTAAATAGACAAAATATTCAAACCCGCTCGAAACATTCCGGTTATTTGTTGGAATCGCCGCTCAGCGACCGACGTCTCGCTCCTTGGCCGTTGTACCATCAGTCTAATATTGTCTCCTGTGCTTTGCTCGAATTGCTCGTCATCGCTCGAATTGTCGACTACACAAGACCGTAATCAAGAAATTTAGAGAAAGTCAGTAAAATTATCACTTGACTGCGGTGGATTGATGACGGTACGTCGATAGGCGCAAGTGTAGCCCGCCAAATTCAAAGGAGGAGGGTAAAGATTAGAACATTTTTAGCCCATCATAGTCATGAAAGTTCAAAGTATTTGTTGACGTCATGTTATTGTGTTTATGTAAAGTTAAGGTTTGCATCTATTTCTCTTTACATCTATTCTAAAATAGTAAGAAAAAAAATAGCAAATCAAATAAAATAAAAAATCATCAAACTCGTTGAAGTTTTGTTATTTGTTAAATAAATAAACACAATAACATGACGTCAATAAATACTTTGAATTTTCATGACTATGATGGGCTAAAATGTTCTAATCTTTACCCTCCTCTTTTCGTTAAGTTCATTTAATCGTATTAATTTTTATTTAAATAATTATTCAACGGGATTAAATGAACTTAGGACAGTTGTATTGATGATTTAATTATGTAAAACCATATTTATTACGGTTACAAATCATACTATACAACTTGAAACTGAACTATAAATTCCAAAAGACGTGAGAAAATTCGAATTTTGCGTAATAATATTATTACGCTTTGATCCAGCATTTACTTTAAGATTATGTAGGTAGGTACGTAAAATATGTATGTCACGATGTCATCAATCGACCGCAGTGTAGTTGCACCCTTATCTCAGTATAATAAATTATTCAACAAAGCCCATTACATTAAAAAAATGTAATCTGCTAATTTTAAAGTTTGTGTGTTTTATTCGAGCTATTTCGGCCCGGGCAATGTTGACTTCTGCAACCCCTGCTTTCGTTTGGGTCTAAAATGATACCATTACGCAACCCCGAAGGATGACACAGATCTTTTTTATAATGTCCAATCAGTTTATTATTTTACAAAATAACTGAAAATGGCAAATGGTCTCGGGCAACGCGCCCAACTGACCGCTTTAGTTACAAGAAAGTAGAAAATATGGGTAATTTTATAAAATGTTAAATAAGTAATAATATTATTATGATCTTTTAAAGTATTTTTGTTCTGTTATTATACTTATTATTTAGTCAATTAGTAGCACGATATTTGCCAACATTTACTTGTGCCCTTTCGGCGTGGCCGCCATGCCGTTACCTGCATCCCCGGCTTAGGCGGCCACTCGGGCGAAGCAGTTTTTTGACAGGTTATTTTTTAATTTGCGCGAGTTTAAATTTCACATTACGAAAATTTAATATTATTTCTTATCTTCAAAAGTGTAGTAGGTTTTTTTACACTTAAAGTTAAGATGGCCGTTTTGAGCTGACCCAAAGTCGATTTCGTGTCTGTCTTTATCCAGTCGAACAAACTGTGTGCTTGTATGGTAAAATGATACATTGTACCATTTGAAATGTATTTGAAGTCCCATTTAATCCCCGATAAGGGGTCATCCATAAATTACGTCACACGTTCCTTAACGTCCCCCTTGGGAGGGAGGGGCGGTGGACGAAGTGTGACATTGTGTGATAAGGGGGTGGGAAGGGTCCTAAATTTCGTGACGTCACATTTCAAAATCGATTTTAATCTAAGTGTTAAGTAAAATACGAACTAGGAACTATAAACGAAAATCTCAAAAACATTTGCAACTCTATCAGGAGAGATATAAGGTTCAAACTTGCAATGTTCGATTTGATGTTAATTTTATTAAAAAATCATTTAAACTGAAATAAAACTAATTTCGGAACTGCTGTTTTAATTCAATAATTATTTTTAGATGTCAAATATGTGACGTCACACTAGGGAGGGGGGGTCTCATAAGTGTAACCACAAGGACGGGGGAGGGGGGGGGGGGTCGTCAAAAATCACGAAATTCGTGTGACGTAATTTATGGATGGCCCCTAACAGAAGAAACTGGTACGAGTCGTGCTTTATTTATTTGAAATTATTTCCATTATATATATTTTATTTTGATTTGTTAGCTTTTATGAAATTTACAGAATCAATAATATTTATATAATAACCATACTATGCAAGATCACTGATTAAAATTCTTTGTGTATTCCTTCGGGAGTGCATTAATGATTGATTTAAAGTTATTAAGTTCTTAATTTCTTTTACTACAACAATTTTAAGACCCAATTGAAAGCAGAGCTGGCCTTTCAATAATCAAGTTACTTCTTAATAACGTATAAATACATTTATTGATCTAATACAATCGATAGGTTAATAAAAAGCGTACGCACCGTTACTGCACCAGACCATTATTCAAAGTTCAAAATTACGAGGGAAATTCTGAGTGCGTTCAGGAAAGAACACTAATAACTGATAGTACAATAATTGAACGCGACTCTTTATTTGGAATATTTACGGCACGTTATCAGAAAGATAGATAATTTAGGTAATTTTGTGTTTAATGTGATAAAACACGGATATAGTAAAAAAGTAGAAAGTAAAACTGATCCAGTGATAACGAATAGATAACACACACAGTTTAGCTTATCAGCAACCGTAGGGCAACATAACAATTACTCTGTTCGCTTAATTTGATAACGTAATCAATTAAGTGCATTAAAAATAGACTTCTTGTTACTTATCTATGCAAACATAATGCAGTTTCGAGGCACCTGTTTTTCAATAAAAAGTATACAAAATGAAACATCGAGCCAATGAGAAACGACACAGGATGACACTTTACTAAGCCGAACTTTCTCTTGCTTACTTAAGTTGGTCTAGGATGGTGGGCCTGTGTACCTACCGTTTTATAGGTATATATAAAAGTTATTTAAAGTTAAGGAGACTTAAATACATATATGGTTAATTCGTTGTTAATTATTACTTGACAACGTTAATAAATAAAACTACTAAATATCCTATTCCCTAACTTAGAGAATACTTTATAACATATATCTACTAGATAAGAAATGAAAGTAAGCTACGAAAATGTAGGGCAGATCTTCATCAATGTTATTCACTGATTAATAATAATTTAATCGCACTTAACCGTATTTAATTAATTATTGTACGATATAAGTACCTACCTATTGAATTGCCTAGGTACGTACTTAAAGCAGCTAGTAATTTTATTTACCTTATTGTATTATTATTGCGTATTGTTTTGCAACAGGAACGTGGAGCGACATTGGTGTAAACAGTCGTGGTCGGGGGTATCCGCCCCGACTTACGAGAAGCAGGTCGTGAGTTCGAACCAGCCAGGCATCTTACTTTGTGTAGTTAATTAAATCATCACTGCTATCAAAACGGTGAAGGAAAGCATCGAGAGGAAACCGGCATGGCCTAAAACCAAAAGTTCGAAGGCAAGTGACATCTACCAACCTGCACTGGGCCCGCGTGGTACATTATGGCCTGCACCCTAATTGCGAAACGCACAATTTATCAGAATCTGAATGGGATTGAAGATTATTTCTAAACCATTGCGTCATTTGTTCGAATAAATTGTCGGCTCAGCAACGTACATAACGCAATGAATGTTGTTTAACTATGAATGTTAAACCAATTCCTACCGATAAGAAGTTCCGCAATTATCCCTCTGGTCCCTCTCGGAGAGGAAGCCTGTGTCCCAGCTGTGCGAACGTTATAGGTAGGTTGCATATGTATTGTGTTGCAACACTTTTTTTATATTACGTAACAATATCTTTGGACAACCAACACAACGTTATCTGATCCCAAACTAGGCAGAGCCTGTAGTATGGTAACCAGACAACTGATAAACATACTTATATATTTCTGAATACATACATATTATAGATAAATTACACCCAGACACAGAACAAATGATTGTGCTTATCACACAAAGATTTGTCCCGGGTGGGGGTCGAACCCACGACCTCAGTCTTAGCAGTCAGGGTCACTAACCACTAGACTAACAGGCCCGTCGTATATTAGCATAGTTTTGTTGGTTTACAGTAAAAAGTTCAAAAGTGTTTACTCCGTATCAACACAGTATTTTAACTATTCGATTCAAGTGAGCATTTCATTACATTACTTTAGTTCAATACCTACTCAACACGACATAACATCAAGTACGTAGCCCCCGAAGAGATGGGCAGAGCTGTACCCTTTACTACCTACATCCACAATTCGCCATTTATATTTAAGCTTGATTTACAGGGTTTTTCCTTAAGAGCGCTCGAATTTTGAAATGAAATAAAACAACCTATATTGGCACATTATTATTTTAAATTAAAGGAATATTACATTATTAATGGAATATATTTTCGGCCAAATGCGACATCGCTGTAGGTAGTGTATCTTGGTGGACCAATTTAGACATCTTCGCATAAATGGGGCTCAATTCAAGAAGAACGCGAGCTATGTTGGCCTTCAGGGCGGCATTTGTCTGTGGTTTGTCTGTTTAGACCAGATATTTCACAGAAAGCTCACAGAAAGTAGGTAGCCGAGCGGTGTTAAGTCACACAATCTCAGTGGCCAGTTTATGTTGCCACCACGCGAGATGACGAAACCCGCGAATTTCTCATCGAATTAATTTAATGTTTCCCGTGCAGTATGGCAAGTGGCGCCGTTTTGTTGGAACAATTTTTTTTTATATCCGTCCGACATCCGTCGCCATTGAAAGTGAGCGCAGTTCCTTGCGTATCTTCGAAGAAATAAAGGCCGATGATACCGCTGGATCAAAATCCACACCAAACTGGGACTTTTTTTACTGGCACTTTCAGAGTATAGAGAGGCACCTGATGAATCTCTCGTGGATTATTGTCGCTCAAAATCTGGCAATTTTGTTTTATTAAGAACCACTCGACCAGAAATGAGCCTCATCACTGCAGATGATTTTTGTCCAAAAGCAGGATCATCCGCCAAATTATCTAAAGCCCAATCAGCAAATACACAACGCTGTCTGTGGTCGCTGGGTTTTACTTCTTGAATTAATTGATCTTTGTATGGATGAAAGCCCGAAGAATTGCTAAACTGAAGTGGCAGTGGGCAGGGCACATTGCTCGCAGAACAGATGGCCGATGGGGCCGAAAGGTTCTGGAGTGGCGACCGCGTACCGGTAGACATAGAGTTGGAAGGCCTCCAACAAGGTGGACCGATGACCTTGTGAAGGCCGCAGGAACCCGCTGGATGCGGGAAGCACAAAACCGGTCGAAGTGGCGGAGCTTGGGGGAGGCCTATATCCAGCAGTGGACGTCTTTCGGCTGAAATGATGATGATGATGATGGATGAAAACCTAAGTCTGGACGCAAAATCTGCCAAGTTGATGTCGCAGAAAGACCCAGCTCATGCGCACTACGTGGAATGGTCTGTATGGCGCTTTTCGCACACTGCTCTGTCCCGAATGGAAACAATTTTCTCCAAAAATCTTGTATTTGACGTACAAGCCCTGCTCCATCGATCACCGACCCGGTTGTCTCAAATTTATTCATTAAATGACGGTTTGTGGAGTCTGCAGGACGGCCATGAATGCAATAAACTGGATGCAACGTACGAAACGTTAGGCAAACAGAAAACTGATTTTGATAATAAATTTTAAGAAATTCTCCGTGTTGTTGAACCGTGTAGCGTTCCATGGTGAAATGTCACGACTAAGAATGTATTCCCGCCAAATTTGACAGTTAACGCTTTACCAAGATGGCTGCTATACGCTGTCAAAATTCGAGCGTTCCTTTTGACAAACACATGGGGCGAGCCTTTTGTTATCGACTAGGCACATTTCCAGAGTCTGGGCTCCTAACGAGAAATTCCAGATGGTAAAACTTTGCCTGACTTGGGAATCGAACCCAGGATCTCATGCTCAGCAGTAGCGCAATACCTACTCATTCTAGTAATTAATATAAAACATTATGTTTGCAAACTTTGCGTAGGAAAATCAATAAACGCTTTAACGGCTTGACCCATCAACACAATATGAACACTTAAAAGGAATCAAATAGGATATCTTTTCCCGAGTAGAAAAGTTCCCATAGGATGCGAGTAACATGCGGGCAACCAGCAAGTTCAAGACTTTGTAACTCAGTATAATACACCGATACGTATGTATTGTAGATAAACTACCTTCAAATGTATAAAAAGAGTCTCCATCAAAGTATAGGCGTCAAAACAAATAAGTACGACCTTGATAGCCTGGCGTATTTGACTTCGCTATAATTATACTTATGACATGAACACAACACATATAGTTACGTGAAGTCTAAGGAAAGATTTTAAGTAAAAAAGTTTGTATGGATGTACGTCTTTTTTGCTGACAGGAAATCCCATTGGACTTATTCTATTTATACATGAACTTTGTTTGGCAAATTAAATGCCACAATATGGCGGCTGGTAAGTTAAATTTAGATTCTAGGCATGTTTTGATCGCATACCTTAGTAGGTAACTCGGCTAAGACTAGATAGCCTTAATTCACTACCTAACTAACCGTGCGGCTGTCTAATCTTTTCACCACAATATGAATTTTTAGGTACCTATAGGTTTACACACGGCGAAATTTCAAGCCCAGTTCATTAGTTTCCATTTCCAGTTTTAGCTGACCTCGCATTGCATAGGCTTTTCGCACAATGAGAAGATAGCTTATACTGGAAATGTGTACTTTGAAATGTCGCGTTGTGTACCGACACGGTAGAAGAATTGTTAGATAGTAGATCTCCTTAACATGAACTAGAAGTATAGTGTAATAATACCATCTTATTAATGCCCTACTGCAGACCAAAGGCCTTACATTATCATCATAACTTGAGTCTGAAATCGCTAAGCCGTCTTGAGCAAGCGCTGCTCAAGTAAAGGGTTGGGGAAATCGAACTTTTAGTATCTAAGTGTGCAGTGGCATAGCTAATCCCAAGGGCAGGGTCCATCTCTGTAGACAAATTTGTAAGGGTCTCTTTTTACCTGACTACAGCCAAGCTCCTAAAGACGATATTGTTTGTTCTTACAAAATAAAAATAAGGGCAGGAGAATGAATGAATCCTGACTCGGAAGGTTAAACCTAGCCGCCATTGTGGTGTTACTAAGTGCATGCAAGAGTGACCGAAGTGCGTTCGAAAATTAGGGCATCCTGACTCGGATTTGTTAAATATATTGTTTAATTTTACTACACAATGCAAAAGCTTTTTTGTATGGGAAATCATCTAATGACTTCTCCCGCTCTAGGGCGGAGCTCGGGCGTGTCAGACTTTTACTGACTAAAAACCCATCCGTGTTCTTTCAGTTGCCCATGTGCCAGGGTTTTTTTTTGGATGGGAAATCATCAAATGACTTCTCCCGCTCTGGGCGGAGCGGGAGGGCGTGTCAGACTTTTACTGACTGAAAACCCATACGTGTTCCTTCAGTTGCCCATGTGCCAGGGTCACGGTGTCTCTTACAATGCAAAAGCGAGTTATCCCGCTCCTGTGGCTGTAAGCGTTTGTGAGACAAACAAATTACGTTAATTTTCGTATTATCATTAGGTAAACATTCATTAGGGGCCTTTCCTCAAGAAGTATTTGAGATGCTAGATAACAATGAAAAAAAAAATGCTTTTTAATACGTCCGGGCTCGTGGAGGCTCTATAGCTTGGGGGCTTCGTATCATTGATATGGCAGATACGGCTGTAGCTACGCCCCTGTAAGTCCCTGTAAGTTTTCGAGGTTTAAGTTTGGCAAACTTTAACCACAAAAAATATGGTTCCGAGGTTAATTATTAGTTGTTACGTTAATCCGAGTTTACTAATAAACGGTTTATGACTTCATGCTTAAACTGCTTATAATAAGTGACAAACAAGAGGAGAAAAAAAAACAAATAATTTTAAGAATCGACAAGGTCAATGGCATTACTGAGATTGGTCTATCGATACTCCGTAGTAACACATAAGGAAAATACTTGGTAATACTAATATAATGGATCGTCTATAAAGATATATACTGCTATACATATAACAGAAATGTTATTATCAATCACAAACATTTTAATCGACTTCAAATAAATTAGGCGTTCTCAATTCGAATATTTTATCTTGTCGAATCTTTACCATCCTATCGTTTCATCACAATTGTTTTGTGATCTTGAAAGTATGTTACTCCAGATGATCAGACTTGAATGATATCTGACACACAGGAAGACTATGAACTGGATTTACAAGTAAGTGGAATACTTTCATATGGGTAGATACATGACATACCAGTATACAGATAGCTGACCTACTACTTAGTAGTTTCTCTTAACAGTGAATTAAATTACTGCCAACAGTTTAATATAGGTGGAATATTGATAAAGCGTCATGTAGACACGGCGACATAATCAAGCTATACATTTCCAGTATAAGCAGACTTCTCACTGTACGAAAAGCCTATACAATGTGAGGTCAGCTAAAACTGGAAATGTTTCGCGTGATATGGCACCGTGTGTACAAAGAACATTGGGATCGGGAAATGACACAGCAATTCGGACAAACAGCATAAAAATCTTGGTGAGATAATTACCATTAATCTCTTTGTCAAACTTGAGACTTTAACTCAGGTACGTAAACAGGTGTAAGTACCAGATTATTGTATGTAGTTTGTTTTGAAAGTACCCTATTACACAATTTTATCATAGCATACAAGATAAGTGCAAATGATGCATGAATATTAATATGCTATTCAACTAGACAGTTCAGAAAATGACTAATAATGATTTTCATGACATCAACGCCATTATGAAGTAGTATAATTTGCATAGGATTAGAAAGCATATCTCCTCAGTCAATATGTCGCGTATATTTTGGTTATCTACTTCTACACATTCCACAAGTTGGTCAGTATTTTTTCCAAAATGGCCGGTCGTACCGCTGTCAAATCATATATCATCATCTGCCTAGCCTCTTCCCAACTATATTGGGGTCGGCTTCCAGTGTAACCGGATGCAGACGAATACCTGCATTTTACATGGAGCAACTGAGTGTCTGACCTCGACAACCTGGTTCCTGGATAACACGAACTCAGGTAAGATTGGTTTTTTGGGTTTCTGATTCACCGTAACGACTGTCAAAGATCTACGAAGTACAGCCGGGAACAAGGGTTTAACGTGCTTTTCCAGGGCACGGAGACGACTCGAAATATAAACCCCGTCACGAACCCATCCACCCATTTCATCTACGAACTGACCGCGGCTAGCGAAGCTTAACCTTCATTCGCTGTTAGCATTTAGTCAGGAGACTCTCAGCTAGGGTTGCCACCCGTACTTTATAATAAAGTATTGTACGTTATTTCAAATAATTGTACTCTATACTTTATGAGAACAATAAAGTACACGAAAATACTTTATTTTGCAAGATTTGATTTCTTTGGGATTTTGAAAAGTTTAGTCGTAAGCACTTTTTTCGTTAAACGAGATGTATGTGATACAAACAGCAAAAAGCAAAAAATAATATGGTTTTAAATATTAAATAAATAATAAGTACTTTATTTTTGTACCATGTACTTTTTTTTTCTTACTTATAATAACCAATGTACTTTAATTGCAAGAAAATAAGGTAGCAACCCTACTCTCAGCCTACCGGTAAGAAATATCGTGATAGATGGAACATATCGATATATAAATTATTTGCTATGTTTCAGCTTGGATAATATAAATTCTGAAAATCCCACGTTTGTCTTCACAGTAATGAAGATTAGGTTTGAAATTTTAAGGCTCCCGCAGAAAGGTGCCACGCGACTCTTGTAGAACAATTTTTAAGAAGTTTTCATAGATTTTTTCGACTAGAGTCGCGTCGCGCTGCATCGTCGCGCTTGTTTGCCGGGGCCTTTAATGGAAAGCGTTTAGTGATTTGGGGCTTTTGGGTATCAACGTCTTTACAGTCCTTATTGTTCACCTGTCTGGTTGCAGACAGAATCAGTAATAGTCAATTGGGCCAACCGACTTTAAAATAAGGAGGCGTTCTCATTTTTTTTTCTTTTATTTCTATATCTATCATATGCGAAATTGTGAAATAGCTGTGCATGCACACATTATACATACGCAGACCCATAAAATACATAATCACCTACGTAGAGCCTTCTCTATTTCTACGAACATATATAATTTTGAGAGTTACTCAGTTTGTTGTTTGGCGCCGACTTAAAATAAGTTCATGTAAAATTTGATAGTTTATGTAGATAAGGTCAATAGTTTCATGACTTAAAAGTTTTATTAATCTTTCGCATTTTAGTTGTATTTCGCTAGTTAAATTTTTGTTAAAAACTTTTTTAACTATCCTACTAATATTATAAATGTGAAAGTATGTAAGTTTAGATGTAATCACGCATAAACGGCTAAACGGATTTAAATGAAATTTGGCACAAATTTAGTTTATAACCTGGATTATTAAATAGACTAATACTTTTCATTCCAGTAGTACGTTCCCGTAGGATAATTATCCCACCTACACGCGCGTGAACGGCCAAAACATAGTAATTAATATTTCAACTTTGGTAATTTTATTTCGTATGCTGTGGTCTCTAATAAGGGAAGGAGAGGCATAGTCGGCCTATAAAGTTCCCCTTGCTAGGATGCAGGTCTCCTCTCTGTGAGTGGGCCGTAATCCACTACGCGGACCTACTGTGGGTTGGTAGAGGGCACATAGCTTGGAATTTTTCGTTCTTGGTCATGCCGAGTTCCTCACAATGTAGTGAAGGAGTATGTACACTTACTTAATAGGTAGGGGAGAGTGGGGTAAAGCCGTATAGCTAAGGATTTAGGGCTGTAAGTCATAAATTTTAAAACACAAATATAAGAAATCAGCTTTAATTATTAGTCAGTCTCATTAGGTACATAATCACAGCAACATACTTATGATAATTACGATATTAATCATTAAAAAACTAAAAAAACAAAACCTCTGCTAATTCCGGTTTTGCCCCGACCCCTGGACAAAACCGTATACTATATACGATACTGCCCCGGAAATTACCGAGAGGCAACGCAACCCATACACAAGAAATCATCAAGTTCCTCTGGGTCATAGCCTGTACAGCCATCATGGGCCCAGCCATTGCAACCGGTGCATTGCACCCAACCTTCATCCATGCGACTTGTTCCGTATTCTTCCAGACAATACAGGCAAATATTTTCATTTCTGGATTTTGCTTTTGTGCCTTTAGTTGGCCGGTTCAAATTAAGTTTAGCCGTTTTCTTGTTATGAGTGGTGGTTACTAACTCTTCTTTGTAAGGAGAGGATGTGATGACAGCTGTTTTGCCTCTCCGACGATCGGTTTTTCTTTTTAGATCCATGCTTATCTTGGGAACAGGCATTATATCGGCTGGAGACAGAGTTGCATAGCCCAGTTTAATAGCAGGAGGAGTTAATGGTGCAGCAGAAATTGATGGCAACGGATCATCGAGGGGTGTTGAAGAAGTTGATGGTATGGGGTCAACATGTGGCGCAAAAGAAGGGGATGGATTAGGGTTGTCAAGTGACGCGGAAGCAATTGACGGCATCAGGTCAACATAGGTACCAGCAGAAGTTGATGGTGTCGGGGCCTGTATCTCCGTAGTTTCAGCTGCAGCAAAATCTGTTTCATCGAACACGTTCCGATTAGTCGGATAAATGCCCGTTTTAGAAAAACCAGACACGGCATTTTGTATTGTGGCCGCCTTACAATAAGCTGTACCAAAAAGTCTCGACAGCTGAAATTGTGTTACGACGCGACCAGGATTGTTTCTTAGCCACATGTTCACTTCTTGGCTGTAGTAGGTGCTCAATGGACCCATGATGCTTACATCTAGGGGTTGTAATCTGTGGGTGCAGTGAGGAGGGAAGCTTAAAATTATAACCCCATTTTGCCTGGCCATTTCAATCAAGGGGAGATTTTTTGTATGGGTAGAGTGACCATCAAGTAAAAGTAAAACTGGGTCTTCTTTCTTGGGCTTTACAGATGATATGAAATGATTCAGCCACTCAACAAAAATTTCACTCTGGATCCAGCCACTTGGATGGCAAACTGAAACTGTTCCTGGTGGAGCACCGTCTAAAAGTTCTGCCTTCATACGAATACGTGGAAATATGAGCAGTGGAGGAACATAGTTTCCAGAAGCAGAGACACAAAGGATAGCAGTAGTCAGTTGACCTCTTTCTGCCGAACTAGCTAGACCGACTTGCTTTTTTCCTTTCAAGGCAATTACTCTGCTTTGTTTCTTAGGAACAGTAGTCAAACCCGTTTCATCTACGTTATAAATTTTTGTAGGGAGAAATTTATGAACGTCTATAAGTTCCTCAAGCAAATCAAAAAAAGTATTGACACTGATTATGTTAAATCCCATAGCCCGTGCCACAGACGTTGGCTCAGCTGCGCGTAGTGATAATTGTGGATGTCGTTTCATGAACCCAATTAACCAATCTACACCAGCTAATTTCGTAGTCCTGTTAAAACAATGGTCAATATTATTCGCCTCTGCGAGCTGGAACGCTAAGTGGCGAAGATCTTTATACGTAAGGCCAAATAACCGTTTTTCCATAGTCAGGACATGCTCAACAAGACTGAGTTCTTGAGAAGTCGAAAAAGTCGTCTTAAATCGTCCTAGGCCTTTGCGTGTTGCAGAGTCCATATCATTATTCAATATAAATTTCTTTACACGATCTTGTAACGTGGATTTTGGTACCTGGAAGGTTTTACTAGCTTTCAAATATCCCATAGTTCCGTCATACACCGCTTGAACTGCTTTTCTCATGTTTTTTGTGTCCCATTCTTGTCTATGTGTCTTTCTTTTATATTTACGCGGCATTTTTGTAGCATCTGTAATAATAGACAACAAGGTTATTTCATATTCATACAACCGGGTCAAAATCGTATATGATCCGGTTTTACCCCGAGCGGTTTTGCCCCAAGACTCCGTTTGTGTAAACACATCACTCACTACTACATACGTAAATCATGTCACCGGTAAAAACATTGCTGATTACGGGCAAATAAACACACTTTAACTTAGATAATTAGAGACTTACCTATAGTAGACGTAGATTTCACAAATGTTGCTTGAATTTACTCAAAAATAAGATTAAGACCACCGAAAAACAATAAAATGAAATATTTTACTAACGCGCGAGCTTGCACCGACATGTTTTTGTTGACAAGTTGGTCTCATTGGTTGGCACTACTGAGCGGCCGTTAGGCGGGAAATTGGAATTATTGACCGAAATAAACGTGCTATACTGTTTTACCCCGGTGTACGGTTTTGTACAAGTCTCCCCTACCTGATATTGCCCCTACTTATGTATCATATATTGTGTATACTTTTTGTAGAGATACTAAATAAATAAACAAGAAAATATACTTAAGAACTTACAGCTAGTTATAGAAAAGAAAAAAATGCCTACATGATTAGTCATAATTATGAAGAGTACATACGTATACAGTCAAGTTAATATATTTAGTACCTACAGTACCTAGTACCTAGTAGTTACAGTAAAATAACTTAGAATGATTTTAAGTTGAATTTAATTTACACTAATTATGATATCGGTAAAAAACTTTATGATGCTAAGTAACAGGGCTTACAAATAAATAAAATGTATTTCGCTCTCATAGTAGGTCTTTTACAAGGTTATTTACAATTTATAAATATATGTAGGCACCCTTATTGCTATAAGTTAATATAACATTCCGCCTGTATTCGCCGAAAAGTTAGAGGTGTAGTTACACCTACAATCCTACATTTACCTACATTTCACCAGTTATGTTCTAGTGCCATTTAATAGGGAGTGAGCCTATTGCCATCAACCGACCACATTTCCAGATAGCTTTAAGTTTAAGTTCTTTTGTGAAAACTTGGACTATTTTTATATAGAGTAGTTAGACACATCCATTTGAGAGGCCCACTAAGCAGCTACTTTTTATTATCCGTAGTGACAAACGTAATTTAAATAAAAATGTTACTTAAGCAAAACATAAACAGATTTTTTAAAAGCAAACACAATTTGCCAACGGCCTCTTAAAAACATGTTGACTGCAGTGATGAGAGAGAGAGAGAGACCATTATAAACTTTAAACCTAATACAAAAAATTCAGTTTCGTTTACAGAATTCTAGTACAACGACCTGTCTATTTGCCTATTTAAAAATCCGGTAAAACAATTATCACGTTCACATTAAAAACTAATTTATTTGTTGATTAGATTTTAAGAATACGGATGTTAAGCGTATTGATTGGATTGGAACAAGTGAGGACTTGTAGATTTTTCTAGATCCTGAATGTTTGATGATGTCAAAGATAATTCAACATAAGGGGCGAACAAAAACAGAGTGAAAATGTAATCTTCAGAAGGTTCTAAGTTCTACTTATGTGAGATGCTGTCACTTTAATGTGGCAGAAATATGTGACGTTGATATATGAGGTCTTGTTAAAATATGGTTTTAAAAGCATAATTTCCGTGGTGCGACTTATAACAACCATAATTTAAGTTAAATGGTAATTGTTCCAGATACAGCAATAACTGAGATTATATCTATGCTTCACACAGAGACTTTGCTTTTTACAGAGAATTGAATTAAAATCATTTTCTTGTATACAGCACGTTTTTCAGGAGCCCCTTATAAGCAAACTGGTAATCGTTACTTATTCAGTTTATGTGAGACAGGCGATGTGCATTTGACCATTGTATTCATCTGGCCTTTTGTTTTTCCCTGTGTGACGCGGGAAGGCGGCCATCTTTGATTCTGTCTTTGTTTATTTTCAATAAAATTTAAAGGTGCGTTCACAAGTAGTGAACACGCAAGATACGCGTGGTTCTTGCACTTGGTCTTGAAGTGCGAAAGCGCTGATTGGTTGATTTATTCGCACCCTTATACATAAATATGACAGTTTAACAAACTCTATGTTTAACATTCTTGTTGTACGATTATGTTCTTTAGGTGTACACCATTAAAACTTCGTAACATATTACATATACCAATTGTCCTGAGCGTAGTTACTTCACACTAAACAAATTTAGCAATAAGTGGCACATCTGTTTCTAGGTATCAGATGTTATTGTCAAGGTTATTAATGCAGTTGAGGCAATTAATTTAGCCGGAAAATAACGTATCGTCATCGGTCAATACATAAGTAACTAATTAGGTGTTTAAGTACATAACTACGTCCAACTACTTGTGAGTATGAATTTATGATCAATGATACTCTTCTTTGCCTATACTATATATCAAAGATAGCCCCCCAAATTGGGGAAGGCCTAAGTCCAGCAGTGGACCTCTTACGGTTGAAAATGATGATACTCTTCTTCTTGGCCCAGCCTCACGTAAGTAACTCGTTTTCTCAAGAAATATTAAACATACCAAATCATCGGCACAAAAAGAACCTGATTCAACTTGATTAATAATCAAAACTGTTCCCAAGAAATCATCTTAATTCTATCAACAAATAATAATACGAGTACATTGGAACTCTTAAAAACAGGAAAATACGAACAAAATATTTCGCTCACAGAATGGATGATAAAATGTGCATACGAGGAACATTAATAATATAGAGGCAGTATGAGCGCATTTGGTGGTTATCATAACAAGGTACTGCCAATATAAATAGTATGAATGTACGCAAGCTCCGATATGTGTAAATATCGCAATGTGTGGATGTGAACACAGCGGCTCGGCAAACAGTGCACGGAGGAGATCGCATTGTTTACATATAAGTGATTAGAGGCTCACCTTTGACCACCTCCGTGTTGTCGACGTTCTGCGTGACCGACACGAACTTGGGTCCGATGTGGAGGCGCGAGGACTTGGTGACGTTGATGTTGGTGACGCCAGGCTGCGCGCGCGACGCCGCCTCGACCACCCGGTCGTCCATCACCACCACGTCGGAGCCGGACCTGTCCACGGCCACTTCGTGTCCCCGAAGCTCGCGCCGAGGGTCCCCGTCATTCCACATTCTCACTGACTATCTCGTTATTTACCGACTTGTGTGACGGACGTGGAAAACCCGGCCACAAAAGAGTGACGTAATGTGATGATTAACAACTTGGACGTCGACTCGCTTCGTTGTCTGCAACGCGACTAACTTCGCGGCTCTGCATGCGCCGGCCATTGATAAGTTTTGCAATCCAACCCATTCGCTTATCTGCACTCTCTTTACTGAGCGATTTTGAGTTCGTACCTAATCAGAGTAATCACTAAAGTTTTATTGTATATCTTATTGTTAAAACGAAACAAAATTACTGTTTGTTTTTTGCATAACAAAAGACAAAGAGTCATCAGCCAATGTTTTGACAAAGTTAAGATAATCATTTAGGCGCTATCTATATTCTATTTAATAGTACGGTCTGATAGAAGTTTTATCACTAATTATTATTGTCAACCTGTCTGCCGATAAAGGACACGGTCTAGTTGTTATTATAATGTGTTGTTGCAGTCATTTCGCTTTTTCCACGATATTTTATGGTATAGAAAGCCAGCAGACGGCTCACCTGATCTATGTGCCAGTATCTACCAACTTCTATGTATGCACATTTCCGAAACACAGGACATTAGACACAGATAACTATGATTCGTTTGTGCCATTGACACGAAATGTTTCAACCTTGTATAATCATTGTCTAGCAGATACTTATGGTCGGTACTAATGCGGTACTTCCCCGTACGAGCTCTTATGCAATGAAGTTACTCTACGAGCTCTACTAATATATACTGTTACAAGGATCTTTTGGCATTCGAGTGACGATGATAGGAGGGCGTTGTTGGTAAACATTTGTACAATTGTTTTGTGCAATGTATTGAAAAACTAAATATACGGCGTTAGTTCTGATTTCAGCCAAGATCCCCGTACAGCTTTATTTACTTTTGAAATATGGCATGGCGGTGTGAGCTGACGAGACGCTCCAATCCCTGCTCTTTCCTTCTCTCTATCTACAGAATCGATTTATATGCTTTGGTCAAATCAAATCAAGCATATTTATTTGCTAGAATATGGTATATACACGTAAGGTGTTACAGTAATTTTGATTCAGCATATCCTGTCATAACCTGGCGTGCAAATGTCAATTACAATCAGCGATGTCAATTATTAAGTTATTGATTTGTCTTATAAATAGTCCTTAATGGTATAATATCTTTTAAACAGAAATAGTTTGAAGAGTAATTTTTTTTGTGGTCTCCGCCATATACAGGATAAGTTTTTATCAATGCGTAAATTTTAACAAATTAAACTAAAACGAGCTATATAACCATGCAATTTTTATTTTGATATATATATTAGTACAAAAAAATTAAGTTATCGCTAACGAAAGTTGTTTATTTTGAATCTTGTTTTTATGGTAACTTGCACACGGCATTTCAAAAAAAATATACGCGTAGACTTGAGAACCTCCTCCGTTTTTTTTTTTGTCGGTTAAAAAGCCATTCGTACTGATAGTGTGTTATGCAACTCAATAACCTCTCTGGCCTCTTATTCAATTGGAACTCCGTACTCTAGGCCAGTTCAAGGCCAAAGTGTTACCACTGAAATGTCGCCTACTGTACCAGTCTCGATTATGTTTAAACGCAAAGTTTTTTTTTGTGATCTAACAACACTTGATCTAAACAAACCGGTTATTTGTTCATTTAAATAATGACGTGTTGTTTATGTTTCTTAGAACATCAATGATATTTTTTTTGGGCATGTTATCTCTGGGTACTTGGTAAGTCTTATTATCTTAGTTAAACAGGGAAAACCACTAGAATTGATCAGGCTATCTGAAGTAGGAACTTCAAAGATAAGGATCCTATGCTATCCTAGCACTCACAGTGCGGGTCGTGTCGAGAAGAAGAACCTTCTGCAACGAGCTTTAAGGCGAGGTTGCAGTACTTTTAAACTTTTTTAAACCTCTGTAAATCTAGCAAAATGGTTAGTTTCCGTAAAAAAAAAATTAAAATTAGGAAAATTGAACATACTGTTAAGCGCTGTGTGAAGATAGAAACGTGAATTAAAACAATTGGCTCGATAAAAAATAATCCTAAAGTTGACACTAAATCGCCATTTAAAACGTGTACCTTGAAGAGATTCCATCATTAAACCATGTAAAACTCATACCAAAAGATAGGTTTTATTGTTTTTTAGGGCATGCTGAGAAAATATTTTATAATTTCCTTATCATTTTGTCTCCACGAAACAATTATACACAAAATCTAGCAGCTCAAGCGCTCGCAACGACCGCCAGTGTTCGCCGAAACGTCTTCAACTACAAGAGGGCCTTAATCTGCTATCTGACCACTAACATCAAAGGAGAGCCTCACTAGATTATGCTCCAAGCTTGTTGCCATAGCGACAAGCGATACGAGAGCCAAATACACTTGCCATAAAGTGTTAATCAATCTCGTCGAGATTTTTGTTTTTCGACGTACACAACAAGAACGTCACTATATCGCGGCAAGATTTTGTAGCGCACTGGATCTTCAATCTATTGCTTAGCGCCCAGATTTCAATATCGAATAGTGTATTTTTTTACTAGCTTCTGCCTGCGACTTCGTTCCCATCAAATTTTAGCTCCCCTGACCCTTCCCGTCACATCAAATTGCCTGCCAGTTTTCGACCATTTTTCATTGCTGCTCCGCTCTTTTTGACCGTAACGTGATGTTATATAGCCAATAGCCTTTCTCAATAAATAGGCTACTCAACACAAAAAGAATTTTTCGATTCGGACAAGTAGTTCCTGAGATTAGCGCGTTCAACCAACCAAACAAACTCTGCAGCTTTATAATATTATTAGTACAGATAGTATAGATTTACACTCTGTTAGAATCTCAATACACCGAGCATTGCCAACACCGAGGGTTGCTTTTGCCATCAACGTGTCTGTGGCTGCCACATTCATAATAATTAGTAAGTAGTAGGATTAGCAATGCAACTGAAGCTACCAATGAAGCAATTCATGAATGGGATGAGACGCAAGTTTCTGAAGGCCTTGAATCAGTCAATGACCATAACCGGATGTAATGATTGTATAATAGCCGGACACTGGGGCCGTAGTACTGCAAGTTTGGAGAATTTAAAGTCAAATCATTTATTTCTATTAAGAACTTTTTGTCAAGTCGAGTAAGGTTGCAGAAAATACCTATAATGTTCCTACTTCTGGGACAGGTTTTAGCTAGCAGTCTTACTAGTAGTAGCAAAGAGAAAATTATTACGTGGGTACTTATGAAACATTAGAAGCTATGTGCACGGTTCCAAGTAGTGTTGCAAAGGACTCGAGTCCTCGAGACGTAATTTCAAAGACTCGACTCAATTATGCAAGACTCAGTGTGCTCAAAAGCTCGGAGTCTAGAGTCAAGCCGAGCCCGAGTCATTTAACAGCCACTCGAGTTTGAAAAAGTACTCGAGTCTTAGAAAAAGTCTCGAGTCTTAAAATGAATTCGAGTCTATGAGTAACACGTCAGATTTTTTTGTACGCATAATTACATCATAACCACTAATTAGAACTTATTACCTTCTATTCGAGTCTTTTCGAATGATGAGCTACAAGTCTCAACTTCATGCTCCAAGTTTTTCTTTAAGACTCGAGTTCATTTTAAGAGTCGAGTCCTTTTTAAGACTCGAGTTCTTTTTAAGACTCGAGTGCTTGACTCTAGACTTCGAGCCTTTTGAGCACACTGAGTCTTGCGTAATTGAGTCGAGTCTTAAAATTACGACTCGAGGACTCGAGTCCTTTGCAACACTTGTTCCAAATTGTCGTTTTGTATGGAGAAGTGCCGGCAAGAAACTCTACGGTAACTCTTAAAATAATTGACTATAACAATGTTTTCAAATACATACTTACAGTGTTCAATATATCAGGGAGGACTGCGTAGGCCTGTCAACAATTTCTCATGTGAGGCGGCAAGCCTCTTTGCCGGATTGCCGCCATGGGATCTGGAGGAAAAACATCTCGCGCATATGTGGGAGTGGCGCGAGGAAGCAAAACGCCGGGATGAAACTACGCTGCCGCAAAAATCACGGCACGGCGGACAGAACTCCGACGGGATTTCATGGCAACATGGCGGGTACGATTATCGCAACCCAGTGCTGGGCACACCACTATTGCGGCGGTAAGTCCCCTCTTTGAGGAGTGGCTAGAGAGAAGCTACGTTGTCCGTCGTTCCGCCTTACGTAAGTCCTCACCGGGCATGGCTGTTACGGGAGGTTGCTGTTCAGGATAAGACGGGAGGAAACGCCCGGGTGTTATCACTACGTGGATCGCCTGGAGGACACGGTATAGTAGGTATACGGAGGAGGTTTGCTCTGCTTGGGCGGAGTACCACCGTGTCCTCGTGAAGGCGATCGGTGGCGGCGATCTCTTGGATCCGACCCTAGTTCAGGTCAACTCTACAGTCTACAAGGCCTACAACGATCACAAAAGCTATTTAAAAAATAAATTTAAAATAAAGTCTGCTCAGACCTGGTCGCTCACCGAGTCGCAAATTGCCGAGGAGCAGTGTAGCGCAGAATTTTAGGGGTTAAATGAACCGACAGAATACGTAATACTACGCAGAGCTCCAAGCGGGAATCCTACACGTAGGCAAAAATGCTACCATATTAAAATGGGACTGGGCGGGCCGTGGCCCGTGCCATAGTCTCCACACAATGGGTGCCTGGGAATTGACGGCGCCGTCGACGCTGGCCCAAGAAGAGGTGGCGAGAAGACTTAGACGCGTATTGCAAGGGTGAGATCGAGGTGGGCCTAGATAACGTTGCCTCCTCTAGGCAACGATTTGGGAGAGACTTTTGCTCAGCAGTGGGACTATGAAGGCTTTTTACCCGTTAAACTTATTTAAACCAAATGGCATGACTGCCATTACAACTGTACTGAACGCTAAAAGGGTCTTTCAGTGCGCGGCCAAAACCAGCAGTAACACCGCGGTTTTGTCTCTTCAATACAAATAGCAAAACAATGGCAAAACTGTTCACCAACAGCGTCTTTCAATCCTGTCAACGTGAATCGATGGCCAAAAGATCATATCATAGAGATCATACCGCGTATTGATGTTAATGTTTCAATTAACCCACTCTATTTATTATATTTAAAATACCCATTAAACATTCAAGTCAGCTACTATGCATCAAAGGGGTAATTGCGGCAGACACAATAACAAAGACTTTAATTTTGACGGTTTAACGAAATTCATTACGTTATTTACGTTGTTGAGCAAACAAATTTTTCCAACATATACAGCAATGAATTAGTAATGACTCGCACGAGCAGGCGTTTCAATGTGCTAATTATTAATTTATTATATAAAAATACTGCCCGCGAGTTCGTCCCCGCAAAATAGCTCCCCGACCCACCCCGTCGCATAAAATCGCCTGTCCGTAAGAGGTCTATGTATTCGTGATTTTTTCTAAATGCTTGGCTGCTGGTCCTAGCGCGATGTCATATAGTATATCCTTCGTCAATACATGGGTTGCCCAACAATAAACGTATGCAGCAATGAATTAGAAATGACCTTAAAAATAATTCAGATTCTGGTTAACTATCAACCAGTGTCACTCCATTAGGGTGTAGTGTGTAATGTGTAGGTTCATTGAACAGTTGAGGTGTAGTTCTACACCCCAACTGTGCAATGGGACAACTTATACTCGGGATCCTAACGGATACCAGGATATAAACCTATACACCGTTTTGGGACAGGCAACTTAATATTTTTCACTTATTTACTGTTAAAACTCAGGAAAACCAAGCCACTTAATAGTAGGAATTAAAACCTTATGTATGATTCAGTACGCGGGTAGTAGAATAGCTATTAAGCTGGCGCTACGTCATGTAAGATTCAAAAGGTAGGTATACACCAAGGGTATCCAAACATACCCGGACGAAAATATGCCCAGCGATTTTGATACAGAGTCAGATAATAATGTGGGACAGAGATGAAGCTCTGTGAAGTCAAACTTTTCTAAAACCTGAGCCCGAGTTTCTACGGACGAAATAAAATCGCCGCGTGATTTTTTTGAAAATCGAACACTGTTTTTTACGACACGCTGCACTCTGTTAGATTCTCAGTTCTCGGTTCAACACTGAAAGTTGTAAATCCAGTACCCAATAAAATCCCGCCCGCGATTTTGTTACGTCGGGGACCGTGTGAACTTCGGTTGATACGCAACATTGGCTGCATACGTCATCATCATCTGCCTAGCCTTTTCCCAACCATGTTGGGGTCGGCTTCCAGTCTAACCGGATGCAGCTGAGAACCAGTATTTTTCATGGACCGACTGCCTATCTGACCTCCACAACCTAGCTACTGGGTAATACGAAACCCCTTGGTAAGACTGGTTGTCAGATTTCGGGCTTCTGACGACCCGTAACGACTGTCTAAGATCTATGAAAGACAGCCGGGATCAACGGCTTAACGTGCTTTCCGAGGCACGGAAGGGTCTTGGTCATTGGCTGCGTACCTACGTAATGACCATAAATCATTTATGTAGCTTATTAGTCGTGGTATCTTCATGGTAGTATTTAGTTACAATACGAGACTAATATGGCATTAATTATGATTTGTGATGATGATAGTGGTCAAACATAAGTCCATCCAATGCAGCTACACATTTATCTATCTATAAATTAATACGTGATGCAAAAATTTTTTACGCCAATTTACGAAAATTAAGCCGACAAAGGAGTGTGAAATTTGATCCATTTAAGGTTTATGTGAAGAAAGAGTGCAGAAAGTTCTATATTATTTTTTATTCTATAAAACTTACGAGTTTGTGAGTTTGAACGCGCTAATCTCAGGAATCTCAAGTTAGAATTGAAAGAATATTTTGGCATTGAATTACCCATTTATCGGGAACGGTTATAGGCTATATAACATCACAATAGGACCCTTAGGAGCCAAGCAAATGTCACGAATACGATGTACACGCACGGCAGGCGTTTCGATATCCTAATTTATTAATTTATTGTATAAAAATACTGCCCGCGAGTTCGTCCCCGCAAATTTATTGCTCCCCGACCCACCCCGTCGCATCAAATCGCCTGCCCGTGCGAGGTCTATGTATTCGTTATTTTTTTCTTTTTGCTCGGCTCCTAAGGGTCCTAGCACGATGTCATATAGTATATCCTTTGTCAACTGAAATTGAAAACATTTATTTCAAACTATGGTAACTTTGAAAGATACAAGTCCATATGACGTTAGTAGGTACTTATAGTTATGTTAGCAAAATTTAAAATGATTATTATTGTAGACATGCATGAGCGACCAATGCCTCAGAATTTGGCTGTCCGCTCTGTCCGATACCACGCTCAGAAGCGTGTTGGTGCTACCCTTTATCCGAGACCACAGGGAGGCTGTTCTTTTGCGAAGCACTGCCTAAAAGCCGTCTGTGCTGTGGTCGGCAAACATGCCGCAGGCACTGCACCGCCATGGGAGCCCCAACAAATGGAACCGGTAACGCGTTGTTATACTGGACGCGCAGAGCATTGCCGGCTTTTTTAGTGTAATTGCTCCACAGGTTGCACGTGTATAACGTTTGGCAATAACTTTTGAAAAGTGTGACTTTAACATCACGGGAGTATCGCGCAAACCTGCGAGCAATTACCCCTTACCGACAATGCCCTGCGCTCCCTATCCATGTCCATATCGTCACTTAGTTTCTCATTGACCCAGTGACCCAAGTACTTAAATTGGGAAACTTGCTGTAGGACGTTTCCATTTAATGTGATCGGAGGAACAGGGTAGGTTTTAGTCCCAGCCTTAAAAACTAGCAGCTCGCTCTTCTGAACATTGTACTTGAGCCCATGGGCTATTGCATACCATTCACATCTGGTCAATAGTGACCTCACAGAGCTGATTGAGGGGCCCAGCAGAACCATGTCATCAGCATAGCTTATATTATTGGTAAAAACTCCATCCACTGAACAACCGACACCAGCACTGCTGAGCCATTAACATATAAATTAAAAAGAGTAGGTGAGGTTAAACCCTCCTTACCCCGCTGCCTTACTCCACACTCCATCCTATATTCATCCGAACATTCGCCCATCTACCTGACAATATTACTTTGGTAATCATACCAATATCTTAATAAATCTATGATCTCCACAGGCAGCCTGGTGTTGAGCATCATCTTCCTCCACAGAACAGTGACACAATACATGGGCTGCCAAACAATAAACGTAGTTCTTGAAATTAATTAATTCAACCAAATAAACTCTTCAGCATTATAATTATAGTACCTACCTACCTATAGTTGTTTACAATTAGAGATACAAAAAGAGTTATAGTAAGCCAACCTTAAAAGACAGACATATGCTCTTGCGGACTTTTTTTTTAACTTTTTAAGAGGAACAATTCCTTCTTACATCTTACTATCACTTACACATCTTACTGACTTTACTTTAACCGTTTACGCAGCGCACGCAACGGAAGTTCTCAAAAGGAATAAAACAATGATGCTCCGCTCTTTTTGGTTTCAGCGTAATGTTATATAGCCTATATACAAGCCTTTCTCGATAAATGGGCTACCCAACACAAAAATATTTTTCTCAATTCGAACCAGTAAGTTCCTGAGATTAGCCTGCACTGGATAGATAGGACAATGGTGTTTTTAGGGTTCCGTTGCCAAATGGCAAAAAACGGAGCCCTTATAGATTCGTCATGTCTGTCTGTCTGTTCGTGTATGTCACAGCCATTTTTTTCCGAAACCATAAGAGCTATGCTGTTGAAACTTGGTAAGTAGATGTATTCTGTGAACCGCATTAAGATTTTAACACAAAAACAGAAAAAAAAAACAATAATATTTGGGGTTTTCCCCATACATAGAACTGAAACTCAAAAAAAAAATCATCAAACCCATACGTGTGGGGTATCTATGGATAGGTCTTCAAAAATGATATTGAAGTTTCTAATATGATTTTTTTATAAACTGAAAAGTTTGTGCGAGAGACACATCCAAAGTGGTAAAATGTGTGTGTCCCCTCCCCCCCGTAACTTCTCTTCTAAAATAAGGGAATGATAAAACTAAAAAAAATATATGATGTACATTACTATGTAAACTTCCACCGAAAATTGGTTTGACCGAGATCTAGTAAGTAGTTTTTTTTTAAAATCTATACTAATATTATAAAGCTGAAGTTGTTTGTTTGTTTGTTTGATTGAACGCGCTAATCTCAGAAACTCCTGGTCCGAATTGAAAATTTCTTTTTGTGTTGGGTAGCCTATTTATCGAGAAAGGTTATAAGCTATATAATATCATACTACAATTAAGAGGAGCGGAGCAGTAATGAAAAATGTTGCAAAAACGGGGAAATCACACGGGTAGGCGATTCGACGCGACGGGAAGGGTCGGGTGTACAAGAAATTTAACGCGGACGAAGTCGCGGGCAGAAGCTAGTACGTCATAAATTGCAAACCACAATTTACCTTTCATTCAGTCAACTCAAATATAAAAATTTAAAAAAAACCATTTAATTTCATAAACATAAACCGTGAATACCTGCTGGTTTGTACGGAACCCTTGGTGCGCGAGTCCGACTCGCACTTGGCCAGTTTTTCTTTTTCAATGGGAAATCATCAAATGACTTCTGCCGCTCTGGGTGGAGCGGGAGGGCGTCTCAGACTTTTACTGACTAAAACCCACCCATGTTCCTTCAGTTATCCATATGCCAGGGCCACGGTATCTCGTATGAACAATCTTGCGACCCTGGCAGGCATCGGTCCTAGCAGACCCCTTCAGTGCTGCTGACATCTCTTTGAGGCGCGCGTGGAACACTACGCACCGTCGACACGGGCCTGGTCCTTACCGGGCGGCGAGCTACCCATTGCTCGCCGCCCACAAGCCCGTGCCACGATGGCCGAGAGTCTGCGATCGACTCTCGACGCCCGGGGCGTCTCCTCTTGCGGCGGCTAGGGACGTGAAGGCGCAGAGTCTGCCACTCCCTCACGCGTCCCGCCTCCTCCTTCGCGAGCATTACTGCTTCGCAGAAGGAGGTGACGGCTTCCCATGCCGTCTCGCGCCGTACCATGGCTCGCACCAGGGCCGGACGCGAAAGGTCACCGCCGCCGATCGCCTCCACGAGGACACGGTGGTGCTCCACCCAGGCAGGGCACACCTCCACCGTATGCTCCACCGTGTCCTCCAGACGATCCTCGCAATAGAAATACCCGGGCGTTTCCTCCCGCTTTATCCTGAACAGGAACCCCCCGTAGCACCCATGGCCGGTGAGAACCTGCGTCAGGCAGAAGGTGAGGACGCCGTGGCGCCTCTCTATCCACTCCTCAAAGAGGGGACTTACCGCCGCAATTGTGGCGTGCCCAAGGACGATGGTGATGACGATGACTTCGAAGGGCAGCCTTCAAAATATATACATCGACAAGAATAAATTAACTGTAGAGAACAAGAATTCAGTTCACGGAACAACTATTGTGCTGCTCCATCATTTTATACCAATATTTAAGCCAACATATAAAACACATTAGATAACTAATTGTAGCATCATTATCATCCTCATCATTTCAGCCGAAAAAGTTCCAATACTGGACATAGGACTCCCACAATCACCGCCACTTCTACTGGTTCTGTGCTTCCCGCAGCGTATTCATCGGTCCAGCTTCTGGTTAACCAACTCTACGTGTTCGGGTACGTGGTCGCTACTCCAGAACGGTTCGGCACCATCTACCATCTGTTCTGCGAATAACGTGCCCTGCCCACTGTTTGGCCACTGTTTGGCAATTATTCGGGTTATGTCGATTACCTGGGTTATCCTGCAGATCTCTTCATTTTTGATTCCAAGCATAGCCATCTCCATTGGCCTCTGGGTGATTTTTAGCCTTCTAATAAGGCCCATTGTGAGTGACCACGTTTTAGTATCATAGGTCAGCACTGGCAACACGCATTGGTCTTAGGCTTTCGTTTTTGACTTGCCTTTCGAGACACTCCGGTATTTGGGACGAAAAGATATTGCATGGCTTTCCGAATGCTGGCCAGCCGAGTCGGATTCGATTTGCTCTCTTTCGCACAGTTGGACCTACCTAACTGGACAGTTTATCCTAGGCAAACTTGTCCATAACTTTGTGTGTAGCGTTCCTGATCTTCATGTAGCTAACTATATATTACTACAGTATTATGGAAGTCAATTAATTGACGATTGAATGAACTCTTTCCAATGTAGCATGCATCTTTATGAGGCTGGCGGTACCTAGATAATGTCTTCTAATGGGGCTCACAGAAAATAATCTCCAAGTTAACGTTGTTTTTCATCCATTTTATCACGTTATCATATTATTTAGCATTAAAATGCAGTATACTAATAAACAGTATATGTACCACACTAATCTTTTGATAGTAATGTACTTAAATGTAGCGTAGTAACCGATATTAGATATCATTGTTTTGATGTTGTCGGTGCTGAACTATATTAATTCTGGCATTTTCGAAGCTCTTTTGATAAGTATAAGTACTTTCTCCTAGACAAACTTTAGACATAATTTCCATTTATTTTTATTTTTCGCAAGTACCTGCTATGCGCAGTGGTGGCCCAGTGTTAAGGGCCGTGACGTGCGAGTTCTAGGCCGTGGGTTCAAACCCAACCAGGCACTTTACTTTGTGTATAATATTTCATCACTACTGCTCTCAAACGGTGAAGGAAAACATCGTGAGGAAACCGGCATGTCCTAGAACCAAAACTTCAAAGACATTGCGACATTCACCATTCCTCCCTGGGCCCGCGTGGTAAATTAGCCGACTCCATCTCACAGACACATGCATGTGTCCTAGTGGCAACATTATAGGCTCCTTAGGAAGTTATTGGGTAGAATATTTTTTTACGTTTCACAGAACGAGTGTTATCGCACGGAATGGCAATAACGTTAGCGATATTTTAGAGCTAGAACTAAAATATCGCTAACATTTATATAAGGGCTAGATGTTTAGGATTACGGACTTATCCTAACAATTGGTGTAGCTCTAAGTTTACTCAAACATATCGGTATTACTTTAAGCTGAAGTAGCAGTAGGTCAGAGTTGTCTATCAAAGGACCAACGACTCCTCAAATGGAGACAGTGAGAAGAAGTTACTTAAAGAATTCCCAACTTAGAACGAAAACTTTGGAAGGCAAAGAACCGCCTGATGTGGCGTGGTACACTTTAAGTTAGGAGTGACCTCAGTCCATTAGTGGGCTAGAATAGGTCATTTCAAACAGAATGTAATCAGTTCTTTGAAAAACAGTTCCGGTAACGTGAAAAGTGGAACAGGACATCAATTTTAAAATAAAACCTTCGTTATCATCATCGCCTAGTTATAGAATATTGCAAAGAAACTGATTAATACCCACCATATTGTCTGTTTTGATACGATATGTGATAGCAAGACGATAAAAAGTTGTATTGTATTCAATTAAATTCTGATAATTTCCTCTGATAAGTACCTACCTAGTTGGAGTGACATTTTTTTGACAATAATAAACCAGAAATTTCTGTTTTCAAGTAACGCTACATATACCTTGCTATATGCTCAATTTTTTATTTTTGCCTTCCTTACTTTAGCCAAAAGATTCTATAACCTAGTAACATGGAAAATACGACACCCTTTTGTAAGACTGGTTGTCAGACTATCGGGCTTCTGACGACCCATAGTGACGGAATGACAGAGTCCCGGCCGTTTTTCGTGGATCGCCTTAACCGTTTCTACGTCATGTATACTTAGTTATATAGCAAACCATATCATTTATTGGAGTCATGGTTTTTTACTTCAAACACCATACATACATAAACATAGTTCGATATTCTCCGATAGTCTTCCCAGACGGATAGGTATGACCTGTTGAAGTGAAACCCATTCCTTCTGGTATTGTGTACCCCTCAGTAAAACCTGGCCTCTCAATGTATTGAATCTCTGTACGTCGTTAGGTCAGCTCAAGGGTTACATAGTTTCCACTGACGTGCGGCTTACTGTACCTTAGTAACACTTCCTTAAGTACCCAATGTCTGAATAATGCATTGGCTTCTAGCACGTTGAATTCAACTACACCTTTATCATCATTTACCTAGTCTTTTACATGTCCAGTATTTTACATGGAGCGGCTGCCTATCTAACCTCCACAACCCAGTTACTGGGTAATACGATACCCCTTGGTAAGACTGAATGTCAGACTTTTGGGCTTCAGACGACAGCCGGGACCAACTGCTAACAGTGCTTTGTGAGGTATGGAGGGTTACATTTTAAGTCTATAAAAAGTATATAGTCCTCCAGACCGAATTTTCGGCCACGGCGGCCAATCTCAACGGAGACTAGCCGTCGGCGCGGGAGATATTATAGTGCTCAAGTGTATGCGCAGACACAGGAGCACTCACTCTTCCCTCACTCTCATAGTCCGATGGGACGGCAATCCGACACGACCGGAGAGAGATCAGGCGTAGGACCAACTGCTTAACGTGCTTTCCGAGGCACGGGGGTATCACACCGCCAACTTCCAAACTCCGGGCTGCTACTAAGAAATCCCTAATGGAAAAACCCAGTAACACTTTGCCCGACCCAGGAATCGAACCCAGGACCCCACGCTCAGCAGTCGCGCTTGCGACCACAAGACCAACGGGGCAGTTATAAAAAGTAATAAGTAATTAAATAGCTTTTTGCAAAACATTCCTACTATCAATGTCATGTCATTGTTATTGATTGGGATATGAGATTGAAATTGCTATCATTGTCGGCATCTATTTTATTTATTTATTTTATTATTTATGTACACACAGTAAAATATAGAGAGATAAGGCATAGTAATAGAATTGAGTACAAAGGTACTGCTTATTTCTTAAGAAATTTCTTCCAGCAGACCTGCGAAAAGAGAAATGAAAAATAATGTAGACAATAGTGTGTAGAAGAGAAAATATGAATATGCGTATAGTCTTAAACTAAAATATAATTATACTTAAATAATGCAAGAAATTAACATATACTTAAATAAATATATAAAGCTAAAATATATAAATAAACATAAATAATTATATATATATACGTGGGACAGTTTTGCGAAAATAAAAAGAAGTGTTCTATAGGTAAATATTTTTTTATTAAATCTTTTCAAAATACTCTCCACTAGCCTCTATGCAAAGTTTCATGCATCTGAACCAGTTTTCAAAACACTTTTTCCGGTCCGCCGCAGACACATCGTTTACAGCCTGCTCGAACGCTGACAGCGCATATTCCGGCGACGAAAATTGTATCCTTTTGAGCCGATTTTAAATTTTTGGGAATAAAAAGGATTCATACGGTGCTAGGTCAGGGATGTAAGGAGGGTGACCCAGAAGTTTGACCGGCGTGCTATCCAAGAAGTCCCTCGTTTTGAGTGCGGTGTGCGTGGGTGCGTTGTCGTGGTGAAGCAGTAGCCCGCGGAGCCCTGTGTTTGGTCGCTTGTTGCTCACAACAGAGAAAACTTCTGCCAAGCATTTGGTAGTATACCATTCGGCGTTGATGCTTCTTTGTTTCCTTAAAGGGATTGACACCAAGTAGCCAGTCAAATTGAAAAAGCTCGCGATTAAAATCTTCCCCCCGCTTCTATATCGCTTCACTTTGGTAGGCGTTGATTCGTATTAAAACACCCAAACCGTCGACTGGCGCTTCGTTTCTGGATCTATCCTTTTGATAAATCCAGGACTGTAATAATATCGTAAACACGCCGAGACGAGCCTGCTTCAAATTTGTTTATCATATCACGGCACCATTCCACCCGGGCCTGCTTCTGAGCATCGGTGAGGATGTGCGGCACCCAGCGTGAAACTATCCTCCTCACGCGAAGATGCACGTGTAGAATCTCGTGAAGGCTTCCCGATCCAATCTACAGTATGTGTTGAATCTCCTGATACGTAATTCGCCTGTCTTGGATTAAATTTTTCACTGCTAGCACGTTCTCCTCCGTAACAGCCGTCAAAGGACGACCACTTCTTTCTTCATCCCCCAAAGTTAGTCGACCACGTCTGAATTCGTTATACCAACGATACACAGTTGCCTTGGAAGGGCCTTCATCCATGAAATCAAATTTGAAGTCTATCGTGTGATTCGTCCGGTTTCAGGCGACACTTGAAATCGTAAAAATCATAGCGCAAAAATGTTCCCGGCGCAAATCCATTTTCCAATGAGACACGATAATTGAATTAGCTCGCAAAAAATGTGGAGGGAAATTTTGAAATTGGAACGTACCTATTAAACTTATAAATAATCATTATTTTTATAATAATTTATAACTGGCCAGTCTCTTATACAAAAAACTTTTTGTTCGCTATACTTTCTGAGAGGCCTGGTATATATACACAAAATTATGAGGAAAGGTAATGCTCTTTTACTCCATATTTGAATAGGGAAATAATTTTTAAGTCTCGAATTGTAAGCGGAAGTGAGTTCCACAGTCTAACAGCATGAACAGAGAAGGAATAAGAATAATAACTGGTTTTATGGGGTTGAGATTTAAGGAGGGATCTAAGGTTTGATCTGAACGGTGCATCGCTAGGGCGAGCGTAAGAAAAACGCTCACGCAGGTAGGAAGGATAAGACGGGTTGTGTGAGATGTTGAAGAGGAGAAATAAAATCCGAGTGTTCCTGCGAAGGCGGATTGGGAGCCACTTGAGTTCCTTGCGAAGGTGAGAAACATGGTCATGTTTTATAATAGCTCCTCAGTAGTCGGCATAATCTATAATCGGCTGAATAAGTGTTTGTGCCAAAGAAATTTTAGTCTTCAATGGCAGGAGACTGTGAAGGCATTTCAGCAAATGGAAGGAGAACTGTATCTTCCGACTGACCTCATTGACCTGAGCACGCCACGAAAGATCGGAGTCAATAACCACACCCAGATCTTTAGCGGTTTCGGTATAGTCTGTTAGTTACTTACCAATGTTTGCTTTAAATTAAAGACAGTACGCCTTTTCTTTACCAGTTATTTCAAAAGACTGGGTACAGGCAAGTTTCGCTGGATGAAAGAAATGCTCTAAGCAGTTAATAAACCAATCAGTCAGTTAATAATCCATTGTCGTTTAGTTTTTTTTTTTAATGACCTTAAACAACAAACGGAAAGAAACCAGTTATTATTTAATTATTCATTGATCATCAATCATTCAAGCTAATGAGTATATAAGGAAGGCCCACTGGTAGCTATGTACTTTATGTATTTTAACCTCTGCGCTAAATATCAACCGTTCTTGGGAGTGGGATGTTCAGGTTCTACACTTGCCTTTTTGTTGCTATAATAAATAGTAATAATCGGTTCGTTTGCTAGGTCCTACTTAGTGTTCGGTTCGGTATGGTTCCGCACTGCTGTGTGGCAAAAGCGTATGCATGATCAGCCTATAATTTTCTTACTGCTGCGACACAGGCCTCCTTTCGATAAGAGTGAATGGTATGTAATGGTGGTGGAACCACGCGGGCTCAGTACGGGTTTTTCGATCGGCACGAGCCGAATGAAAGCCGAATATTTGTCACAAACAGTGACGAATCGAGTGTGCAGGCCCAAACTGGGTACGCACTTTGGGCCTGCACACTCGATTCGTTCCTTCAACGCAGTCTTTTGAAAAAAGGACTTCAATTACTCGCTCAGCAAATAAGCCACAAAGCTTGTTTAGTTATTTAATAAAAAAACATTCGTCCAGACTCAATTTCACCCATTGCCGTTTGGAAGTTGGCGGGGTGATACCCCCGTATCACGAAATTGTGTATTTAATTATTTTAGCTCTAACTAGTGGAAGGGGCTCGTTATTTAAATTTTATGTAGTTTTATTTGAGTATTAGGGGCTCGTGGCTGGAACACTCAGGCACAAAGAAGTGGCACCAGAATGTGCAGTCGTGAGATTCGTCACATTATAGAGAACCGTGGGATTTTAGTGGGTAGGAGTCCAACGAAAAACCACCATTCTGCCAGGGTCGCGAGATTAGTTCTAAAGAGATATCGTGGCCCTGGCATATAGGCAACTGAAGAAACACGGGTGGGTTTTAGTCAGTAAAAGTCTCACACGCTCTCATTCGTCAGACGTCATTAGAAGATTTCCACACCCACAAAAAAAAACCACTCTTAGCAGACAGAGGGCATCCATGATAGATAAATAACTCTAAAATATTGACGCTATATCTTGTACACACAGCTACAGCTCAAGCTATAATTTCCAGTTTTAGCTGACCTCGCATTGCATAGGCTTTTCGTAAAATGAGATGTTAGCTTATATAGCTGGAAATGTATAGCTTGAAATGTGGCCGTGTGTACACAAGTAGTCTGAATACTTGGTTCAGGAAGTTTCCACCCAAGTTTCAACCCGCACTGGGCCCGCGTGTTAGATAACGGCACACTCCCTCTCACCGAGTGGAGGCCTGTGTCCCAGCAGTGGGAACAATATAGGCTAAACATGATGATGAAGATTATGAGCTGCGTTCAAATGTAAATTCATAGATGGTGCTTAATTAATGACTTTTGTTAGTAAAAAGCTTATGAACCCTCCACTCCGCCTCTATACCTTCACAGTTGGATCTGAAGGCCAAAGGTCGTTATTAGAAACGTTTCTAGTCGCACATCTCGGCGACAATCAAATGTCAAAAACTTGTCAAAAATTTATGGAAAGTCTAGGTATTCTTGACAGGCTGAGATCAGACTATGAACGTTCTTAAAACTACAAGAATTGCCCCTCTGATCTTTATACAGTGTTGAATGATTTAGTGTCGCAATGAATGGCTGGTAAGGGAAATTGTGAGAAAAACTATCATCTGCCGAAAAATACCTGTTGTTTTATGTATGGAGTATTGGATGGTCATCCGCGGACTGACCGCGGCAAGCGTACCCGAATCTTGGACTCTTATTACTTAATTACAACCCTCAAATTCGGGAAAAATCTTGTTCGTTAAATGGGTTTGAGGCCTTATTGTGATAAACTGACTGAAAATATGCAGCGATCTAAGCAATCTTAACGTTTTGGAACGACCTGGTTATTAGTGGATTATACAAACACCGGAAATCCTTCTGAGACCAAACAAAAATATGTTCTAATCACATATACATAGGTATATCTCTCACTTGTTTGCAATACTAGAACCTACTTATGATATCTTTTTGGAAGTTCTTGTTATCTTGTTGGCGGTATGATTTGTAAATAATTATCGGTTTTTACTGGTTCTTACCGGTTTTCATCGATGATTGCTTATTGGTACAGGATAATTCTAGCTAAAGCGTCGAACATGACACAGTAGAGCGCTATTTGTATAGTTTATTTTGTATTTAGGTAATTGATAAGCAACTTGCTTATGCCTATGAAAGCAAATAGAAACATAAGTATTGTACGCTATATTTTTGCAAGTTCAGTCAGCGCGAGGATAAGACATGATTATTCTGATTATTATGAACCGGTTTTTGTCGATATTTACTGATGAGTACAGGCAAAATCGTCGAGCTGTTAGCACAGTTTATTTTACCGAAGACTCATACGTCATTAATTAGTAATTCTAGGTACCTACCTAAGTGCAAAAACACAACAAGGTTTGACGTGTGGTCGCTCAATACCTACTTTTCGGCTTGTGAACCCACGTTAGAGATAGTATAAGGAACACCCTATGGTTTTCGGAATTCCAACGGAAACATGGGAGCGCTTTTTTAAACTTTTAAAGTAGAGATGAAACGAATATTTGGCATAACTTTACAATACGGCCGGATAAGGAAAACTTAAATATTACCAATGGAAAAATTTACAAAATTTATTTCCATCATCATCACCCTATAGCAGTCCACTGCTGGACATAGTCCTCTCCAATTAACGCAGACCTACTTCACATAAACGATTTTAGATGGTTTGGTCGTTTATCAGCAAGCCTGAAGAGCTGTGGAGCCTCGTAGCATCATGGTACGATTCCGTCGAGCAGTATTTAGGATGTACCGGTCCTGTCTGCGAGTGGTGATGCCAGATGGTCCTCCATGTCACTCAGCCATGCTGCCCGTGATACGATAGCGTGTCCAGAGACTCCTCAACAATTAAGCTATTTAATGCGTAAATATTTTTTTAAAGCCTACTATTCGTTCCAGAGATTACGCCTTTTTTTTGGATGGGAAATCATCAAATGACTTCTCCCGGTCTGGGCGGAACGGGAGGGCATGGCAGACTTTTACTGACTAAAACCCACCCGTGTTCCTTCAGTTACGCATATGCCAGAGCCACGGTATCTCGTTTGAACAATCTCGCGACCCTGGCAAGTCCGTGGTCTTGCTCCAAGTACGTTATTCATTTACTTATTTACTGCCCATGGCTTCGCCCGCATCGCATGGATATTAGAAATTATTCCACTGGAATTCGCTCCCGGAATAAAAGTAGCCTATGTTACTTCTTATAATGTCAGCTAGGTATATGCCAGTGAAAGTCCCGTCAAAATCGGCCCAGCTGTTTCAGAGATTAGCCGAAACAACAGACGAAAATTTTAAAAATGATTTTTTGATGTAAGAACCGTAAAAAAAGTATATACTTTTATATGGATTTAGTGAAAATTTGAAAGCACAAACCGACACTTCAATTTTACTATTTCGTATGGATTTATTATGGCACTCCCACGACTAGTTCACATAAACATTAACAGAGAGCTTAGTCATAATTTGTATAGTACTACAATAAACTTATCACTGCACAGCATTAACATGGGTCGCCTAAATTGATCAAATACGTGTAGGTTAATAATAATAAAATCAAACTCAGCAACCATTGCACCGATAATCGTTACAGTAAATGGCCTAATAGCGAAGAGCCGCGACTAACACCTCGGGAGGCTCGTATTCCGCGGCTGGGTCAAGTCAAGGGCTTGACTCAGAAGGCAGCACTGCTGGACACAGCACGCATAGTCAGGAGGTTCCTCTCTCTAGAGCTCTGACCACCGGCAACTTGGACCCTGCTCCCGATTACACTATTTTTAAATGTTTTTGTACGGTTTTTATAAAAATATTTAAAAACATACAATATGTAAGAAAATAAATAATTTATTTTTAACCGACTTCAAAAAGGAGGAGGTTATCAATTCGGATGTTTATATGTTTTTTTTTTTTTATGTATGTTCGGCCATATTCGGACGGACGGATTTGCAAAATTCTTTTTTTGTTCGAAAGGGGTTTATTCCGAAATGGTCCCATATAATTTTCATATAGATCTGATGATGAGTTCGGGAGACAGACACCGGAACTCTTTAAAAAATGACAGGAAATCAACCGCGATTTCTGCTATCGCATAAATATGCATTGTTTGTTTGGAATTAGTGCAGGGTGAATACCACAACTAAAAACTTAAAAATAAAAACCATTTTGCAAAAAAAAAACAACCGACTTCCTTAAAAACACTACAAAGTGAAAAATAACTTTAATTTCGGAAGTCGGTGGCAAAAAAACCATAAATACAGATCCTAAGACACCGACTACCGAAATTAAAGTTATTTTTCACTTTGTAGTGTTTTTAAGGAAGTCGGTTGTTTTTTTTTTGCAAAAAAGTTTTTTATTATAATAAAATCAAGTGAATTAGTAATAATCATAAAATTTACTATTATAATATCAAATAAATCAAAAATAATAATAAAGAGAAATTAATCAAATTAAAATTTAAAATAATTACATTAATTAAGTATTAAAGTAGTCTATAACCAAAAATACAGAACTAGACATGAACGACAAAATTCAAAAAGTCTTCAAAAATAATAATAATATATATATTATATAAATCTTGTATAAAGACGGCCGGATACGTATAAACGTATTTTCTCTAGCCTAGATAAAGCTAGAAAAAATATGCTTAAGCTCAAACAATACTTTGGATAAGTGCAGGAAATGCACCTTTTCATCAATGTATCACAAAAATATACCAGGCCACTCAGCAAGTGTTGCGAATAAAAGTTTTTTTGTATGAGAGAATGGCCAGTTATAAACTATATTAAAATAATGATTATTTATAAGTAAAAATAGGTACATTCCAATTTCAAAATTTTCCTCCACATTTTTTGCGAGCTAATTAAATTATCGTGTCTCATTGGAAAATGGATTTGCGCCGGGAACATTTTCGCGCTACGATTTTTTACGATTTCAAGTGTCGCCTGAAACCGGCCGAATCATACGATAGACTTCAAATTGCATTCATGGATGAACGCCCTTCCAAGGCAACTGTGTATCGTTGGTACAACGAATTAAAACGTGGTCGACTAACTTTGCGGGATGAAGAAGGAAGTGGTCGCCCTTTGACGGCTGTTACGGAGGAAAACGTGTTAGCAGTGAAAAATTTAATCCAAGACAACTGCAGTTTAGATCGGAAAGCCTTCACGAGATTCTACACGTGCATCTTCGCGTGAGGAGGATTGTTACACGTTGGGTGCCGCACAACCTCACCGATGCTCAGAAGCAGGCCCGCGTAGAATGGTGCCGTGATATGATAAACAAATTTGAAGCAGGCTCGTCTCGGCGTGTTTACGACATGATTACTGGTGATGAGTCCTGGATTTATCAATATGATCCAGAAACGAAGCGCCAGTCGGCGGTTTAGGTGTTTCAAAACGAAACAACACCTACCAAAGTGAAGCGATCTAGAAGCGGGGGGAAGATTTTGATCGCGAGCTTTTTCAATTTGACTGGCTACTTGGTGTCAATCCCTTTACGGAAACAAAGAAGCATCAACGCCGAATCGTGTACTACCAAATGCTTGGCAGAAGTTTTCTCTGTTGTGAGCAACAAGCGACCAAACACAGGGCTTCGCGGGCTACTGTTTCACCACGACAACGCGCCCACGCACACCGCGCTCAAAACGAGGGACTTCTTCGACAGCACGCCGGTCAAACTTCTGGGTCACCCTCCTTACAGCCCTGACCTAGCACCGTGTGACTTCTTTTTATTCCCAAAAATGAAAATCAGCTCAAAGGGATATAATTTTCGTCGCCGGAAGATGCGCTGTCAGCGTTCGAGCAGGCTGTAAACGATGTGTCTGCGGCGGATCGGAAAAAGTGTTTTGAAAACTGTTTCAGACGCATGAAAGTTTGCATAGAGGCTAGTGGAGAGTATTTTGAAAAGATTTAATTAAAAAATATTTACCTATAGAACACTTCTTTTTATTTTCGCAAAACTTTCTGAGTGTCCCACGTACAAGGGTGTTTTACAGTTTCAATAGTAAGTATTATATTAGGATGCGTGGACCTCGTTAATATTATATGTAAGTATAAACATTATAAAGTACATAAGTTAGTGTTATAGATTAGATTATTTGCAGATATTTAGATTATTGGACATATAGACGAATATATGGCTAATGCTGATTAAAAAAAATTGTTACAAATTGCGTTATCGTCCACGACCTACATTTTGACGATTTGCACGGAGACATACCTTCAATAACAGATAAATATAATATTTAGTGCATGACTCATTTATAAGTTTTTTTGCAAAGTAAAACGCAAATTAATATCATACTTTGTTTACGTGTCAAGCGGATATCGATCGATAGATCAATCTTTTGTTTTTTAATCCATTGTTATAATAACTCTTCTGACTTTGTCGTCTGCCTAAACACGCACTGCTATGCAATATTACTTAATGTTACTTACGGTGCAATGTAATTCACTGTCCATTTTCATTTTCACAATGTTTTATAGTCTCCCCCTCAAATAACTGTTGTGAAAACTTAACCATTAGATTATACGGGACCGAAACCAACTCCCAAGTTCGCCAATTCGACCTTTTGAATGAAATGAGGCAGCAACCGACGATTTTCACTATGCAGCATTGTACATACTTCTTCTTCATCTTCTCTCATCAGTCTGCCAGTTGATAACTCGTTGGTTGTGTATATAGCTGAGCAGTGGAACTCCCTCTCGGAGTCAGCTTTTCCCAACAGCGTTGAGGTTTATAACTTTGAGGTTTTCGAATCTTGAATGAGATCGAATAACTTCTAGGCAAACGTTCAACAAATCGTCATAGTAATATTACCCCATTTCCTCCCTAGGGTGTCGTAAAAGGTGACTACGGGACGTACTAGAGAATGGGCGGCAGCGTTCTCTATACATTTTACCACCATACTGCGATCGCCAACCCGCCTGCTAAGCGTGGCGATTATGGCAAAGCCTCCCAAATTGTGGGAGGCCAATGTCCAGCAGTGACCGCCTAATGGCTGATATAATCGTCAAAAGTGCTTTTTCGTCAACCGACTGCGTCTTCACGTATATATCCATCTATCCTCAGGTTATATAGTGCGCAACCATCACCAGCATTGATTCTGTTTCTCACCAAAAATACTTAGGTGAAGTGAGCTGTCAGAGTCATCTGAGTGATGCTAGGGATACACCAAGCCAGGGTCACGGAGTTGTTCGAACGAGTTACCTGGTGAAGGAACACGGGTGGGTTTTAGTTAGTAAAAGTCTGACATGCCCTTCCGCTCCACATAGAGCGGGAGACGCCATTTGATGATTTCTCACCCAAATAAAAACAAAAAGGGGTATACCAAGCATCCGATTTTACAATCATAATCGACATCTTAAAACCGTTTTTATGCAAATTATATTAATCATTTTATATTATTTCAAAGCATTTATACGTAAGTGTCTAAAGACTACTATATAGGGTTTCTTTTTAAATAAAATAGTAAAACAGAAATTCAGTAAGAAACTATAGAAATCTCGATAATGATTGTAAAGCTAATGCTTGATTAATTCGTCGCTTCACTAATATGACACTGATAGCTCAATCCATGCAAGATTCAAGTGACAAAGTGCATCTATTTTGTTTATTGTCACCGTTATAAATTGAGGTGAAGTTAGCATAAAGCGATGGGGCTGTCATTCCGACTGATAATTGACACTATGCAATTACTATAGGCATTATTGGTATAATAAAAAAAAAATTACGTTGCTGGTTAGCCAATGTTTTTTTTTTAACCATTGATGCGATTACTGCCAGAACCAGTCATCGTGTGGTGTAGCATTTCAGCAGCTTCACTATCATCAGGATTCAGCCGGAATAGAGCAGTTCGTCGTAGACGTGGTACGAAAGCGGCGTCTTCTCACACCGTCGTCTGTCATCGATGTGCTCGAGTGACTGTGACTCTTATTCGTCTTTTTCAATGGTTCTAGTAGTTTTGTGGATGTCGTAGAAAGCGATATAGGGACTTACTAAAGAATGGGCATTTTGAAGTTCCATACTGCGATCGCCAACCCGCCTGCCAAGCGAGGCGTTTATGACAACCGCCTCCCTGTGGGAGAGGCCTTTCTCCAGCACAGGACGTCTTATGGCTGAAATGATGTTGAAGATTCGTAACTTCATAACAAAACGGGGTGGCGCCGCTTGCTGCGCAGTCAATATACAGGTAGGATTTTTGAGATAAGGCAGTAAGTGCACCTTAACCATTGTAACTAATGGAAAACAATCTTAATAGATTCTCATTAACGTTTGATTGTTCCGTCTGTTGCCAGACATAAAGAATATTACGATTTCTTCCCGTGCGAGTCGTAAAAAGCGACTAAGGGACTTACTAAAGAATGGGCAGCAGCGTTCTCTAGCATTTTACCACCATACTGCGATCGCCAACCCGATCGTTAACCCCCTCCAAATTGGGGAGTCTTATGACCAGCAGTGGACATCTTTTGGCTTAAATGATAATGATGAACGTTTGAGTAATTACTAACTGCCTTCACAGATTTTGGAAAAATAGTACCTGCAGCCACCTACATAGAAAAACGTCACTTGACACATTTCTATACGTCGTAATAACGCAGTTGTGAAAACAAAATACCGCGATCGTAAGATCGAGTCACGCTGTGTCTTGCAATATTTTAAAACGAAAAATCATACTTACCTACTACCATTTTTCACGTAATTCATTTCTAAAACGGCGAATTTTCAACTAATTTAGTAATAGGTTATTCGTCGGTACAAAAAAAAAACAACCGATACTTTTCTAAGTCACTATTTGATGTCAAGTGAGAGCAGTGGTGGCCTAGTGGTATCGGCCCCAATTTACGAGTTCTAGGTCATGTGTTCGAACCGAGGCAGGCATAGCGCGAAGCAGTAATGTTCGCAAAGGAGGAGGCGGAGCACGTGAGGGAGAGGAAATTTATGCGCCCTCACGCCCTAGCCGCCGCAGGAGGAGACGCCTTGGGCGTCGGGCGTCAATTACGGACTCCCAGCCACCGCAGGCGCGGGCTTACGGGCGGTGAGCAATGGGTAGCTCGCTGCCCGGTAAGGACCAGGGTCGGGTCGACGGCGCGTTGTTTTCCACGCGCGCCTCAAAGAGTTGTCAGCAATATTGAAGGGGTCCGGTAGGACCGATGCCTGCCAGGGTCGCAGATTTATTCGAAAATGTTACCGTGGCCCTAGCATATATGCAATATAAAAATGGGTGGGTTGTAGTCAATAAAAGTCTGACATGCCCTCCCACTCCGCCCAGAGCGGGAGACGGCATTCGATGAACTCCCAGCCTAAAAAAAAAACGTAGGCAAAGCGCCTGGGTTCTTATTTTGTGTAAATAATTTTATCATCCCTGCTCTCAAAACGGAGGAGGCAAATATCGTGAGGAAACCGGCATCTCCTAGAACCAAAAATTTGAAGACCTGTGACATCTACCAACCCGTACTGAGCCCGCGTGGTAGATTGTGGCCCACTCCATTTCATCGAGAGGACGCCTGTGTCGCAGCACTGGGAATGGTATAGGCTGATTACAAATGATGTCAAGTTAAAGACAATACGTCTCAAAACATTCTATTACATTCAGGAACTAGGAAGTTGGAAAGTTTTTTGTGCTAGCTTATCATTGTCAAAAAACTAGCTGACAGAGAACAAAACCGTAGTGACACCATCCTTGTTAATAGTGAAAACGTATGTATGACGCAACAATAATTTGGGGTTCAAACATTTATTCTGCAGAGCACACAATGCTGTACAAATATTACAGATTATATTATGCGTAATAGTAATGTAAAATTGCGTCAGCACCTGCTGTGCTGATTATCTACATGCCTTTCTTTTTTAACCGTTTTCAAAGTGAATAATGTACCCAGCAGTACCTTCTCAGCTGGAGATCGAAACCGTAAACTTACTATCTAAGAACTGCTTTACTTCGACAAGAACCTTGTTACTTTACTTTGTTGCTTTCATACCAACGTAGGATACAAAACTTTAAATTAACACTTCTTATTAGCGACAAAATTATGGGCCCATCCGCCATCATGATTGCCCTCTGGCCCTTTTCTCAATTTACTTAGGCCCATGGCTGCTTCTTTTGCGAGGATCGTCTGGAGGACACGGTGGAGCATACGGTGGAGGTGTGCCCTGCCTGGGCGGAGCACCGCCGTGTCCTCGTGGAGGCGATCGGCGGCGGCGACCTCTCGCGTCCGGCCCTGGTGCGAGCCATGGTACGGAGCGAGAGGGCATGGGAAGCCGTCACCTCCTTCTGCGAAGCAGTAATGCTAGCGAAGGAGGAGGCGGGACGCGTGAGGGAGTGGCAGTCTCTGCACCCTCACGTCCCTAGCCGCCGCAGGAGGAGACGCCCCGGGCGTCGGGAGTCTATAGCGGACTCCCGGCCACCGTAGGCGCGAGCTTGCGGGCGGCGAGCAATGGGTAGCTCGGCGCCCGGTAAGGACCAGGCTCGGGTCGACGGCGCGTAGTGTTCCACGCGCGCCTCATAGAGATGTCAGCAATACTGAAGGGGTCTGCCAGGACCGATGCCTGCCAGGGTCGCGAGATTGTTCGAAAGAGATACCGTGACCCTGGCACATGGGCAACTGAAGGAACACGGGTGGGTTTTAGTCAGTAAAAGTCTGACACGCCCTCCCGCTCCGACCAGAGCGGGAGAAGTCATTTGATGATTACCCATCCAAGAAAAAAAAAAAAAAGAAATGGCTGCTTCTTCGATGCTTCTCTATTAGTCGTTATTTCAGTACTTAGACACCTTATTTCTTGCCATATCATCTTCCACATAATCAATTCATCATTTCTGTCTTCCATTTAAACTTATAGCTATCCAAAGTCAACCTCCAAACTTTCGTCACGACCATGACATATCTTTTTTTAACTGATTTCTTCACAAGTTTTCACCGGTGCCACTTTAAGACTTCCTCTTTTACTTATTTCTTTCTTGTTCATTTGTTTTCTATCCATTCGAGTAACACTACTTCACATCTCTTTGTCGTCAAGTCCGTACGTATAGGATTAGAGCCAGTCTATTTTAATGAAACCTAGCATGCGATCATTTAGTAGGTACCTAATATAAGAAACGTTACATTCTTTGAAAGTAGAGGATGACATAATGCTATAGCCAGGATCGCCACATGATTCCGGTGACTAGTACCCTTTCCCCAACTATATTGCGGTCGTCTTTCAGTCAAACTGCATACAGTTGACTACTATTTTACATGGAGCGAGTACCTATCGGACCACCACACCCAGTTACTGGGTAATAAATACGAAACCCCTTGGTAAAACTAGTTTAGATATTCGGACCAGACGAGACCAATGGCTTTCCGAGGTATGAGGAGGTCTTGATTAATAAAGATGGCCACCCATCTACGGACCAACCACGTCATAATCGTCATCATCACAGCCTATATTGTTTCCACTGCTGGAACAATGGCCTCCTCTCGGTAATAAATACGAAATCCCTTGGTAAAACTAGTTGTCAGATATTCGGGCTCGGGCGGTTCGACGATCCACCAATAATAGCCGGGACCAACGGCTTAACGAACTTTCCGAGACGAGGTCTTGGTTTATAAAGATGGTCACTCATCCACGGACCAACCACGGCATAATCATTAGATATCATCATCATCCCAGCCTATATTGTTCCCACTACTGGGACACAGGCGTCCTGTCGGTGAGAGGAAGTGGGCCGTGATCTAACACGCGGGTCCAGTGCGAGTTGGTAGATGTTACATGTCTTTGAATTTTTGGATCTAGGACATGCCGGTTTTCTCACAATGTTTTCCTTCACTGTAAGTCGGGGCGGATACTACTCTACTGGTAAATTGTGCGACGTGTGCGGCTGTTATTGCTTATCTACAAACCCCTTGAACGGTTGCTAGTATATTTATTTTACATCTTCCCATAGGTAAGTACTCATATCTATAGTATTAATTTCTCAGTGAAAACCCGAACTCTGCATTTGTGCTTACACGTAACCCTACCCAACTGTCCCCCACCGATCAGAATGAAACTTTGCACATCGATATAACACTAAAAAATATTGAACCCGTGTTTTTTTATTTTTCCGGAATCGACTTTTTAGGGGTAGAAACCACCCCTAATAACCCCTAAGCAGGCTAACCCACGTAACTCTGGGTAGAGTGAGTTTATTCGACTGCTTTTCAATCAGAACATTACGATCTTGACCACAGATAGGCTAACGTATCTTAACCCTAATATACTTTATCCCCACAAACCGTAACAACCCTTACAGACCACCCCTAATAACCCCTAAGCAGCCTAACCTAAGTTACGTGGGTTAGCCTACTTAGGGGTTATTAGGGGTGGTTTCTACCCCTAAAAAGTGGATTCCGGAAAAATAAAAAAAACACGTGTTATATCGATGTGCAAAGTTTCATTCTGATCGGTGGGTGACAGTTGGGTAGGGTTACTAGTTAGTGCCATCAGGCCATAACGTCGCCCCTTGTTACATAAGACTTAAACATAACTCACTAAAATTTGGGTGTATTGTAGATACTCCTCTGCCTAACCCTTTGGGAAACAGGGGTGATATAAAGTCTCGAAACGCTATCATAGACATGCTCATTATTTGATTAAACGCTTGTTTCTAATAAGTATTTTACTATCTGTTTCGATTGTTAAATTGTTTGTTTTGCAAAGATAGCAACTACAAGCTGACGTCAAAGTGCACAAACGTCACCAAATTCCACAGACCACACCTCCCTTGCGTAGATATAGCTCCCTTGAATAGATATAGTAAGTATTATCTACTTACTTACGCACAACAAAAACAGATTATTCTTTCGAAAGTATATTTAAGTTTTAATGCAGATAAAAGTACTTAGATGTCGACTTATAGAGAATTATCAAGGTATAAAACACGGCAGGACAATAATGATAATGCAGTATGCAATTGCAGTAACGTGTAACCATCAGTAGCAGGTAAAGGTTAACCATTTAACTTTTCTCACCAACAGCCTATGATAGCAGTTTACATAGTCATATGACATAGGCCATATGCCTCCCTAATCGCACGTCATTCGGCTATTCTCGTCCTTATTTCGAGCCACTCATATTATAGTTCATCTTCACTCTCACACAAGCTTCGAGAGAACCACAAGTGTTTCGTATTTACAGGACAAAAAATATTACTGTGTTCTGAATCAGTAAGTATATGTATCGCTGTGTTAAAAGGCCATTTAACGGTGGCATCAGTACTGTTCCACTGGATGGAAGGATAAATTTATTCAACATCATCATTATGTGCAATCTGACTGCTTCATTTTGGGTAGAGGCTTTTTGTCATCGTGGTTAAAAGCTCATCCAGGTGCAACCCCAATGGAAACAATGTCATTCACCCATCTCGCCGCCAGACAACAACACTTCGGCTTCCATTCTTCGGTCAGTCAGACACAGACCCTTTCAGATGTCCTGTCCAAGTCCATTTGAGTTCTATAATTCGTTATCCGATATCGAAGACTACCAAAAATCTTCCTCTTTGATACCGGATTCCGGTCCGGTTCTCAGATTTCGACGTTTGGAACACGGTTCGTATGCTTAGTGCATGGAACGCTTCCTTGGCTCTCTAAAATTTACTTAGTTTAACAACATGTAAGTTGTAGGCTATAGTGATTGGTGTTACAGTGTTAAAATCTGAGTCGAACTATTCGGGATGGGTGAAGAGCATCTCATATAGACGCAGCGTGAGGTGCGTGAAAAAATCATGTAATATGACCCGGGCTATTCCCGACGTGGTCTGAACTAAGAATGTAATCCTACCCTTTTTCGGGATGATATGATTTCAATTTCCAGGTGGATCAAAGTATTACTGGAATTTTCTTTCAATAATTTCTCATTAGCAGAACAGTCTTTTTTTATGGGAAATCATCAAATGACTTCTCCCGTTCTGGGCGGAGGGGAAGGGCGTGTCTGACTTTTACTGATTAATACCCACCCGTGTTCCTGCAGTTGTCCTTTGCCACGGTAACTCTTTCGAACGAATCTCGCGACCCTGGCAGAGCAGAACAGAGTCTGGATTAGCAAACGGTTGATGATAATTGTATTGTATGGGACTTAAACATAACTGGCTAAATGTAGGTGTACCTACTACAGGTACATCTCGACTAGAGATGGGCAAATGCCCGGGCATTTTTGGCAAATTGGGAAAATTCTTAATAAGTGCCCATAAATTTCTGTCCTTGGGCATTTATCGGGGCATATAATTTTTGTTTCAAAATTAATTTACGAAATTGATATTAGCTTTGAAAGGTGACTTAATTTGTTGAGTTTTTCTTCTTCTTCTTCGTAACACTCTTGTCAGAGCGGTCGTGGTCCTCATGAAATTTGTTGACTAAGGGCTGATGTGATTCGCCTCATGATCTCTCGCCATCCATTGCGATTTTTGGAATTGTGGGGGCACTTATATAATGGATCGCCCACTGCGGATTTTATTTGGTGTGTCCATCTCATGGGTGACTGTCCACGTGGTCTAGTGCCCTCCACTGTACCCTGCACGACAAGGCGTTCTAAAGAGTCACCGTCACGCCTTGAGACGTGTCCGAAGTATTTTAGTATGCGTGTTTGGACCAGATCAGATAGACGCTTTTTGATATTGAGCTCTTGGCGTATCGAGGTGTTGGTACGAAACTCGTTTCACGATACCCCAAGCATTTTTCTCCAGCTCCACATTTCCAGAGCGTCTATCTTTTGCTTGCTTCTCAATGTCGCGAACCGTCCACGTCTCAGCCGTGTATAGGAAAATAGGGAAAACCAGTGTTTGAACAAGCCGGACCTTGGTGGGTTTTGTTAGATCTCTGTTCCTCCAGACCTTTTTCAGAGTGTCTATTGATGATTTGGTTATTGCCATACGTCGCATGATTTCGTCAATGCACCCCCGTTCGAGATTAACGCTCCACGATAAATATAGGACTGGATCACGTCGCAGTTCGCAATTTTAGAGACTTCGGGCGAGTTTTTGTTTCCGCGGTCCACGATCATCACTTTTGTTTTTTTGCGGTTAATCTTTAGTCCAATTGCGATGCTCACGCTCTCCATTCTACGAAGTAGTTTTTTTAGATGACTTGCGGCAGCGTGGTGTCATCAGCGTAACGCAGATTTGCAATTCTGTAGCCACCGATTGAGACACCGTCTGTCCAGTCCTCCAGAGTAATGCGCATGATGAGTTCGGTGTAAACATTGAAAAGGAGCGGTGATATTATGCAACCTTGAAGTACACCTGCACTAGGATGGAAATTGTTCGACAGCATTCCATCGGTTCAAACTGAAGCTGTGCCTGTCTCGTATAGCATTCTTAACAGATGCACTAGGTCTTTTCGCGTGCCCATTTCCAGTAAGGTTTTCCACAACATTGGCCATTTTAGTGAATCGAACGCCTTGGAGAAATCCACAAAACAGATATAGGTCGGCTTGTTGAATTCTCGGGCTTTCTCAACAACCTGACGAACAATTAATGTTTGTTCGCGGGTGCCTTTCTCTTTCACGAATCCAGCTTGTTCCAGCGCAATCTCTTTGGATAAGTAAGCCTTTAGACGTTCGTTAAGAAATGAAGCAGTATTTTGCTAGCGTGTGAGATGAGTGCAATAAGACGGTAATTGCTACATATCTTAGTGGAGCCCTTTTTATGCAACGGTGTAAAGACTGTATGGGTCCAATCAGTAGGCCAAATTCCAGTCATCCATACCTCGTTACATATTTCGAAGAAGATATCAACTCCTTGCTCTCCTAAGGCTTTTATAGTCTCAATGGGAACTGCATCTCTATTTGTAGCTTTGCCGTTCTTCAGGTGCTTAATTGCTGCTCCGACTTCCGACTTCAGTATGTTTGGTTCCTGTTCATTGGGCACGGTTGTAGGGTAATTTTGTGATTGGGGATCGTGGAATAAAGACTGACAGTAATTCTTCCAAGTCTCAGAAATTTGGTCAAGTTCTGTCACGATGACACCATTGTTGTCTTCAATTGCCCAAGCTTTAGATGTTAGTGATTTGGTTAGGGAACGGATCTTCTATTAGAGGTCTCGCGATTCACAGCGGCCCGAGTGTACTTCTATTTCCTGACATATTTTCTGATAGTAGGTGTTTTGGTCTTTACGGCATACAGTCTGAATTTGGGCAGACATACCATTTATAGCCCGGATGTCTGCTCCTTTCGCCTTCATATCCCGTCTTTTCTCAACCAAAGCAAGAGTATCATCAGTCATCTAGAGACCCATTTATTTTCACATGAAAAAGTAAATTAATGTTATTATTTTATAATAAAAATGTGATCAATCATTAAAATTTCTTCTTTTAATTCTTTATTAAGTACTATTTTACATGAAAAACTAAATTAAATCACTTTTAACGATCCCATATTTTTTTGCCCTGCTATTGGGCATTTATTGGGCAGTTATAAATTTATGCCTAGCCGGGTTTTTTCCTTATTTTCCTGCCGGGCAGAAACACATTGCCCATCTCTAATCTCGACCTAACCCTACGGGGTAAACAGGCAGGAAAATGTTACGTTTAGAAATCTTGCAAGTCATCGTTACACTGTCAGCAGTGTATTGTAAGAGTATTTGGTAATTTATAATGCTGATGAAAGTCACAAAGTTATCAGTAACTTTGTGACTTTCATCAGCATTATAAATCGATAAAATTGTTTACATAATCTTTTCTCCTACCTACTAAATGAGATAAGTAAGGATTAGAGTATTAAAAACCTTCTTATCTCAGTGTTAATAAATAAGTAACGTAAATAGATAGATGCATTTTTATCGAAGATATTCAGTTTCTTAGGTAAATCCCCATGTTTGTTTTGTTTAAGGCATCAATCAGATAAAACTTGATACCGATTAGTTGGTAATTGTACATTTTTGGCTTTGAGATAACCTTTTTTAACCGACGTCTTTGTACTTATTGAGGAAAAAGTTTAGAAAAATACTCCCATGAAACATAAATTACTTTACTAGAAAAAGTCATGGGATTTTTACTCAGCAGTTAATTGAAACAACTAGTAGACATAAATAAACGAAATTGCCGCTCCGAAGATTGAAATTGCGATTTATAGAAATAAAACTGGTCGTGCCGTAAAATAATGGAAACGAGAATAGAATCACCTGCAACGCTATGAAATCCTAGTATCAAGAACCGGCAAGCGGGCTCATTTGTACGAGCTTTACACAATTTCTACCAGGACCACATAACGGCGCAGGAGCTTTCACACAAAAAATACATACGCGACCAGCGCACATTGAAAGAGAAAGTAGTTGTGACGTCACTTTGCGCATACATTGTTCGATACGGCACGATATTTGTGCTGAAATGTCGGCAATATGGTAGTTAACAAAATAGCAACACACATAAATGTTTAAAGGCACACTTTGTTTTGCTTGTGTAACTCATCTCAGGAATTAGGTACTAATAAATGCTTTAATGCCTGCCAAGCGTGGCGATTATGGCAAACCCCACCAAATTGGGACCTATGGTCCAGCAGTAGACTTCATTCAGCAGAAATGCTGATGATGATGAATCTTAATGACAATTTATGACCTTATTTTATTATTTATTTATTTAATAACGTGTGAAACTGACAGCCAATTACAAGTCATCACTTATAGGAACAGATAAGAAAAAAAAAGAGTGTGCACAACTGCACATCCCAACACAGCTCACAAAAAAAGAATAGAAAGAAAGAAAAAAAAAACAGACACGTACAAACATAACATTAATGCTTAAACTAAATTCACATTTTATATTCACAGCAAAAATCAAAACCAGGATATACAAAATTGTATTAAAAATACCAAGGCTCAGGCACTTTCAGGCCGAGGACACTCTACACACATTTTATTGAAGTTGTTACTTGCACGCACTATAAATGAATTTTGTCTATAATTAAGAGGTAAATGGGACACGCAACGGTGCGTTCCATCGCTATGACTTTCTGGAAACCTTAAAATAAAATTTGGATAGAATATCCGAATTATTAATAGAATTAGTGAAAATTTTAAATAATGTAGTACATTCAGAGATGCACGCCGATTCATTAGGGGCAATATATGATACCTCTTACAGAGGTTGAGGTAATCTTATTATAAAATGCATTTAAAGAATTACCTAGGTTGTAATTTTGATATTAATAGTAGTTTCAATATCATCATTCTCCTGCCCTTATTCCAATTTATTTGGGGTCGGCGCAACATGTCGTTTTCTTCCACACTTCTCTATTAGTCGTCATCTCAGTAGTCATGCCCTTTCTACCCATATCATAATTCACACAGTCCATCCATCGTTTCTTTGGTCTCCCTCTACTGTTAAAGCCAGCGACATTCATACTCAACACTTTCCTCACAACATTTTCCTCATTCCTCCGTATCACGTGACCATACCATGACAACAGATTCCCACACAACTTTACAGTTATTGGTGCCACTTTCAGACTTCCTCTTATGTACTCATTTCTTATTCTATCCATTCATCCGTATTCCCAACTACCATGCACTCTATCATACCCATCCTTCTGTGTTCCTAAATTCCCGTTAAAATCACCCCCTACTTACACTTCCTCACTACCTTGCACATCCATCATCACACGATCGAAGTCCGTCCAAAAGGGCTATTTTACACTATCCTCACTCCCAGCCTGGGGTGCATACACACTAACTACATTAACCACAACACTCTCCACAATCAATTTAACAGCTATCACTGTATCACTCACTCTTTTAACATCCACCACACAATCTTTCAACTGACTATCCAAACTATACCCACATCATTTTGCTTGCCATCGCTTCCACAGTAATAAAACTTATATTCTTCTCCTATCTCTTTAGCCTTCGCGCCTTTCCATTTCGTCTCTTGCAGAAAGGCAATGTTCAGTCTTCTCCTTTTTAAAACATCTGCTAGTTCCTTTCCTCTTCCAGTCATCGTACCTACATTCCAGCTCGCACACATAAGCTTAACATCCCTCCCACTCCGAGCTTACATCTTACGTCGCACCCGCCCGTTCTGGTGCGCCAACCCTTGTCCATTTTCCACAGGAGCCGGGTGCTGCCCCTACGCGTCGCCTATGGGGTTTGTTCTCATGTTGCATAGGTTTTGGCAAAGTTTAACAGTCGTCCGCCAGCCTGCCACCAACCCTCCTTGGAAATGCTATTGTTGGTGGTTTACCCGCCACCTCGCGAACGACCCAAGGTGATACAATGGAATGCACTAGCCCCCTAATTCCCTTAGTCGCCTTTTACGAAACCCACGGGATGAAATAGGGTGAGCATATTATTTACGTCCGTGAACACACCGACGCAAAGTGGTCTGAAAATCGAGCTCCATACTCATAGAAACTCAGGAAAAAAAATATTGCTATGTGTCTGGTATACATACTTTTGTGTAATATTAACCTATGGAAGGTATAACTTACTCCACGCGTGAGAAAAAAAAAGTTTATTTTATATGGGAGAAAACATTTAAAGTTGATTTATTTGAAACTGAATGGAACTGAAGGGCGGTTGGAAGAAGAACTGCTATCCGCCAAAAGATGCCATAGAAGTCACGGAAAGAGCGGTTAAAGTAAAACTCCAAGCTATTTTGAACAAAACTGTGGCTAGACCTGGAAAATTCCTACGTGTAGAATCTTCACTGGATGGCAAAGAATTTATACTTATATGCAAGTGGGGTTTTGATGGTGCTTCAGGGCAAAGTTTGTATAAGCAAACTATGGCAGAGGACGACGATTCTAGCATTTTTATATATTCGTTTGTGCCTCTGCGCTTAATTTGTAGCAAAGAAGTGATATGGGAGAATCCAAAGCCATCTTCCACAATGCTCTGCAAACCAATATATTTGAAGTTTTCAAACGAAAACAAGTTTAACATAGTTGAAGAACAGGCTAAGATTGAAAACGAGATTGAAGACCTGCAGCCTTCTATTATGGGAAGCTAATCTGTTAAGCACTCGATGCTTATGACCATGATTGATGGCAAAATCACTTCCCATCTATCAAATACCTCATCTCAGACTTGTGATATATGTAAAGCAACTCCTACGGAAATGAATAAGCTAGAGGTTTTTTTTTTGTGTTTGAGAAATCATCAAATGAGTTCTCCCGCTCTGGGCGGAGCGGAAGGGTGTGTCATTTTAACTCAGCCATAGTCACGGTGATTAACAAATGAGGTACTTAGTAACATCAGTTTTCAGTCACTTGTTAATCACCGTGATTATGACTGATTATGCAATTTTGTAAAAAAAAGTATTTGATCAATAACGTATTTAATTATTCTCATTAACAAAGTAATTAGTAGCAAGTAAATCGATGGTCAACTTCGGTTGACCATGTCAAAGATTTGAAAAATCACCAATCGAAAATTGAAAAATTTGGTACGCGCGAAGCGGCACGAAAAGGTATATGAATTTGATGTCACCTTGATCACCGTGTATGGTGCAATACCTCGTGTGAGCACCAGCCCTTCAGTCCCATTTAGTTTCAAATAAATTTAAAAATTACATCGTTTATTTATAAAAGGGTCACATTTACAATAAATATCTTGAACAAATAAAATAGAGCACAGTTGCAATTTGCCTGAACTAGGTTGAACCTGTCCTTCAGGCTAATAAAATTCACATATATTTAACGTAATAAATTAACAATGTGTATAAAGTACTTACCATATTAAAACTTAGATCAAGATAAGTAAAATAGTATGCTAGCGGTTTTATTTGCAGTCAACGAATAGATCTTCTGTCTGTGCATAATCAATGGTTAGTAAATATTTAAGTATATTTTTTTACAACTACAGTAATTTAATTTACAAATAATTAGTTTTCCATTTAATCTGTTGTAGGTACAGAAATGGTTAAGAATGTATAAAATCTTTCAATAAAGACAAGTTTTGAGGTTGCATTAGATGTGCATACTATATCATTCCGTCTTTTGTTAGTATTGTCAGCAATGTACGTAAGTAAGCATGGCGTGTTTTAAAACTAACAACTCCTTGTTAGTTTTAAAACAGCTCCCGCATTCCCTACTCGTCATCACCGATTTCGGTCAAATTTATAGAACATGCAGGGTTTGGCTAGAAGTGAAAGTACCCGAAGTGCGAACTCCAGATGGCTAATGGAATAAAAAATAAAAATGTTTCGCACCATAAGCCCTATTTACGTTAGTGCGCAAGCCGAGCATGAGGTGGTGTAGCAGTAAGAGCTTGGACAAAAATTTTCATGTACAAAGTTTTTTTTTGTCTGTGCGTTAATTATAATCCCTTGTTGAAAAATCCAAAATCCCAATTTTTACCTTTTCTATGCCTTTTGCATATAAATAAATAAAATCAATTATTAACTTCATTGCTTAGTTCATATACAGCCTCATAACAGATGACCCATAACCTATCCAGGGCGTCGAATTCAGTTTGAGTCCACACATACATACATACTCATTCGTACATACTCAAATGAGTATGTCGAAAAAGCACATCAAAACCGGCACGACCCAACCGTTAAAGGCGCGCGCCTGAAAGAAGACTATTCAATACTTTCTTCAGGCGGTCAAAGAAGCGTTCCTTCAACGATTGCTTCATGTCAGTAACATTGATTCCCAACGCATCCGACATACCCAATACTCGGTTTTGGATGCGGAGAGGGCTCGAAGATTTATGAAATCCGAGAGTTGGGTTCCCACGGATTCCACAATCTCCCTTCGCTTTCCATGCATGACCACACATTTGTCTACTCCAAATTCCATCCTGATGGCGCTACTGAAGGTTTCCTTTACTTTCAGTAGCTCCATCAGTTGCAAATTGTTGTGGGCAAAGAGTTTAAGTTCATCCTTGTACAGGAGGTGAGATAAAAACTTGACCACCTCTCCTCAGCCCAACCTATAACTGAATCCTCAAGCAGTGTGCTCAGAGAATTCAGAGCTAGGCAGAACCAAAGCGGACTCAAACTATCGCCCTGAAATATACCTCGCTCGATCCTTATCGGCTTGCTATTCCTTTGGATATATCGACATCCTGGATATCGAAGGACCGTCCTTCATTGCCCCATACATGACATCAGGCAGGCGCGCAGAGTTGCATCTACTCTATACAACTCCAGCACCCTCATGAGCCATGTATGTGGCACCGAGACATAGGCCTTCTTATAATCTATTCAACATGTCGACAGATCCTTTTGGGAACGACGAACCTGTTGGCTGATGGCCATATCAATGAGGAGCAGCTCCTTAGTACCGCAGGACCCGTTCCTTCATCCATTTTGAGACGCAGACATGATGGAGTTAGTGTCTATATGATTGTAAATTTAAGTTCTCAAAATGGATGTAAGAACTTTATAAACCGGCGGTAAAGACGTGATCGGCTTATAATTTTTGGGATCCGCGGTGCTACCTGATTTCTAGGAGCAGGTGGGTAACTCCTGTTGTAAGCAACTGGGGTAGCGAACTAGACTCCAAAGCAGTCTAGTACTGAGCCGCCAAGCGAGCGTGCGGGCTTACGAATCATTTGATGCAGAAGTTGTGCAGCTCGTCCGGCCTTGGAGACTTCCAGTTGGGCAACGGACGGACTGCATGAGCTACATCTTGGGGGCAGATAGTAATAGCCCTCATTTTTGGCTCGTTCGGTGTGACTGACAGGCACCGACCAGAACTTCGATAAAAAAAAAACCCAAGACGTCATTATCCGGCAGATGCGTTTCAGCCACACCTTAGATCGGTCGCTCCCAAGTCCTATACACCCACCTTTCATCACTCTGGAAGATGCGATTCTGAGTGTATCGGTCCACTCGCCGCTTATACCTACGAATACGGTTTACCCATGTATATAGTTTCTGCTTCACATTAATAATATTAAGTAGGATGGTGTAGTTAGGTTTCTTTTGCATATATTCTTTTTGGTTTCCTTGAATACAAAACACAATTGTAAATCTAGGTCAAAGTTCGGTACTTTCACAAATAAAATTATTCAAGAATCGAAAAACGTGACGGTCAATGTTGACACGGTAATCTTATTGTAATAATATTGTTGCATATATTTTGCAAATACACCGCAGATACATCGAGTTTAGGTTTCAGACTACCAGAGTAGAATCATTTCTAAGCGTTTGTTCGGTGGATGATATCGAAGGCAACGGAAAAGCGGTAGTGGGTTGGAATACGCGGCAGTGTATTGAATGAAGGTAGAGACACGCGTAGGCAGCGGATGTGACGTAATGTAATACAAAAAAAAAGAAGTTATGTTATTGTGATTGTACTTAAAGAACATCGTATTGTTATCTCATATTTCTGCTCAGTTTCTAACGCCTACGAGTTCAACGCACGTTAATTTGCGTTTATTAAAATGTAGGCGCTATGTATACTTGATTGATGCTCTGAGCAAACTGAGATTGTTGATATAGTTCAGTTATAGGGTTTTTCTGGTCTCAGAGGTTCTAACAATACTTACATGAATCTTCTTCTTCTTCGCAGCGTGGGGTCGGTGCAACATACTTTGTTATTTATTTCACCTCTGTGAACATTACTTACATAATTGCTAGCTTATTGAATCCGGCATCAGTTTTACCTCTTGTATTACAATCGATCTAGGAGTACCAACTACAAACGTAATTGACAGTGTAACTATTAAGTTATAACTTTAATTGAAACCACGTATTGTATAGACGCCAGCACATCAAGCTACCCGAAACTGTCAAATTTTCCCATTCCATTTTGAACCTAATGCTTTAGCGATAAAGTTGAAAACCTATTAAAGAAATTTGACAGATAGTAGTAGCTTTATGCGCTGGCGTCTGTACATTACGTATTTTAACTATACACAATTAAAATAATAAATCTTAACTAAAATTTTTGCCGAAGGACCTTATTTTTCGTTTTAATATTGTCAACATTTAAGGGGAATGCTCCAAACCAGCCCGCGAAATTCAAAATTTCTTGTGTTTTTTGCAATTTGCAGGCCAGTGCTAAGTTGTATGTTGATTAAAATATTATTCGCGACTGTAAGACGTATGTAGTTACAGAATTATAATCATCAAAATCACCAATACAACCCTCCAAGTTCATAAAGGCCTAAGAACAAAAAAAAAACAAAAAAAGTCATTTATACAGCTTTATGAACTTAGAGCGTTGCATTGATGATTTTGATGATTATAATTCTGTAACTACATATGTCTTACAAGCGCGAATAATATTTTAATCAACATACAACCTAGCACTGGCCTGCAAATTGCAAAAAACGTAATAAAATTTGAATTTCCCGGGCTGGTTGAAGCATTCACCTTAACTTAATGTTGAAATACCATAATTTTGTGGAAACACTAACAATACCATAAAGTTTGTGTTGTTTTCTTTTTACCATCGTCTCGCGAATCTAGTGCCTTTTTTTTTCTTATCAAGGATGGTTTATTTTATACCAATATAAAAAAGAAAAACATTTTTCTACTTTTTAATGAATGTTCATTTATATTCTTTAAACAAACTGGTGATAACTTGTAATATTTAATGAGATAACCTAATCGCCGCCCTGTATTACCTACAGTTCTAATTTCAACTCTTTAGTAATATGGTTCTCATGGCAATCATGTCATTTGATTCTTTTCATCATTCGTTTTAGATATCGATATATCGTTACCACGTGGGTGAAGTATTCCAGCTAATTTAATTTGACCCTGAATTGTGCATGTGAGAACGTTGTAGGACTTGTATAGGTACTGTAGATTTGTAGACTATTTTATTTAGTACCTGGTAATTGGTGACAGGCCTACACTGTCCTCCCATACCTATTAACACTGTAATTTGAAAACTTTTTAAAAGCCAATTATTTCTAAAAGAGTAACCGTGGCATTTCTAGCCGGCTCTTCTTGTGCACCTAACTTCCGACGTTTCCTTACATAATAATGTATTGGAGTGAGTTTAAGTTGTGTTCCCGATATTTTTAATTTACTATGTTGAACAGGTATGTTGTAAATAGGGTTGCCACCCGTACTTTATAATAAAGTATTGTACGTTATTTCACATAATTGTACTCTATACTTTATGAGAACAATAAAGAACATGGAAATACTTTATTTTGCAAGATTTGATTTTTGTGGGATTTTTAAAAGTTTAGTCGTAAGTACTTTTTCGTTAAACGAAATTTATTTGATACAAACTGCAAAAAGCAATAAAAAATACATTTTTAAACATAATAATAAAGAAAAATAAATCATACTTTATTTTTATACTATGTACTTTTTTTTCATACCTATAATAACCAATGTACTTTAATTACAAGAAAAAAGGTGGCAACCCTAGTTGTAAACAATGGCATAATATTTATCAAAACTTATTTCTAGGGGAAGTCCCAAATCTTGAGTAAATAAAATCAGAATGACCAAACAATTTTATGTTTATTTCATCACAAACTCATATGACATCATTAATAAAGTAGGTAACATAATATCTTATTCAAACAAAAAAAAAATGTGTTATCTCAAAAATAGAGCAATAGATTTATTTATTATAATAGCCTTACACAACTAATACTAATTAAACTTTAATTTACATTAATATAGGCTTACATAATATTATTTATATAATTACATTTTACTGTTAATTTATCACGTGGTTTTGTTACCCTACCTATTTTATAAACTCTTGCCTACGTGGTGTCGGGACAAACGGGTAGATACAGGGTTATCTTAGAAATTGTACCCTTTATATGGAATTTCCTAATATCGATGTAATTCTGATAATAAATAGTACATTATGAATTAGTACCTCAACAGACAATATGCTACAACGTCATGTTGCTCACTTGGTTTGCCCAAAGAATTGCCTAGCACTGAACTCGAGAATATTAACAAACGAATTTCTTACAACTGGTCTTAAAATAGTTTAACCGTGGGTTGTTGTGGTTTAGTTGCAATGTTAGTTCCGTCTGTTGGGGTCCTAATAGCATATTTTATTAATAAATACTTTTTTAGGATCTAACATAAATATTGAAGCATGCAGACATACCTGTAGGCAGCCATGCTAATAAACTATACCTATACATAATACTTAACGTTATCATCACGTTTAAAATTGCGAACTAAGTGAAAAAGAAAAATTCCTCCACCAACACACTGTGCGCATACAATTTTAAACGTTAATGTGATAGGTATACACAAAGCTTAATTTATCTACGTATTTATAATATTACTATAACTAAAATTATATTAATCATTTGATCTAGTTACCTCACGATCAGATTTTTCAACCGCATTCTAAATCCATCGCAAAGCGTGTTTTAGTTATAACAAAATTTCAAAGAAATAAATTTTCTATACACGACATGTAGCTGTCTGATTGCGTACGTAATAACAATAATATTAACAATCGTGAAGTTTTAATATAATCCGCACTGAATTAATTATTGAATTATCATTTTAATTTAAGTCAACAGTTGGGTAGATAAACAAGATGTCTATCCTAAATGGCGCTATATTGGAAAAGCTTTAATACTGTTGATCTAAAGCGCATAATGATAAGATCCTGTTCCAATTAAGATTCTAATTCAATAATTAAACATAATCATTGACAGTTTACTCCACAGTTTTATTCCTAAAGCAAGAATATTGAGAGTAACTTGAAATAACGTAATATCGCGCCATTTATTAACATTTCAGCAAAATAAATACTCGGATTAATTTTATTTCTTCAAACAATTGAGTAGCATTGTGCGTGTTAATTCAATTTGAAGGAGGGAAGACAACATCTATCGAAAACTGTATATTATATGTTAACAATCTGTAGTGTTTGAAATCTCTTGTACAAATTAACAATAAATTGTTCACTACCGTGTACTATGTTAGATAAAAAAACAAGATATTTGATGCGGTGGGCAACTTACGGAGAAAAGTATCGTAACCCCGCACACAAGAATAAACCAGTGGAAATAATACAATGCTTGAACTCTCTTTACATTAAATTGCTCATTCCGACAAAGTGTTAAGTTCAATAAGTGTATATTGATTTTCCAAGAATAATTCCTTTAAGCGAGCACTAGCACTGCAGTTCAACAGAGCTGCAACTATTTTCTATCGATGTGGACAGAAACCAAATATAGAACAAAAAGAGCTAAGGACTACGGAGTCAAATATTGCTTGCTTTAAAAATAATGCTTTTAATTACTATCGAAATAAAAATAAACGCAGATGGTTCTACTATTACCTACTCTATTGGACCCAATAATGACTCCGTCGTCGCCAGACAACCATCGAGGGACGCTAAACAAGGACAAAATAGACTGTGGTGCGTACAATCAGTTGCAAACATGAAAAAATTAACTGACAAGTAAATAAACGTAGGAATACTTCTAGATACTGAACCACGACGATCATTGATTGAAAAACTTAATAACAAAAACACAATTTGTATGTCTAGATTTGTAACTGATTGTACATTGGAGTAGATTTTCACTTTGATGTTCTCTTTTTCGAATTGATCGATCCTAAAGATTTTCCTTACAGATAAAGGAACCTATCTGCATAGCATTAAATCAAAAGATGACGATTGAACTTTCTTTCTTTTATGACACATAAAAGGCCCATATTGTGTACTTAAAAACGTGAAATACTTCAGCATACCTAGATACGAACATAAACATTATGAGATTATTTTGTCCTCCCACAAATGGATTTGTACCTTCAGAGTATGACGCTGAATGAGATTCATAGTTATTTTAATGGTTAAAATATGGGCCTCGCCACGCGTTACAGTTGTTAGTAGCAACAAAAGTAGCAAATAACTGTTTTCCGGTTTCACCTCATGTTTGTACTTGTAAAGTCTTTTAGATTTTTCGCTCGTCTTCCGTCTTATAATAACTTAACTATTGGATACATAAATAGCACTAATTACATTCGAGATTATAATATGGATGTCATTGTGATTTTGTACATACCTAATGATGTAACGAATATACATTTTTAGGCATTCGCGAACGCGAATGCGGATGCGAACATCTCCCATCGATATTCGCGAATACGAATGCGAATGCGAGTATTTCACTTTTGAATTTGCCGCCATCTATGATTTGAAGTCAATGCATAAAATCGAATTTTCTGAATTTGAAAAATGCGGAAAAAAATATTTTAAGTTCAAAATAGTAGACAATTCGAAGACTGATTAAAGTATAAGAGAAGAATATATTTTAGTTTGTAATATTGTTTGTTTGGTAAATGTTAATGAAAAGATGATTATTTACAATACTAAACCAGTACCAAATATTATACTAAAGTCTCATTACAATTTAATAAAAGTTGATAATTTTAATTGAACGACTGTGTAAATTAGAAACTTTATGGTTTTGTAATTAATATTATAAGAAAATAATATTTCCTTGTTTGATTTACCTTTTTGTTATTGACATCTCATTTACTTTTTCCGACGTTCATATTCGCAAAACATCCGTGTAAATTTTATGAATGCGAATGCGAATAATGTCAAGAAATATGCGAGTATTCGCGAATACGAATGCGAATATTCGTTACATCACTAGTACCTATACGTATGGCAAAATTTTGTATGTGCGTGTGGGGGGTAGCCTTAGGATGTGGGTGAGGCTGATTCGAATTTGGACATCGGTTTGGAGCATGTAGGGGCCGAGAGTAGGGCTGTGCCCGGCTGTCGGTCGGCTGTGGCTTACAGGTGCGTTATGATAATTTCGTCATCGATTTCGTCTTTCTCGTCGTCCTCTTCTGGCGGCTGCTTGGCGGCCTCGGCGGCGATAGCGGGGTCTTCGGCGATGGCTTTCAGACGGCGAGCCTGTGTGACATAAGAAATGGGTGTTACTGCATCTCCCGTTCTAAGGTTTTTCTAACAATTTGGTTTCATGATTTTCAATCGGAGCGTCTCGCATTTCTGCAGACTGCACCAATAAGCGATACGTCCAAATTATAATATAGATACCATATGTTACGAGTAGATCTTTAGACAAGTGCAACATTTCCAACAAAAAAAAAATTGTGAAGAGACGCACGAGGTCCAAACAAGCTCTTTTACTTTACGTTATATAAACACTTTGCCGACAATAGGCTATTCTTATGTTAATGTAATTTGGGCCTAACACAATATTTTTTGAAGATTAGCACACAAACAAGATACGACAACAAAACACTGGAAAAACTTATTAACAAAAATTAAACCACCGAAAAAACTGAAAAGCAAAAAATAATAAACCTTAATAATATGAGTCGGCGCTTTGAGTGATCTTTGAAACATAATTTTAAGGTTTATTATTTTTTGCTTTTCAGTTTTTTCGACGGTTTAATTTTTTGTTAAAAAGTTTTTATTTTATAATTTTTTGGGGCTTTAATGTACCTACTAATAATTCTTGGCAAGGTATACCCTATCCAATGAAAACAGAATGATCAAAATCGGACTACTCTGTACAAAGTTATGCGTGGTTTTACATTGCAATCAGTGAGTGAACCATCAATCATCCCCTGTTTTCCGACCCTTAGGGTTCGATTTTATTTTCCAAATTTATATGGGACCACCGTCGGGGTATACCCTTTCCAATAAAAGAATTATTACAATCGGACTACTATGTAAAAAGTTATGCGTGATGATCATACATAAAAATAAAACAAAAAAAATAAACGCGCGAATTGCCTCCGAACCGAACCTCGGACGTTTTTTTGCGTCGGTTAAAAAATTGATGAAGGGAAGGACGAGATCAGAATGATGCAAGGAAGAAAAAAGTATTTTGTAGTTTTGTGTTAAAGGCATTCATCATCATCGTCGTCATTATTGGCAGCCTAATTCCACCCACTGCTAAATACCCACCCTGGTGCCATTTTTGCTTGATCTATACATAACGCATTCCCAAGTTAAAGTTCGACTCAAGATCAAAAATCGAAGCTATTATCTTTTCTAGAGCAGCTATAAGATAATATAACTTTTAATCGATTTTACAACCAAAGGGTTAATAGTGGGCTTTTCCAGCGACAGCGGAGAATGAATACAAATCCTCATGCTCGTCAGTAACGCTTGCAACCACTAGACCAACGAGGTAGCTAGGAAGCCGTTTTGAGATATCGGTGGAATATATATCCAAAGAAGTGGCAACCGTCTTTTGGTATAAAACTAACGGAATTTTGGTATAAAACTTAAAAAATGTGTCATTAGATACTGACCTTCCTTTTGTGCAAAATTTCAACGACGATGTAGCCAGCGACTCCGATGAGCAGCATGACCATCATGACGTAGAGCTTCATGCGGGCACACAGGTGGGTGGAGTAGGCATAAGCGATGACGAAGCCGGCAGACTCCCATAGACGATAGTTGGAAAAGGCGGCCTCTTTGTTACGTCTGAACAGTACTCCATACAAGCCTGGAATGTAAGGAGTCAGAAATTAGAAGTGTTACAATATTTGCATATATCTTCGGCATGCCGTAAGAAGAAAATATTCGAAAGAATGTGACTTTTACCAACGGCCGGGACCACAATGACATGATGGATTACGGCCCACTTTCTCTCACAGGGAGGTCTGTATCCCAGAAGTGAGAATGTTATGGGCTTTGTGTCAAAACTGTGCTATCTGAAATGCAAGTTATCTGACTACGGATCTGTGTGGTTCTTTCCTCCAAAGAACATTCCAAACACCAATCTACATAGTCTTCACACAATCTGGCCAAGATTACGAGTAAGTCTGAACTTTATAAGAGATAGCGACCTCAAAGTTTATTCAGGCGTTTCTTCTCAGAGTAGTCATAGGAAACACAGTTATCTAGTTTAAAAAAATATGATTGACGTGTACGAGTGATTATACAAACCTACTTACAGAAATAAATAAAATCTATATACGTACTAATATTATAAAGCTGAAGAATTTGTTTATTTGTTTGGTTGAACGCGGTAATCTCAGGAACTACTGGTCCGAATTGAAAAAAATATTTTTGTATCGGGTAGCCTATTTATTGAGCAAGGCTATAGCATGCATAAGGCTATGGCTAACATCACGCTAAAATCGAAAGGAGCGAAGCAGCAACGAAAACAGTATATATACTGTATAGCTTCTGCCCGCGACTTCGTCCGCGTCAAATATTTGCTCCCTTGACCCTTCCCGTCGCATCGCAATGCCTGCCAGTTTTCGTCCAGTTTTCATATCAAAGCTATTCGGTAAACACTTTTGAAAAAACCTAATGGTACGATTTCGTAGATAATTATTCTACCTGTCATGATTTAGAACTCAACTAAATAAATAAGAGCATAATTAGCTAGGTACATTCACGACTGATAAAATTGACTCGTGCAAATGATACGCGTAATTAATAATTACATTCTTAGCTGAATAGCGGAATGCATAGAAGCAATTACTTTAACACTAATAAGGTTACCAGCACTGATAAAAACGTGTTCCGTTCACGTGTTCTATCTAGACAAGTGAAGCGATCAAATCGTTTTAATACAGTAACATGGCATATTGGCACTTTACATTTCCATAGCAATTTCTGAATGACAGAAAAATATATCTTTTACACAATTATCCTTATGCAAAATGTCGTGGTGAATGAGGAAAATTGGTCTTCACAGGCGCGGCGACCTGCGATAGGATTTTGAATGGCCGTTTTACGGTCGCGATAAAATTCTATTTTTAAACCAAGTCCTAAACCTTTATGGCATTCGGGATAAAACCTCCATGTCTGGTTCACTGGTGTAAATGGTAAGACCGGTTTAGATCCACTCATTTTACTTAGGAACATATCTAAAGATGTTAAACTGAGATATATTTATCAGTTTTAACGAGATATATTCTGTACGTCTTTTTATATTTTATTTATTAGATAAAAAAATATTATTTAGCTACTATGCTTTTGACAATAAATCAACAATTAAATTAATTAATAATAAAAAAGTTTGACCACGATATACCGTACGTGCAGGTCCTTGCTTCCGGGAACAAAAGATTTCAACGAGTTTAACGTCAAATAAACCTGCGCGCGCACTCATAACAAAAAATACTACAATAATTATTTTCTTCGTTGTAATAAAAGCGGATTTCAATTTGCTAATCCATTTGCAATAAATATACCTTTAGAAATCTTGAGAAGGCTATTCATTCGAAACTCCATGCGTTTGCAGCATAAAATGGTGAGAGTATCAGACATAATAGGATTAAAATATTCGTTTCTATTCTTAGTGCGCAGTTAATAGCCCAATAACAATCGCGAATCGTGGGCTAAGTTATAGGAATTGCTTTTCCCCCGGGGCGGGCATCACGTGCGATTCTAGATTTAAATATAATAATGCAGGCAGGATGGTTTATGTTCATGAAAGGCATATCTTTATCGAGGCAAAAATAAACTTTTGTGACCATAGCCTAAATATTATTAGCTCATAACTATTCCGAAGGCGGGTTTGGTTTCCAAAATTAACAATTATTTTCTTCACTACTTAGGTACCTTCTATCGAGCTACGTTAACTTGAAATTAACTTTAAAACGCTCTTATCTTATGGCTTTTAGCACGCGTAGCATGACCACCATAGAAAGAAATTTGTCTATTCTTGGTAGGATAGAGATAGAATTGTCATGCTACGCCAGCATACAACAGTACAAATCTTTCTACAATCTTTAATCTTTCTACAATCTGTAATTTTGTCTATTCTTCCGTCGACAAAACCCATTTCTATGGTGGTCATGCTACGCATGCTGAGCATTAAAATTTAAGTAAGCTATATAAATCATAAACTTGCCTTATTATTTTAAACATCAAGTGCAATAAACCATGAAGTTTGCGTTTCGTTTCAGCCAACCAACTTATTTTGAACACCAGAGATAGACACAGCTAAAGCTATTCCACAACTAAGCACGCTAGTGCTAATAATTCGCGCATAATGATAAGAATCAAGCAATCTCTGTACTTCTTAAGTTCCCACAATGGCGGGTAAGAAACTAATTCTTAAAGTAATAAATTGTATCCACAATATGGTCATACATATTCATATCAAATACATAATGTTAGCTAGCATAGCATCTAACTCGTCTGTATCCAGCTTAGGGCGTTTACAAACGAACAGTACTCATTAACTGACCCTGAGTTTCGGTGTCGGGTCAGCGCTCGTCTGTCATTGGACGGTTCACGTTTACGTTTGACAGTCATTGGACTGAATGACGTTAAAATGCCATTCATCGCATGATAGTAAATGCAATAATACCCTCCAAACAGGTTATGGCTGGCATTAGCAGACAGCTGTCTGAAGCGTTAATCTGTTTTCGTTGCTTGTATTAATTAATTCAAATCTCATATTTTTCGCAGTCGACTATTATATCGGCGTCATTTAACAGGTTGATTATTTATTTAAAACATCAAGTCAGTTTGAAGTATAACGATGTTAAAGCAAAAGCGTCAGGCTAGCCCGCGAAATTCAAACTTTCATATTTGTAGCTCAGTGTCAGGTTGTATGTTCATTCATAAACTCATTCAATGGGATTAAACAAACTTAGAAATTCTAAAAAGCCATATTTGTTACGATCGCGAATCTTATTTTAATCTACATACAACCTGATTCTGACCTGCACAATGCATAAAACGGAAGAAAAATTTGAATTGTAGTGGGAAACCATAGCGCATCATTAAACATGTATGACGATTTTCTTCAAAATGAACACTCAGACGAACAATTCAGTCCAACGTTGCAGACGTTTTTGCTGACCGTCTGTAGGCAGCCGTAAGGGTGTCATTATAAAAGTTAACAACAAACAAATGAATATGTATTTGAGATTCATGATTGTCGCGTTCTGTAATATTATACTTGATCTTATGACCTTTTATGTTTGCTTTATGAATACACTTAGAACTTATGTTCGTGGCTTCATTATGCATTTGTCCAGTTAGTTTGACCTGCAATTTGTACGAGAATGCACCGTATTAGCGATCAAGAAATAACGGATTTATTCTTTGGATAGATATGCAGCACAAATAGATGGAATTCGCTTTATGAAGAATAAAATTACTTATAAAGTACATTCTCTACTTAGTATAAAGAAACGGTTATGGAAACTGCAAGTACATAAGATCTAGTCTTAGTTATATTTTAATACTAGGTTCTGTCCGCGACGTCGTCCGCGTTAAATTTCTTGTTCCCCCGACCCTTCCCATCGCATCGAACCGCCTACCCGTGCGATTTTCCCCGTTTTTGCAACATTTTTCATCACTGCTCCGCTCCTCTTAGTTGTAGCGTAATGTTATATAGCCTATAGCCTTCCTCGATAAATAGGCTACCCAACACAAAATTTTTCAATTCGAATCAGTAGTTCCTGAGATTAGCGCGTTCAAACAAACAAACTCTTCAGCTTTATAATATTAAGTATAGATAATTTCATGAAACCCATTGAACTCAACAAGTTTCTAAGGTAATTATTACATAAGAAGTAATAGGTGTCATAAAAATGAACTAGGAATGTGCTAATTGGCTTCATTGCATTTGTACGGGTCTTGCCGCCTTCACTCGTAAAAACACAGAACAATATATCAAGTTATTCATTTGGATCCATAATCGTTAAGCCGTTGGTCCCTGCTCTCATTCTCTCATTTGCGGATCTTTGACAGTGGTTACGGGTCGTCAGAAAATCCCGACGTCTGACAACCAGTCATATCAAGGGGTATCGTATTACCCAGTCACTGGGTTGTGGAGGTCAGATAGGCAGTCGGTCCATGTAAAATACTGGTATTCAGCTGCATCCAGTTAGACTGGAAGCCGATCCCAACATAGTTGGGAAAAGGCTTGGCAGACGATGAATGCTTGATTATTACTATTGTGCACTGCGTGTTTGTAATTTCAGGACTTTGCTCACACTATATCCTCAATACCAAATAGTCCATGCTAAACTTAAAACCACACAGTATATTTAAAGGACCATCTAATGCCGAAATCTCCACAGATATTAGAAAATCAAATAAAACTCACCGTTAATTTGCGTCTGCCATACAGCATCACCAACGCCCCAAAGACCGGAGATAACGAAGAAAGTCGTCGGCGACTCTGGGTCCGGCTTCCAAATGAGGAGCCAAACGATAAGTCCCAAGTGAAGGGCTGCACCCATAACGAGGATCGGGAACCTTCCAATGTACTTCATAGCTGAACCGAAGACTAAGGAGCATATCGCGTTGACCACACCGAAGCAGATCATCACATACCCGATGGAACGGATACCGAGCGCGCAGGATACGTAGGCCTGAAAAAGAACTTTGAGCTACAGATTTGAAGTCAACCCCTAACTCTTCAGCTAGGTCCTAACTACTATATCCATCTTGTTCCACTTTTGCAAAAATATCATCGATTTTATTCGTAACAAGGCAATCAGGGTGAGCTGTATCTTTTACATCAAAACTCCCGGACTGAAAACGCTTGAACCAACTTTGTGCTACTCTTACTGACACTGCGAAAAGTCCGTAATGTTTATGGACTTTCCGCTTCTTAAATCCATAATGTTTATGGACTTTCCGCTTCCCATATTTTTTTCGCGAGTTGTATCGCATTTTTCCCTTTTTGTAATGAAACTTTTCTTCGTTAGATTCACTCATTTTTGCGGACAGGAAAACAATTCACAAATTGGGGGAAATTGTTTATATTCTTTTAATAATGTCGTTAATTTATTGGTATCAGTATCTATCGGATGTAAACAGTATACCCGAGGAGGTTTTACTACATTATTATACCTTTAAAATCGAAAAAATATCTCGACCTAATATTTTAGCCCCCAAGAACCTGGTATCAATACGGAATGGAAACATCAGGAAAATGGGCCGCCATGATAAATTACCAGTATATGTATTACGTTTTGGTTGAAATAAACAATACAAAAATTTGCTAGTAATTAAAAAATCTAATTCACCTCACTTTTTACATAACATTGGTGAACATTACCTACACTTCTGTCCGTGCACGTTCGAATAAAAACTTTTGTAGCCGTTCCGTTTCAAGTGAATAGAATTCAGTATCGAACATCCTATTTATAACGGTACTCGTAACTAACATTGGAAGTCATCTTATTAGCAAAAAAATGTTCAGCATTCGTTCAGACACGCGTTTTTGATTGCTTAGAGACGAGTTCAAAGTAAAGGAACCATTGGCGACGTTAGTAATTTGGTAGGTGGCGACTAATGAAAGCCGCCCTAATTGCGTAACACAGTATAAATCTGAATAATTTTTGAGAACATTGCACATACATTGCTTTATATGTTCCAATAATTTGACTGCTCAACGACGTAAATAGTGCAATGGATGTTGTTAAACTATCCAAATGAAAACTATTCACTGGCCACTACTATTATATTATATTCAATGTTAACTGTAGATGTACGCAGGGCGACTAATCAAGCTATACATTTCCAGTCCTGATCTCTCATGGTACGAAAAATGTATCCAATGCAAGCTCAGCTAAAACTGGAAACGTATAGCTTTATATGTACCCGTGTGTACTTTAAATGTTAAATTAAATGCAGAATGTTTTAATAGCAACTGGGCTGCTGTATGTAGAATCATTATTAGTGCCTTTAAGAATAACTATTATTTTGAAGTAATTACTCGATTGTAATTAAAATAAAACTATTGTAAGCTATGGGTGCTTATTTGCCATTTATTTTATGATTGACTTCCGGGTATAAAATAATAGTGATATACACTTTGTTATTTAATTCAAGGAAATAAAGACGAGACCTCTTATCATAGGAACATTAATATCATTCTGATTTCCAAAATCAGTTTTACGACAGTTAATCAGTCTACAAACGTCGACTAATTTACATTGAGGGTCTTACGAGAGCGCAGTGAAATTAGAAATTGTACCTAATTTGTTTTCGCAAATACGAAGACATCAATTTCAATTATTCAGTCATCATCAAACATACTAACGTAATTATTTTCAATGTAAATACCTAACTGTGATTACACGAACGAAATTAAATTATTCGGCCTCAAGGTGTCAACCTGAACATTTTCCACCTTCATATAGACCAGTCCTTAACAAATCACAAGCATGCAACGTACCTGGGTAAAATCTGCTCCAATGAAGGCTTGCTCCATTCCGATCCATAGTGTAATAGGGATCAGTAACTGTTGGTTGGGTTTCTTTAACTGGTAAGCGGTTGCTGACAGCAGCTGGATTCCAGACAACTCCTTTGAAGGGTCTGACTGTCTTTGCTTCTCACCATATCTGGTTAAACGAATGAAATTTTTAATTCATGAAGGCACTATAGAAAAGCTACAAATAAAATCAATGACCATAATATTCATTTTAAATGATATATCAATGCTGATAAACCTTACGTTTCTGATGAAGAAGGCCAAGGTAATGGCTGTGTATGTGAAAACATAAACAAAACCATTTATTAAAATAGCGAACAACAGAACTCTAACACTAATTACTTAACAAGAGGCAATGAAAATCAGAAAACCGTACCATTAACAGACGAACAAAAAATCAAAAAAAATACCTGCAATTAATAACATGAGATGTATTAAAAAATACTCGAGTATATTGTGTGAAGTTGCTCAGAATTTTAAGTAAGCAACAAATAAGTACGAAACATAAAGGCAATGACATGACTGTTGTGGCAGTTTCGTAAAAAAAAACAGGCGCGTCCGACGTTAGAGCCGAAAAATATCAATCTAATTGTAAGTAACAAATGGAATTTGTAAGGCAAAAACTAGACGGTGACACCTTGTGTACAAATTGGATTTGGGAAGCGAGGTGTGACAGTAATATACGAGTATAATAATGTTCTGTACGAATCACAACACATTTATTTAGCTGTTGAGATATTACTCATGTATAAATATCCCCGTTATGTTACAACAAAGAAACGAGCCTTGAATAGGAAAAAGATTAAAAGAATGATTGGCGAATTTTGGCTAGCTCCTACTATAAAGTTGCTGGATATACATCAAAGTGGCCCTCATAACTGCTAACTGCCACTACATAGGACTTGTAGTATTTCCTTTCATTGGCTGAATATGCATTGAAGGGAAAAAAATAAATGCTGAAATTGAAGAAATCGGATCTACATGTAACACATGCTACCTTAAAGAATATAGTCCATTGGAATATGTTGCCAGATGACACTCCTAAAATATCAATTTATTAAGATTTTATTCACTGTTATGTTAGAAAAAGAAAGAAGAAGGATGCATAAAAAGTTATTAAGTTACCTTGACAGTGGGTCAACAAGGAGAGCCACCATAAGCACGGCTACGACGACACAAGCAAGATATATGGCACTGATCTCATATATCTCGCTATCGGGTGGCCGGTGCAGATTCTGGTTATCATGGTGACCACCCATCATACAGAAGTTTGCGCCACAAGTCAGTATTGTCTCGCTCGAATTCGCAGCCGCTACTGTTGCATTGTGGACTCCCGAAGAAAACACTGCCAAAGAAAGTTGCTGCATTCGTAAGCAAATACATCTGAGCCCGAGTTGGACCTGTTTAAAATATTTGGGACGTGGAGAGGATTATTTCAATTTTCCAATGTTATTTTAAATCATATATGTATATTATAGATCGTAAAATAAATTAATAAAGACGATCAGAATTGTTAGACTCACCTAAACTTGAGATCAAATTTCCCCAAAGCTCAGCCGTCTGCCAAGCCAGGAAGAAGAAGCCGAAGAACCGTACTATAATACCGTCAACGGCTTGGTCTGTCAGCTTCGCGTAGACGCTGCCTGCCTGCGTCAGGTACGTGGCCTTAGAGGTCCACATAGGAGCTGCTCCTAACCCGACCACCACACCCGCTGGTACGAGGGTGTAGAACGCCGGGTAAAACTGCGCCCCGATGTAAGGGGCGTAGCACATCATAGATATACAGAGGGTCCATTTGACCGTTAGCCTCTTTATTAGGAATGTGGGTACGAATATACAGGAGACTACAAGCGCAGCATAGATTGAGCTCAGAGAAACTGTTCCGAGGCCATCTGCGGCGTTTATCGAGGACTGCAAGTTGGCAGTTCCCTGGAAGGCGGTGAATTGGATCATGAACGCCGCGCTGACTGCGGCAATGTTCTTTAGTATTCTCCATTTCTCGTTCACATTTAGTTTAACTTTTCCAGTCATATAGTTGTCGTCTTCAGTGGGTAGTGGTGGGGGTTTAACGATGTCATCGCTAGGGTCGCGGTCGTAGGCGTCGTTTTTGAATACCGTCTTGATCGTGTACACGGAATCCTTGTCCGGACGATCATCTTCACGTCCGCCGCCGTGCGTAGCCGTCATGCCGTGGTTCTCGTGTTGTCCTGGGAACAAAAGTATTAAAACTTAGTAAGGGACTCTGTAATACTTACACGAACAGTAGGTAATTTTGCAAGCATATAGGGAAGTATTATTTGAACAGGGACATAACAGTCAGTTTTTTTCGAATATACTAAACAGGATTTTATCGCGATAAACAAAAATATTGGTATGCAGACTGCGGGTGGGATTTAACAAAAACCATGTTGCATGTTTTTAAAAGCGTATCTGATTGATATTCTTGAATTTCGAGCTTCATATTAGCATGAGCTTGAGGAAAAGAATATTTAAATGTCAGTATGTTTAGTTACAATAATGTTGTATTACAGTAGACACAGAAAAATGAAACCATAGAGGAAAGAATTGGGTCTTATCTATTAGGTAGCGGTCTACCCGACTTTGACAAGTGTGGTTTAAATTGCTTCTTTCAGTAAATGTACGTTCCCAAATAGCCCACTTATTAATCTCGCCTAATCAGCACTGTACAAAGCGTGTCTACTACGCCGTTTGGTAAAGTTTTTGTGACAATTACGATTTGATCCGCATACAGCATTACAATGGGCAACTTCGGCTGAGTACATATTGCCCTATTGTTTGCTGGGTTTCACAAAATGTTTCGTCATGACATAATCACCACGTTTACACCGAGTGCGCCTCCCATCTGAAAAACTACAGCTTCAAAATAGCAACTCTTTTTGTACGATTGACGTTGGGTAGAAGCAAATTACAGGTTATTGATGCTTTTAGTTTTAACCTCAGAAGGCAAGTCATGCCATCAGCACTTGTCAATAGATGTCGTTACTTGGTTTTGGAGTCATTCAGAGGCCTTTTGAGGTGTTCAACGATGCGGACGTGGATAACTCAAACACCTGTTTTTCTCAGTATCCCCTTGTACGATTGTCAGTTCAATCTAAGCGTGAAGAAAGTTCTCGTAGTAGTCGTTCGTCAATACGATTGTCAGCAAAGTCGCTATCGGTCACCGACACCAGGACGCCACAGCATGAATTATGAAAACAATGTATGGAGTTTACAAATATTCTCGTCTATAGCAACGTTCTATACACAGAACAGATATCACGCTGCACATTAGGATCATAGACGGCGCTACATGGCGTTACCAAACCCTTACAAAACATTTACTTTAAGTTATTATCTAATATCCTTTGTTGTGTCGTTAGCATTGACTGTATCTTATCGGCCACTTGTCTTATATGGGTAAATACTTAAACTACTTTTATAGTTATTTGAATGCCATATTTTAGTATGCATTTACGGAGGTGTTTAAGTGTGCGACATCAGGGACGCCAAGTGTGACTCTCTAGAGTATGTATATAGATATTTGTAAGTAAATTTGCGTGAAAATCAGTGGTGAACACTGAACTCAAGTCGTTAAACTATATCTTATTTTCAAAATCGCTTTGAAATCAACATATTTATTTACTTAAGTCGAGTTAATGAATTGATGACGACAATTCACGCTGTTAATATTGTCTGACACTCGTTACGACACTTTTTAAATATCATACATATCTTGTTTCGACTTAATTTGCATATTTCATGAATATAAGCGCATCAGTGAGTCAGTGGGCGTCCTTCTATCAGAATATTAATTGTAAATTAATAAAAATACTGGTTTGTGCCATCTCGATAGTCACTCGATAGCTGAGTGTTGCGGGCGAAATGTACAATGGGTCGATGTTGCTGCCATTTATCGGACCGCAAATTGTTGTATCAATTCCATAATGGTCGCTGATGTGTATCTACCGCCATGTTTTATCAAAAACCGTTTTACTGGTCATCACCGTAACATTTGCATGTCGAAGAATGATGAATATTTATCAACGGTGTATAAAGGAGTGAGAAAGGTATAAATATCATTAAAACGAGACGGTCGTGTGCCTGCGCGCCGTTCATGTCGAAATGCGTGTACATGTATTCAGATCATGCCGTAGACACCCAAATCGAATAGCTATCGAATGCCCCATTGTGCAATTTAATGACTGCGTACGAAGTCTGTTTGTTGTTAGATTTGTAACACGAGTTATTGTTGCCTGTACTCATTGTCAGGTGGTTGTGGTACACTGTAAACACTGCATAGGTTATGGCTAACAGCAAACCAATACAGACTCACACCTACACTTTGCTGCATAACTTAGCCTGTGGTTAGCATATTTACTTAGATTTAGTTTTGGAAAATAGCTTTTTGAGCCCCTAGCCACAAAACCTCTCGAGAAATAGGTACTGACACAGTAATTTTCCGTTGATCAAAACTATGAAACAATTTTTAATAATGACACACAGACCGATACGCTTAAGGAACTTTTAATAATCTGTTTATAAATAAGGGGTGGTACACAATCGCACAATTTATTCCTAATAGTTTTTCCGCCGGTGTGATTGGGTAGATAACAACCGGATTATCGTTCTAATGAATGTGTCGACCCATTGTTCTACTCTATTCTTCCCATCGCAGATTTGTTAGTGTACTAGTACGTACTGGGGACTACGTCATCACATGTGATCGACACGTGATTTTTTAATATGGCCCCTAATCATTGTTCCGGATTTGTCGATGCGCCATTTTGGTTTATTTTGATAAAGGAATTTAAGTATCGATTGTAAGTGGTCGCAAGATATCTAGAAACGCCAAAAACTGAACTGTCCACTTTCATATCGAGTTATGAGTAATCTGACGCATCGATACCTGCTTGCTTGGCGGTTACATTAAATGCGAATGTTAATTAATTATAATGGATTTTGTACACTTTCTTATGTAGTACGTGTTTCCTATAATTACTGTAATGACAAGTTAGAATAACATAGCGTTTTGAAAAAAACTAAGTTTTAATTCGAGTTGGTTACCTTATCCGCCAAGACCTAATCAAAATAAATAATAGACACGATTTAAAAAGTAACCTCCATTTATGTCTATTTGAAAAAGAAGCAACAAAATGATGATCGTATGTGTTGATGGTAAATAAATACGTTACATTAGTTGTGTGAGTGTAGAGAAATAAATAGTTTAATCTGGAGTCCGTATAAATTAAACATTTTCATAAATAGTCTTAATGTATGCACGCAGCGTGGCCAGTCGTCACGATAATCGCTTTAAGTAGAATCGACTGAAGTGTCCTGTTTGTGACGAAAATGTTGTGGGAGGTGCTCAATAGCTTGTACTTATTGCAACCATCTATTAAATTACTTACAGCAAGAACAAAATGTGTCCAGTTTCCGTAAATTTATGACGTTATTTCGCTGCTTCTTGAATTTACAATAGCCTCGCCTTAACAAAGTTGAATGTATAAATATTGTTAAAACCGAAAATGCACCTCACACAATTTTAATTTGAAAAATCACACGGTTTAGCAGAAAACTCTAAAGAGAAAATTCTAATAGATTTGTTTATGTTTAAGAAAATTCAGGGCATAGTGTGTGCTAAGCGCAAGAATATAGCCTCCTAAAATGATAATGCGAAGTAACGTCGGCACTGCATACCACAGCCATGCTGTCAGCACTAAAACGTGAGATAAAAATGTCCTGTGTCTAGACCGAACAGTGTTATGATATTATCCAGGATGTTATAAAGCACGTACTAAGATTATTCTGACCAAACAATAACAAATAAACGTATCTTTGTAAGGCCAAGTTGAAACAGTACTGCAATTGTTTGTTCTGGAACACTTCACGATAGTTTGGTTTTCTTTATATTTATTGTTCTGAGTATTTCTGTTATCGGTACTTGGAAATATTTGCATAGGGACAACTAGATCGTTCCTGCACATTTTTCAATTTTCGATTTTCTCTTAGACTCATTCTTTATCAGCTTTACGGAATGCCTTCTTCTCAACAATGTGCAATGTGTGTCTGTATTCGAACTTCGATGCAAAAATTTCACAATAAGGTTACTTTGGAATGTAAACACCGAAAACGGATGAGGATTATCAGGCATAATCAGGCAGTATCGTTTCATTGATAGTTACACTACTGTAAGGTTCCCACAGTGGATCACTGAACTTGTCAAAACAATGCTTATTCTATAAATAAACGTATCAACAAACAAAAGGGGCTTATTTCCCGAATTACACTAGCAAAAACAGTATGACGGGGACACTTTGCGTGTCGATTCCCACGAACACAAAGCATACGTATCATTCAGATGTTCGTCAATTCTCACTTCCGCTGCTTCCACCCCGTCATCGCTCCATAATGAGTTCTGTCAAGGCTAAACGCTAAATTACTCCCTGTCATGTTCGCATAATATAGCTTATAAAATGCTATTGTCAAACGGTATTGTTAGGTGCGTGATTTTGGCGTGATGATCTCGCTTCTATCCCTATGGTGACGGCCTTGACTAGACAACTTATGGGTTTGTTGGCAGTCAGAGGATGTTGGTTTAGGCCTGTAACACCAGTTATTATTCGAAATAACCTACTTTACACTAAGTGCAACCACTTTTATCAAAAGATATATTAAAAACCATTTAGTCGTAAATGAATGTTCGCAGTTTCCTAATGTTCGATGTCCTCTATCAGGAATCTATAAATTAAATTGTAAACTGCATCGCGTCTTAATCGATTGTTACGGCGTTTATCGATATTCGATCAAGTTCAAGTCAAAGTAATCACGCTGATGCGAAGTTCGTCGGTTGAAATCGATTATCGTCAGATTCGTGACCGCGCTCATTGTCGTTTATAATTAATTGCATTAATACCTAATAGTGGTATCATCTGTGGCTAATATAAATAATTAGTAACGTCATAACATGCAGCCTTCATCAGAGACTTTTGTCTAGTCGATGCGACCTCCATTACCTCATCAAGGAGTGCATTTGCATAATTATTAAATTGAAAGTGATTAAGTTTTTGTTTTTCCGTCGTGTAGCACAATAGAGACGACATTGTTGAATGAGGTCGGCGTTTAAATTAGCATTTCATGGTGTTTCGGGAAAATTACAACGAGATTGTTCCACGAGTGAAACTAAATCAAGCGCAACCGTGACCACAACATCTGCGGACGAAAAAGAAAAGGATAATTACAATAATTATTTAAAGTTGCTTTTACTATTTCTATGTTTACTCAAACTCTACAACTGCTGACCTTGTGGCTGTAGATAAAGGTGGTAATGACATTGATTAGACACTGAAAACTATGATATGCGCCGTCCTTAGCAGGTAACACGAAATTGCAATGACATGGCCTATGACGAAGCTAAACAACTTAGAGATACGCGTTGCATCCTTCTACTTACTTATAAAGTAATTTTAATTCAGTTGTAATTGTTGTAGTCGTGTTTGTCCTGTCACAAATCTTTACAATTCTAACATTTACACCAAAATACTTTTTCTTCTTCTAGCGATTGTTTTAATTAGTTGCATAAGGCAATTCGATTTCAGATTGAATTTCACGTGCCCAAACACAGTTTACACACCTGCAATGCATGCATTCTAAACGTTGTGTAAAAGATGAATTTTCAAACTCAACTGAATTTGTAAGTTTTGCCAAATCGTTGGGACCCTGGGATCGTTGGGAAACTGAAAAGCAGGATTTGTTTTTGGTGTTTAAAATATTTATTTAATTTTATTTTAATGATCTTCACTCAATTTAAAGTTGCCTATGTGGGGAACGGATGATAAAAAACAGAACTACGGAAGACTTTGTTTGCTTTTCAGTCTATTCTAAAGGATAAGAAGATTAGATACCTAGAACAAATTCCATTTAATGTCCCGGAAATAGAGGCTTATTATCGTGCATTAGGTACGCGATGCTGTATTAATTGGTGGCCAAGGTCGAAACACAATGGGCATGGCCGGCGCGGGCGCAACAATTGTGTACGCAACTCCACTGCCTTCGGCTTGGAAAAAAACAATCGTAGCGTATCGTTGACGTTTAGCACACACGTGACATTTCAAACACAGCGGTTATGCACGATTCACCCGCAGTACCCTGAACCTTTAACCTCTACTAGCGCATCGCGCAGCCTTAAAGCTTTGGCAATATCTCTAATGCCTGTCTATTACCATCAGGTGCATGTTTTCCAACTAAAACACTGTGACTGCACTGTTCTAAAGACACCTGATTATGTCTTTACACGGTTGCTTACCGTGTCTAGGTGCTGAGAGTTTCCGTGTGAAAATATACGGTTGTTCTTAAAAGATCCACTGTACCTATTTAGTTATTTGTTGGGATTGTTTTAATATGATGAGGGGTATTAAGTTGGAAGGAAAACGATAATTTTGTAGTGACTGAATGGATTGAATTAATTTGCATTTTACAAAATCGTTACTGCAGTTTTGAGATTGATCGTACGATTGCTGGGATTTGAAACCTATACAGTTGTAGAAGTCATAACATCGATCTAGGCCAGGCCCCAGGTTATCGTAAACACGAGATCCACAGCTTCGTTTTAATAAGGGAAATCGTTACGAGTCCACAATTACTTCCATCACGCGACAATATTCTCCATTATTTCTCATGATATTAAGATGTTTTGTATAAAAAGTTGCCGTTCACTGACCAATCATGTAGATTCATCTTTGTTTCGATGCTTTGTTGTCCCAATTTATGTTTTGTTTTCTGATTTTATTTAAATGGTAATATTATTTTTATGTTGTTGTATGATATTTCTAGAATTTAAGTGGATTATTTTTACCGTGTGGCCTTCAAAACTTCAAAATTTCTGGCTGAAAAGAGGCGATCTAAGGATTGTCCAACATTCTACCATCAATAGAAGGAACGAGTCTCGAAATTCTACCTTAAACGTTTTCTCTATCTTGTCGAATCTAGATTACTTAGGTAGAATATTTAATTAGTCATTTTTATTCCATCTTTTCCTTAAGAATATGGCAAGGTCCTACCAACATATACATAAATAATTTTTGCTAAAAATGCTGGTGACGTCAGATCACAGAAGTCTGTTTTTTATAGGATTACCGGTTTCCTGGCAAATTCAAGCACTGTAGAATATAAAACAAATATTTTAAATATCGCAACTGTAGTTTTAAATGCTAAATTGTTGCAGACAGTGAAACCGACTAATTATTTTAAAGGATGTTCAAGAAACAAACAATAGTCTAAACACAACAAAATTTAATTTCAAGCAAATTCTTATGAAAAATCCTAGGACACTTTATCGAACCTGTTTCCTACACAGACCGGCCGCGCTTGCAACCACCAAACCAAGGAGCGAAAACTGTTAAAATATTAACGCACAGTTATACCTCTTTTTTTTTTCTTTAATTAATATGACTTTACTAATGATACTATTGGCATTGTACACATAAACCTTTCTGGAATAAATTCTCTAAATGTTGATGAAAAAGCAGCAGAATCCACAGCTGAGAAAAAAATGCCATCACATAGACAAAAACGAAAAGTGTCTGTTATATAATATGTACCTAATATATGGAAGGGTGCCTTAATATATATATAAATGGAATGTTCATACATTATATAGTGACAATTACTTTTTATAGTAGCATGTTATATTTCCGTGGTAAATAAAGCAAGGCGTGGGCATTCCTGATCTAGTTAATATATTATTTATTGAATACGATCGCCGGCTACATTTAGATTGCAAATCTTTACAGTTATTTATGACTAGATTTCGCTCGAGGCTTCGCTTGAAAAGGCATTCATTTATCGTCGGGAGGAACATAAGATATTATTTATTTTCAGAAAGTGAAGATTCAAAGTGATGTGAAAATTTAGATTACCTTAACTTTTTTTCAGTTTCGTAAAGATATGGCCGCCCATTGTATGTTTTTAGGGGAAAATGGACGGTTCCGTGTGGTACGGGACGTAATAGCACCATCCTATTTCTACCCATGGTTGTCTTAAGAGGCGATTAAAAGACTTACTAGAGAATCTGCAGAAGCATTCTCTATGCATTTTACTACCATACTGCGATCGCAAACCCGCCTGCCAAGCGTGACGATTATGGCCAAATTTGGAGGAAATTAGGGAGGCCTATGTCCAGCAGTGGACATCGTTCGGCTGAAATGATGAGTGTTAAATGTATTTTCTGATTAAAATATATTTACAGGTGTACAATACAAATACAAAACAAATATTTCAAATATTTTACTTAATAGATACCATTGCCTGGTATAGAAACCATCATAAAACGATCTCTGATCAAGAAACAAGTTCTACCTATTAAGTACTAAGTTGTACCTATAACAAAATTTAACCTAGTATAAAAATCGCAATGATTTGCTTATAAATATTACACATGCTTAACAAAGTAATCCTGTAATGCCATTAGTAATTAAACTCGTATTACTGTATACAAATTGGGTTGATTTTCATTTAGCCGCGCTCGTTAATCCGTGTCTAATTACATGTTCGTAACTTCTTAATTGCAGGAACGAGGATGAATCTAGTATAAACTATAGACTTCTAGAAAAAAGAAACAAAACAGGAAAATAACCTAGACACTACAATATAATGTCTTTGTTTTCAATAGAATAAATGCAAGAATATTTAAATTCTTTTGTCGTCGTTCAAAATATAAGTATTTAACAATATTTTTCCTTAAATGACAGAACATGAAAGTTATCCTTGTAGTTAAAGTATTGTAATAGAAGAGACTGACTTTTGATTTATCTTTATTTAGTATTTGGTTTCGTTGGTCTAATAGTCACAAGCGCTAGTCCTGGAGCCTGAGCTCCACAGTATGATTCCCAGAGGGGTAATTGCGGAACTTTTTATCGGTAGGAATTGGTTTAATATTCATAGTTAAACAACATTCATTGCGTTATTTACGTTGCTGAGCCGACAATTTATTCGAACAAATAACGCAATCATCATCATCATTTCAGCCGTAAGACGTCCACTGCTGGACTTAGGCCTCCCCCAATTTGGGGGGCTTTGCCATAATCGCCACGCTTGGCAGGCGGGTTGGCGATCGCAGTATGGTGGTAAAATGCATAGAGAACGCTGCTGCCCATTCTCTAGTAAGTCCCTTAGTCGCCTTTTACGACACCCACGGGAAGAAATGGGGTGGTGTTATTCTTTACGTCTTTACGTCGTTCTTTACGTCGTGTTAATAACGCAATGGTTTATAAATAATCTTCAATCCCATTCAGATTCTGATAAATTGTGCGTTTCGCAATTAGGCTGCTGGTCGGGCAAAGTGGTATTGGGTTGTTCTATCTGAAATTTCTCATTTGCAGCACAGAGTCTAGATTTGTGCCTAGTTGAAGGCAATGGGCTCGCTCATATTACATGGGACTTAAACATAACAGGCAAAATGTGGGTGTACTATTGGTATATCTATGCATTACCCTCCCGGTAAAAAACCATGATGTTATGTTATGTCATTTATTATTAAAATAACAAGCCATGGAATTTATTTATATAATAGGTAATATCGAACAATACCCACTATAAATAATAAATTGCACAATAACCGCGTAATAAAGATTTCACTAATTAAACTACGCTGCCGTAATTAAATAAATAAGAAAGCTACGGACGAACACGCGTCGCCGGCACTTAAGTACCAATGATCTAAATCAAGTGCAACGTCTAAAGATTCAAGATGCGTATGCTATTGGCAATGTGAAGAGATGGTTTAGTATTCAGCGGTGAGCCGACGTAACGGGCGGGGCACTAAGTAATCGTTGCAAACAGAATCTAAAATAAGTTTATCAGAGACATCACGCTATATTATCGTTAATACTCCGTCGTGACAATTAATCCGGCGGCTCGGGCCGGTTGTCACCGGATAGAACTGATGTGATACGGTTGATCGGGACAAAGTCGGTTTCATGATCATGTCGTTGATCCCCAGACAGAAGTACACAAACAACTGAACACTTGGGCGGCAAACCCAGTCTTTATTAGACATTCGAAATAATGTACAGAAACCTTCAATTAAAATTAAGGTTACTGACATAAATATATGGTTTGTGCAGAACCCCAAAGTACTTCTTTGGATACCGTTCCAAATGTTGCCGCAAAAAAATAATGACAGATGTTGGCATGGTCATCATTATCACTAAGGAAGACTATTAAGTAACCTATATTTTGCTAAATTGTATCATTGGAGTACCCATTGTGAGACATAATGTTCTTGAATTAGATGCGACTTGATTTTTTGTTAACATAATATTTACTATGTGACTTGAATTAAATAAAATTACAAGCTAGATCTTTGATTGCTTATTTTAAAGACAGTCCTAAGTCGCAATGGCTGCAATGGCAATTCATTTTAAATGTTCCTTTGATTTACCTACATTGAAATTCAGATTAGTATTTTTGTCAAATTATTATAATGTAACAGCTATTTCTAAATTATTCATTCTACACTTACATAAATGTTGATTAAATAAACCTACACGCATTACGAATTAGTAGCTAATTAAGAATCGTTCGCGTAATTGGTAAGTTAGGTACGCTCCGTGGAGGTATAAATGCAGTAAAAGCTAAATAAATACTCCCTCAAATAAAGATTCTTTAAGATGTTAGATCTGTAATTAAAAGAAACATTGTTTTGCAAGCATTTTTATACAACTTTTATTTTTATTACTTACTAGCTTCCGCCAGCGGCTTCGCCCGCGTGAAAATTCAACCCCCCAATTCACCCTCTTAAGGATGGAATTTCAAAAAACCCTTTCTTAGTAGATACCTACTCTTCACAAAGAATACACCCTCCAAATTTCATGTCTCTAGGACCAGCGGTTTAGGCTGTGCGTTGATATATCAGTCAGTCAGTCAGTCAGTCAGTCAGTCACTCAGGACTTTGAATTTTATATATATAGATACTTTTATTACATATACTTTTATTACTTATACTTTTATTACTTATTCTTTTATAAAATTTTTAGTTATCATTGGCAAAAATACAAATAATTTTTAATATAAGAACCAGTCACCGTCGCGATCAACTCCTTTAGTCCTAGATCTATCCGCTTTCCGTCAGTTTCTCAATTGGCGCAAGAGTCGAAGGGTGCCGAGAAAAACACTGGTTGCAATCCGGCCACGTCAGTCTATTCTAGGAAACCCATTCAAGCGACCAGCTGTTTACCTATTCTGTGTGCGACAAACGTTATTACCCTCCATCATTTTGGCTTGTAGGTACGTGTCTTCGTTTGCCAACTTTAAGGCTAATACACACGATAAATAAAACAACTATAATCGTAAAGTGAATCATTCGATGTTTCTGCGTATTTCGGTCCAAGTGAATCAATTCGGCTAAACCGTGTGTTATTGCCTTTACCTGCATGTCAGTTTGATCAAGGAGCGGCCACTTGACCACGCAAAGATTCGCTTCTGTGATATTTTAAGGCCTCGTCCATGACTTTCGTGTGTCGAAACCTCTTAGCGATATTAAATTAGCAGGTGACGAGGTTATTCTTTTTATTTGAAAACGTTTGTCTAGATTTTGGTAAATATTTGGATTGATCAAAATCCTCACTGATTGATTTTGTAGCTTAATGCTTATTGATTTATCTGACTACAAGAGATAACGTCTTTGGAATAGTTTCATATGTATACATATCTGAAGGAATTTAGATTCTATAAAGGTAGCTAATTAAAGTAAATAAGAAAGTGAAAGTAGATTACATTAGATCTTTAAGGCAGATCGTAGATATAATGTATTGAACGTGGTTGTTAGATCAAACGACTTGAATCTATTAAATAGTACTACTACATATTCTTAAGAAAACTAAACGCTAATTGAAAGCAAACTGCACCCTAATTGCGTAACACACTATTAATCAGAATTTGAATAATTTTAAAGCTTATTTGTCATCCATTCTTTCATATGTTCGAAAAAATTGTTTGCTTAGCAACGTAAACAACGCCAGGAATGTTGCGGAACTGTCAAAATGTAACCGATTCCTACTGATAGTGTAGTACGCAATTACCCCTCTGTTTTGATTGACGCCTGTCTTGGATATAATGGTAAGAAATAAAATCACGCAGGAAACGTTTTTTGTAAGAAACCTTTTTTCAGTCGACTTTTCCTTTTCCTTTGTGTAGAAATTGGTGTTTATTTTATACAAACTATATTTTAGCGGTTCCGTGTGTCGGACGATAAGAATAGCACCACCCCATTTCTTCCCGTGGGTGTCGTAGAAGGCGACTAAGAGACTTACTAGAGAATGGGCAGCAGCGTTCTTTTTGCATTTTACCACCATACTGCGATCGCCAATCCGCCTGCCAAGCGTGGCGATTATCGTACATCCCCTTTGGGGGAGGCTTATGTCCAGCAGTGGACGTGTTTCAGCTGAAATTTTCTTCATTTCAACTTTAGCAGGTTAGCCTTTTTGTGAATAATTTATCATTGCTCACGGTCGTGATGATTTCTACTAGTGAGCTCCTACCGCAAACTGCGACAACGGACTTAGGTCTATTAAATGTTATGAAAGGTATACCCGTGATGGAAGCAAATAACACGGATTCTAAGAGTTCCTACATCGGGATCATTGATTTATTGTTTATGTCAGTTATAGAATACTATATCAAATTACATTATAAATGTTTCCTTCATGCATAAGTAGGCATAATAAATAGAAAATATAATACTTCTAATGTATAACACATAAATGTTCAAGAATTACTTCGTTCCTTTGTTATTTTATGAAATCGGAATTTTATTTAGTTTGCATAGAAACTGTTCTAGAAATTTAAAAAACAGTAATTCTAGCCTTTTCCCAACTATGAGGGGGTCAGCTTTCACGAGATTGTTCGAAAGAGATACCGTGACTCTGGCACATGGGCAACTGAAGGAACACGGGTGGGTTTTAGTCAGTAAAAGTCTGACACGCCCTCCCACTCCGCCCAGAGCGGGAGAAATCATTTGATGATTTCCCATCAAAAAAAAAAAAAAAAAAAAAATAGGGGGTCAGCTTCCGTAGTCTAACCAGACGCAGCTGAATACAATATATAACATGGAGCGATCTGAGGTCCAAAACATCATGATACCCCTTGAGACTAAGACAGGACATTCTAATATACATTCATAAAATAATGTCTTTGGAAAACCAAAGCAAGTCTCACTGGTTAACATTTCCTCATACATACAATTGTATCAGTCCTGAGCTAAATAATACTTAAGCAATTATTTATGTAAGTATAGTGTCTTTTCCTGTTATCTTAAATAGCCACTCCCTTACCGAGAATGCGTCTATGAAAAGGTAATATCCTGCAAGGTATTATGATATTTACATCATACACATTATACACTGCAGCCGATCATATAATCATTCATAGTCAGCCTATATTGTTCCCACTCGGTGAGAGGGAGTGGGCCGTAATCAGATGCGCGGGCCCAGTGCGGGTCGGTACGCGGGCCCAGTGCGGGTCGGTACGCGGGCGCAGTGCGGGTCGGTACGCGGGCCCAGTACGGGTCGGTACGTGGGCCCAGTGCGGGTCGGTATGCGGGCCCAGTGCGGGTCGGTATGAAGGCCCAGTGCGGGTTGGCAGCTGATCTATTATGTTCAAATATCATCGTGAAGATTCAGATGAAGTTTGAAGTGATCTGTCAATCCACATGATGGGATGCTGCTAGGGACTGAGACAGTGGACAACTCACTTCACGCTTACTTCGTCTAACTTTTCACGTTGAGTTTTTGAAGTGAAAACTTCTTTAGCGGCGTTGAGCACTTTTTCTGTAATGGGTATAAAATCTTAAACTCGCGTCAGGACACGTGACCTGATCGAAAAAGCGTAGGACGGATGGAGAGTAGACAGCTATCCCCTCTCTACGGCGCGGCGAAAATGTATGCCTGGGCCTACTGTTTCGTTTAGGCGGCGCAGGGCGCTTGCGCGAATGTTCGTCTATGTTACAGCGTGCCACGCGCATCCATGGATGGTGACAGCTGATGGCTCGACCGTCTGTGTAGTGATCACATTGTTGTGTATTCGTAAAATTCGTGAATATAAAGTGCTTAAAATATGGAAATTGAACAACAAATTATTCCCTAACCATTCCAAAATATCAAACATGCTCAACGTTAATAATCAAGTTTTCACTTCTGCCGGCACTCCCGGAGTGCAATTTTTTTTTTTGCTGAATATCTGCAGGTATTTGACGCGTGTGTTTCTGTTTGATAATTTGATTAAAGTATTTATTACGAGAACAGGTAGATACCTACTACGTTAAAAAAGAAGAATTATAGGGATATACGCATTCTGATTCTCTTGAACTTTATTTTTATATTTGATAATTTGAGGATAATATCTTCCTAGAATTCATACCAAAACAAATGAGATCTCAGATTTATCTTAAATATATTTTATTTTTAATAATGTCTTCGGTAATTGCTTATGCAAATCTTGTTGGCGGGTTTTATGATTTTTTTTACCCCTTCCAATTTGCTCACTCAGTATGGAAACATAAAATTTATTGGTTCCAGCGATTCTCTGTTTTTTCCTGTTCTTTTTTTGGGTTAGATATTTACAAAATATTTGGATGTTTTTGTAATAACTATATTAATCTTAAAAGTACTTGTTTGTCCATAGAATACCAGAAAAGCTTCTAAAATAGTACAGCCACCAAAAGAGATAGCTAATTAATCAGGGTTGTCGGATATACATAGTTCAAGTTTAGTAAGAAACCCATGGATGTTTTCGAATAAATTGTAATTCAATTAATAGAAAACAAACATTTCATTATAAAAACAAACATTTTACAAATAGTTTATAACCTGAATAGACTCATGCGGTACCTTTTATTCCAGTAGTACTTTCACGCGAGGTGATTTCCGACCTCCACACGGGCAAAGCCGCTGGCAAAAGCTAGTAGAAACATCGTATTGTTCCGAAAAGGTCGCATCGCTGCCCCGATGGGTAATACCAATGGCAATGCGCCACAGAGGCAGCTAGCTCACATAACTTTCGGTAAACACCGCAGAACAATTTCGCAAGCACACCGTACTGTGCCATCGTGTTTTCCCGGCTGCCTAACTAATGTGCTGTCACATTTTGCGTCGCTAAACATTTTGCAATAGTGTGGTTGTAGCATGATGATTATATCATTCGGATTCTTGTAGAATCACAGGGGGGCATTTCTATAGAATTTACAAATTTACTACCGGTTTTTACGACTTCACAAAGCATTGGTAATTCTTTGTTAAATGTAACTTTAATACTTACCACACAGTCACGCAGACAGACACGAAAAGTGACTTTTATTTAGTCTAGCCTTTTCCCAACTATGTTGTAATCAGTTTCTAGTCTATCTGGATGTAGCTGAATACCAATATTTTACATGGAGCGACTGCCTTTCTGACCTCTACAACCCAGTAACTAAGAAACATGATACCCCTTGATGGTGGTTGTCAGACTTCGACGATTCTAACGACCCACAACGGCTGTCAAAGCTCTACGAATGAAGGGCGAGATCAACGGCTTAACGTACTTTCTGGGGCATGGTTGGTCTTGGTATGTAAAGATGCCACCCATCCACGGACCAGCCTCGACAAGCGACCTGATTTGGGTTGCCATCTTTTTTTCTTGCAATTAAAGTACATTGGTTATTATAGGTAAGAAAAAAAAGTACATAGTACAAAAATAAAGTATGACTTACTTGTCTTTATTATTATATTTAAAAACATATTTTTTATTGCTTTTTGCAGTTTTGTATCACATAAATTTCGTTTAACGAAAAAGTACTTACGACTAAACTTTTCAAAATCCCAAAGAAATCAAATTTTGCAAAATAAAGTATTTTCGTGTACTTTATTGTTCTCATAAAGTATAGAGTACAGTTATGTGAAATAACGTACAATACTTTATTATAAAGTACGGGTGGCAACCCTAGACCTGATCGATTGAAAAGTGCGGCTATAATAACTTAGCCACATGCCATTCAGTAATATATGTGTGTATCTAGAATATTTGGTCACAAAAATGTAGATTGAAACTTACAACAATTCTTCACTACTATAAACACAGATATCAAAAATACTAATTTACAAGTAATTGTAGTTAAAAAACGTTTATTTATGACACGCAATTAATTACAGCTGGAATAATCTGATACTTTGTATTAATTTTGTTTAATCACGAAAGCCACGCGATCATTCCAAGACAGTATTCTATTGTTACTGGCTCCAGAAATAAATAGGAAATGGTACCTATATAACTAGGACTTGTACCCGAGAATGCTTCTAGATGGTCTGTGAAGGTTGTCTACCAACGTCAACCTTCTCAAATACCCTCAATCACATTTGAACTGTCAAGCTAATTTAAAAAGAGAATAGTAGAAAAACAGTAGTATTCAAATCACAACTGTCATTCTCTGGGACACAGGCCTGCACCCTAATTGCGAAACGCACAATTTATCAGAATCTGAATGGGATTGAAGATTATTTCTAAACCATTGCGTCATTTGTTCGAATAAATTGTCGGCTCAGCAACGTAAATAACGCAATGAATGTTGTTTAACTATGAATATTAAACCAATTCCTACCGATAAAAAGTTCCGCAATTACCCCTCTGTTCTCGATGAAAGGGATTGGGCCATAATCCGCCTCGCCGGCCTAATGTGGGTTGGTAAAAATCTTAGAATTTATGGTTCCAGGTTCTAAGACGTGCCGATTTCCCCATGATGTTTTATTTCACCCTTTTTGGGAGCCACTGCTCCACTGCACCACTGTGATGAAATAAGTATACAGGATGACTTTGAATGAATTAAAAGTCGTTGGGGGTGAAAACGTGACTATGAACTACTTATACTTTTAACAAGAAGAAAGCATTTTCAACGGGTCTGTTGCATGTTTATAACTATTTTGATTGCATTGTTTGTATATTTAACTTGGGACAGTTGTAAAAGCACTTTATATTCACGACTAGGTAGCTATTTCGCCGTCTGAAAGATTGCCAGTGAATTATATATAAAATACAAACATGGAAAGGTCGGTCGCCGACTTTGTCAACTTTCCAGCGAATTGGCGTTGCATACTTATAGAAATAATAATTCGGTGATTCAACTGGACCTTGAAGCGCTATCTATAGTTCAATGCAGATCGCATATTAAGTGGTTTGGCAATGTTAGTAAACACGGTGCTATACCGATCTGTTTGAATCAATATGAGTTGATTTGCTCCGTTCACTTGTTTTTATTGAGGTTCACGGTTTTGCTAGTTCCATTCCTGTTTTTTTGCATCTTTTATATTGGTAAACCATCCTTCTTCACGCGGTTTTTATGGCTTGAAAGACATTGCAATTTCTTTATTTTAAGCAAGTTTCAAATTAAGGTACTTTATGCATATACATTTCTTCCTGTGGGGGCCGTAAGAGGACTAAGGGACTTTTTAGAGAATGGGCAGCAGCGTTCTCTATGCATTTTACCAGCATACTGCTATTATTATACCGCCAAGCGTGGTGATTATGGAACCCCCCCCCCAAATTAGGGAAGGCCTATGTCTAGCAGTGGACTTCTTTCGGCTGAATAGATGATGATACATATAAACTTTCCGGAATAAATTCTCGAAATGATACCGAAAACCGCATTAAAATCCGTTTCGTAGAAGAAACCGGTCACACATACGGACACAAAAAGCGACTTTAATTTATAATATAAATAATAATAAAACAACATCATGTCTTATTTTTCGAAATGGTTGGGCAGAGGTGTATATTTACTACACCCACATTTTAGTCTGGTATGTTCAAGTGTCATGTAATTCAACCGGGCAAAAATCGAGACTCCGGGCAAATCAGTGATCAGAGATCAAACCCAGGACCTCACGCTCAGCAGTAACATTTGTGACCACTAGCCCAACGAGCCAGCCATAAACTTATCCATACATACATACAAATAAATAAAATTGGAGTGTCTGTTTTTAATATTAAAATAACCACTTTTTACTAAGTGTATATGGATATATACACGATACATATACCAAAACAACATTTTTTACAATTTTTGTCTGTCTGTCTGTTTGTTCCGGCTAATCTCAGAAATGGCTGGACCGATTTTGATGGAACTTTCATTGGCAGATAGCTGATGTAACAAGGAGTAATTTAGGCTAGTTTTATTTTAGAAAAAATAAAAATAGTTTAAAAAACTAAAAACACGCTGAATTTTGAGACGTATCTCAGCGTAGTTTTCAAAGACAGTTTTTATGAAAAACTTTTTGTTAAATACCTATCGGACGAAGTCGCGGGTAACAGCTATTACCTATAATATAACCTGAATTAACACATCTTACCGCGGTAGTACGTCCACCTGACACCACGCGGGCGAAGCCGCGGGCAAAAGCTAGTAGTAAATACGGCATAAGTTATACAGATTTATCCTGTATCGGCACATGTATAGAACTAATCTACTATAGTCTGGATAAGAAAGGTAAGTTTCGATACTAGTGTGGAACCTGAACGCTATAATTATCGTAATTAAAAACATTGATGATCTAGTCGCAGTCTCACCTCAGCGACAATCAAATGTCAAAGACTTGTCAAAAATGTATGCCAACTCGAGGTATTTATGATAGATTGAAACTGATGAGACTGTGAACGTTCTTAAAATGAGGGTTTTCTGAAATGACCCGGGCATCTGTTAAAAGTGTCAAAGAGCCTATATTTTCCTTAGTCGTGACTGAATAAAACCGAATGAATGAAATAGTTTTATATTCGTTGTCGAAGTGGAGGACCTCTTGTCAAAGTGGTGCCAACTGGTGGCCTGAACTTTCTTGAACACCCTCATCAGGAAAGCTGCCCCTCTATTATGCTAAGTTTAAAATTAATATCAAGTTGTTATATTGCAACTGATTGCTAATCAAGGTTTTCAGGATCTTCTACGAAAAGGCAAAAAGTCAGTCATGGTATTTTAAAATTAATCCTTTTCCTTCAAAGAACTATTTTGAAGATATACTTAGACATTAGCGGTTCATTATTTGTTTTTGATAGTTCCAAATAAACTGAAATAATATTGCGTAGGTTGATAAGATAGGTAGGTATTATTGTTGGTGTCTGAGCTGGTTCAGTTCGTGACGAGAAATAATTCGACAATTTCATAGGAATGTCTAGCGACTTGAAACAGTTGATGACTTGAAATTTATGGTACATAATGAAGGTACCTAAAGGAATATTTAGTCGTGTTCTGCTATAAGATTTTCCTGTATTTTATTACTTAAATGTACTATTAAAAATTTCCTAGGAAGCTGTTATAAGAATTTAAATAATATTGCACTCATACGGGAAAACGATTAAATGTTAGCATAATGCAGTTAATTTCAGTGCTAATTAGCTATCACAATAGTATTACGTTTATTAATATATATATATATAAAAAACTCTAGTGTAGAGTAAATAAATAATAAATCAAGTTATCAATCTGTCATCGTATGTCAATCATAAGTGCTTATACATCATACGCAGACAATTAGAAAACATGTGCGTCCATTTGTTTATCCTTAAAACTCATGAATGGATGAAGTCATTGCTTACACAGTATTAATGAAAGAACTTAGGTATACTAACGAGTAGGTACGTACCTATACCTACTGGTTTAGTTACTGCTAAACTATGTATACATAGAGAAGTTTGTAAATGTGCGCTCCGTCAGAATGCAAGTATTCTATTTTTAACTGAACACTTTCTTGCTCGTAATTTTTAGACTAGCTTCGAATCGAAAGGTAGCTTTCAAAGTTTGTTTACTCTAAAGTTAAGGAGTCTCCCAGATACCTGTGGAACATGGCGGATTTATTTAGTAATGTGTCAATCCCGTCTAAACATCACAAGTTCACACTTTGCGAGACACTAAACGCCAAAAGACTTAATTACACTAAAACTTATATTGTATCTCCTTCAGTAACAATGTATCAATCAATTGACTGACTTATTCGTAGATTCGCACGCATATTTTGCACCCAAAACGTGTGAATAAAGTCTTTTAAATAATACAATAGTATTTTATTTTCTGTAATCATACGAAGTTAATTTATTTGGGAGCGAAACGATAAATCCAGAAATATATATTAATAAAGTGATTAGCACGTTTTTAATGTTCTGTGTTAAATGTCGATTCGCCCATTTCGGCTAATTAGCCAGTCGATAAATCTGTGCACACAACACGCGAACGCAAGAAGATTCGCAAAGAAAAGCGACACAGAAAAACTGCTTGTTACGCCAACAACGATTTAGTGAAAGTGACCGGCGCAAGCGCCGACTGATTTAGTTTACGAAAGCCTTAACCGTTCAATAATATGTTTACTTTACTGAGCGTGTTACGGAAACTTGTGGGGTCAATCACTGGGGACTTTCGGTCAAGAATGAGTTGATTAATCTCGCCCGGTGCGGAGTAATTAGACCTTGTGATCGGCGGCGGCGGTCGGAACTGGTGTGCGTCATGGGCCCTTTAATCAAACTTAAGATCACTCAGTTACTCAGTTGCAACTCTTACTACTTTATTTTACCAACTCAGTGACACAAGGTCAGTGTACGTAGAACCGCTGCACTGCACTGTATCCTCAGCCAATCATTAACAATCGAAATTGGTTTTGTTAAAAAAAACTTGTAATTTGTCTACAATTAGTTTGTTTGTCTAACAATCGCGTTTTGTTATTAATACAACCAGTCACGCTCTTGTATAAAAAATGTTGTTTTCTTTAAGTTTTTTGTATTTAAATGCTGGTCTGTTTGCCATATTCACAAAAATAACTTAAAAATACAAAACGTAGAACAACTTTTAGGATTAATAATTATACATTAAACACGAAAAAGGTGTTGTGTTGTCTAATCCGCGTGCAGAACTTTAGCTTCTCGGTTCTGTGTTTTCATTTTAGGGTAAGGTCAGGGAAACTAACTGTTTACTAAATTTACTACCAACTTAAATTGTCGTTAAGTATATTCAAATCACAACTATTATATAATTCTCAGCTTAGTAAAATCAGCCTATAATGTTCCCACTGCTGGGACACAAACCTCCTCTCGGTGAGACGGAGTGAGCCATAATCTACCACGCGGGCCTAGTGCGGGTTGACTGTAGTTGATTCTCATCTTGGGTACCTACGGTAAATATACCTATCCTGTTCTGTACCATTCTGGTGTTCAATAAAATTTGAATTAGGTTCATAAATTTATACATCACTTCACATTTTTAGTTGTTCCTATGGATAATGACTATATAAATAATATTACACTTAAGTATTTGGCATAAAGATATTAATTTTACCTCAGCAAGCTCGTTTATTAATCACATACATTACAAAACATGAATTTCGGGTTTCACGGTCGTAATAGTTTTTTTTTTTTCGAAATGTCATCAAGAATATGCAAAATGTATCAATAAATGTCTTAATAGAATGCTGTCGATTAAATTGTTATTTAATGGCTTTTATACCTGTACAGCCTGACCTAATGTTGTAATGTTTCAGATGTTTGTTAAAATGAACGCAGGACATTCTTAACTGACAAAATGTGGGTACCTACACACCTCATAGGAGGCACATCTCTGTCTATCCCCTGGCGGAATGACGTGATGTTAAAAATTATTTCAGTTCAGATTTTGAAAATTACTTGGAAATGGCTTTTGCTCTAAGAAAGTCTCTTTTTTCTAGTTACTTTTTTATGTAACCTATAAAATAAAATTGTTAAGAAAAGAATTACGTAGCAGTGGAACCCTCTTATGTGCTCAGTAGAATTCATCTATAACTATTTACCTAACTGGTTACAATCAATTCGTTTGAGAAACGGCAATCAAAGAGGTAGACACCTATGACCTATGTTCTACGAGCGAATGGCCTTTTTTGCAAATAACATGAGCAAAACTATTGCTTTCGTCTCAATTTCGTTGTCAGAATGCAAATCACACCATATTAACTGTATAACAGTTTTTACGTCACGCTGACGTATAGTGATACACAATGCCCATAAATATTCAAAGATGCCTGCTATCATTGAGTATTTAACTTTAAGTTGAAGGAAATAAGGTGGAAAATGAATGTGAAGGTTCTGCCGTTGAAATCAGTATCCGAAACACGTCGAAGGCAGCCAATGTCGATCAATTGATTCGCATGTGTTTGTCTAATAAGTATTAATGTCAGACTTGATATAATTTTACCGACACTATTATAATTTGATTTTGAATAATAAGGTCACCCTGCAATTTGTTCCTTTGAAAAGCAATAAAACCAAATAACGTCACCATCAGCCGTCACCACCATTCAGAGACGGTCAATTATAGATCCTAATCAGTAAGTTGATCGTCACTGAATGGAAATTGGCCAAAGATTTTTCTATTGTAGATTCGTCCTACCGTGGCACAAGATGGTCACGTTTCTGTTAAGTTTCAATACTACTTTTTTTTTTCGGGGTGGTAATCTTCAAATGACCTCTCCGAGCTCTGGGCGGAGCGAAAGGGCGTGTCCGACTTTGACTAACTAAAACCCACCCGTGTTCCTTCAGTTGCCTGTGCCAGACGGTAGCTCTTTTGAATAAATCTGAGACCCTGGCAGGTATCGGCCCTAGCAGACGCTCTTAGTATGTGCGACATTTCTATGAGGCGTGCGTGCAACACAACGACACCAGAACATCACTGACACGAAAACGCTGCAGAGACTTAAACGTCATGTAAACGCCAGTATTAATCGGAGACCTTACTCTTCTTAGTATGAACACTTTTTTACACGACATAGGGCAGATTTCTTCTATGAAATTGAACAACAATGATGACACTGACTGCTCCTGAACGTAGTTTAGATGTGTTGATCACGTTCAGCTTGGTGAAATTAGCACTTAGTGTCGTGAAGGCAAATCTGATAATTTAAAACTTTGAATTTGGCAATATTAGACAGGTATGGAATGCACTATAAATAAAAGATTTCTTGTATGAATAAAAGTGTCATTAAAGTAAGTTTAAAATTGATGACGATAAGCCAGGACTACCAAAGAACCGTTTTTGAACAGGAAAATGATTCTCTTCAGTTACTTAATCTGAAATCTGATTCGTTATTTCGCAAAAGATGTTGTGCATGTGTTACTGTATCGTTTAAATCATATTACATCGCTATAAATATGTTTTTTATGTAAATTAATACATTCGTCTTGCAACATTGCAGTCTTAGTGAGATGTAATGGCAATTATGAAATATTACGATACATTTAGTTATAACTTATGTTACTTATTTAATAAAATATTTATCAGAACCTGTAGTCACGTCGTGACTAGGAAACGAATTAAACTGGCTTTGCACCTAATTAGAAAATTCCAGCTGGATTTTTTTGCAGAAACAAAAGAAAATAATATAAAAGAGTATCGCAAAGCTCCATTTACTTCCACGTTTTCAAAGAAAACTTACAACAAACTTTAAAACACTTAAAAACATGATAAATATCAAAGTCAAAAATCAAATTGAAAAGTCATTTATTTAAACTAGGCTGAGGGTCAATACTTCTTGAACGTCAAATTTACATAAGATCGTCCCCCAAAACGCCCGCCCTTCAGCACTTCCTAGTGCTTTAACTAGGAAGAAGTGGCGCATCAAACTGCCCAGCAGCACAGCTGTCTGTTAAGTTAGAAGAACTTGATTCTATACAAAAATATGTAATTAAAGTATCCCGTTCTATGTGCTAATAATTATGTATAACATGATCATCAAAGTAATTCGTATCATACGGTACCAGTTTGCATTATATTCAAATAATAACCACGGTTGGTTGACAGGCAAGAGTTATTCAAAAATGGAAATATACAACAATAATAAAATTTTAGTTGGTACCTAGATACATAAATACATCACATAACAATGGTCTGTGACGCCACATCAAGCATAGGTACAATGAATGGGTTTTCGATAATCAAAGTTTCACCACAGCCTCTATTGTATCAGTACCCCTACTTTGACATACTGGGTATTTGATACACTTATCTCTTTTTGTCTGTGGCCCGGACCGGTGTGAATGATTGTTTCTATTTAATTGATTAGATACAAAGGTAAAAGACCAACTTGCGTGATTAAAGTAACAAGGAAAATTGAGAAATCCCTGAAATATGCGCCTTTGCCCTTGTTAATTCCAATGATAACAAGCATCTCGTAAAAAGATCATACAAAGAAGTACATAGGATGACGATACAATGATGTCAGCTCGGTTTTACCAGAGATCAGAGAAAAAAACAACTAAAGCAATGCCGAGAGAAGCACAGCATCTTTAAGGCAATTAGTTTTTGGAAACCGAAAATTACTGCTGACGTTAAAATTACTTATGAGCTCTCGGTAACCCAGGGGTCAATCACCAGCTCAAATAGAAATGACGTAACGGTTATCATTCAATAATACTGTGAACTAAGAGATATGAGCCGCTTATCACTTTGATGTTGGAAATAAGGCAATGGAAGAGGCTCACATAAGTAGGTTTTCAGAAGTGATGAATACTTTTTTTTTAATGGGAAATCATCAAATGTCTTCACCCGCTCTGGGTGGAGCGGGAGGGCGTGTCAGACTTTAACTGGCTAAAACCCACCCGTGATCCTTCAGTTGCCCATATGCCAGGGCCACGGTTACTCTTTCGAACGAACCTCGCGATCCTGGCAGGGTAATCAAATACACGGTTAATACTTGCAACAGTAGCGAAAAATGTAGAAGAGACAGATGCTATCCGCTTGATGAATACTTAAATACGAGCAGTATTCAAAGTTATCCATATGTAGAAAAAGAGAAACTGACGGACTGTTATATCAACGTCCAGCCGAAACTACTGGGACGAGAAACGTGACATTTTCCATACGGCTTCCTTTTAAAATTTGGGGGAGCCACCAATAGCAAGGAATTTTTTGCAATTCGAACTATGTGAAAAAGTGGAATTTCGTTTGTATATAAAATCATATTACTTGATGTTTTTTTGTTAAAAATAGAAAATTGAACCCTAGTTTAACAACTCATAATGAGGTTCTACTTCATACTTACCATAAATGACATCAAGCTGTCATTCTGTGTCTTTGATAATCTCTCAAAATAAAACTACGTTTTGTAAAGCAAAAGCTCTTTATTTTCATTTAATACAACAGGTTATGGGCCCAGGCCGCCTGTTTTTCGCTTAAAACTAAAAAGAAAGCAAGAGTGAAAGTGAAAAGTGCTAAATTGCTAAAATCAATAAAAAAACAAAAGCAGTTCAGTATAACCTCAGTACTCGGCACACGTTTTCAGTATTCTTCATCAGCAATAATGTCGTCAAATAATACGATGGCACTGATTGAAAAGCTGACTGGAAGAGAAAACTATCCTACGTGGAGATTTGCAGTACAAACCTACCTCGAACATGAAGAATTATGGAGTTGTGTCACGGCGAAAGACAATGAAACAATTGAATCCAAACTCGATACAAAAGCGAAGTCGAAAATTATTTTATTGGTTCATCCCATCAATTATGTACATATACAAGAAGCCAAAACAGCTAAAGAAGTTTGGAATAATTTAGCCAAAGCTTTCGATGACAAAGGTTTGACACGCCGAGTTGGTCTGTTGAGAGATCTGATCAATACATCGCTTGAAAATTGTCTGAACATAGAAGATTATGTTAACAAGATCATGACCACTGCTCATAAGTTAAGGAACATTGGTTTTGAGGTCAATGACGAATGGCTCGGGACTTTATTACTTGCCGGTTTACCAGAAATGTATCAGCCAATGATCATGGCACTTGAAAGCTCCGGTGTGACAATAACAGCTGATTCCGTGAAGACTAAGCTTCTTCAAGATGTGAGAAACTCTGAGTCTAGTGCTTTGTATGTTAAAAACCAGGGGAATCATTTTGTCAAACAAGCTCAAGATAAAAATAAAACTGGTAAAGGTCCAAGGTGCTACGTGTGCAATAAATATGGGCACATAAGTAAAAATTGCCGCAATAAGAAAAAGGAACAAAAGTCTAAAGAGATCACCGATACTGGTTATGTCGCCGTGTTTTCTGCAACAACAAACAACGACAATAATTGGTACATTGATTCTGGAGCGTCAATGCATATGACAATGAACCACGACTTACTTTATGATGAAATTACACCTCCAATTTCCACAATAAGAGTAGCTAATGACAAGAAGCTAGTTGTGAAGGCCTGTGGAAAGGTAAATCTTAATGTTGTCAACCTGCAAGGCCAGTTGGAAACTATCAAGGTACAAAATGTTCTCTATGTTCCTGAGTTGGCTACCAACCTTCTCTCTGTCAGTCAAATAATAAATAGTGGCTGTCAAGTACAATTTGACAAGCAAGGCTGTAAAATCTTGAATAAAACAAACAAGCAAGTTGCAGCTGCTACAAAGATAAATAATATGTACAGGCTAGTTACACACAGTACTCTAGCATACATATCTGCTTCAACAGAGAATGATTCTTATTTATGGCATCAGAGAATGGCACATTTAAATTTTGAAGACTTGAATAGACTGTCAGAAAGTGCAGGAGTCCAACTAGAAAATACAGATAAAGTGATATGCATCTCATGTTTGGAAGGGAAGCAAACAAGATTCCCATTTCCTACAGAAGGTTCCCGTGCACAAGCAAAGCTAGAACTTATTCACTCTGATGTCTGTGGTCCAATGGAGATACCATCTCTTGGAGGAGCTCGCTACTTTCTTACTTTCATTGATGATTTAACCAGAAAAGTATTTGTATACATATTAAAAAGAAAATCTGAGGTATTCCAAAAGTTTCAAGAATTTAAAGTATTAGTTGAAAATCAACTTGATTTGAAAATAAAAACTCTCCGCACAGATAATGGGACTGAGTATTTAAGCAATGAATTTCAAGCTTTTCTTAAGAAATTTGGAATTATACATCAAACCTCCACTCCGTACACGCCACAGCAAAATGGCTTAGCGGAAAGGATGAACCGTACATTGTTAGAAAGAGCCAGATGTATGCTCTTAAATGCAAAACTACAGAAGCATTATTGGGCAGAAGCTGTGTCAACTGCAGCTTACATTACAAATAGATGCCCAACAAGAGCTTTAGCCTTTTTAACACCGGAAGAGATGTGGAATGGTAAAAAGCCAGATATCAAACATATGAAAATCTTTGGCTGTGAAGCATTGGTACACGTTCCAAAAGAAAAAGCTAAGAAGTGGGACTCAAAGACAAATAAAATGATATTCATTGGTTACAGTGAACAAACCAAAGGATACAGGCTAATAGATCCCAAAACAAGAAAAGTCACAATAAGTAGAGACGTGATTTTTCTAGAAAACTCAGTAAAAAGAAATTATGCTGTGTTACCATTATTAGAGTCAGCCCCAAATACCTGTGAAGATCATTCTATAGCTGTAGAAAGTATTTCTGACAGTGATACAACTTTACAGAATTTATCTGAAAGCATTGAAGATACTAAAGGTGAATCCATTGATGATTTTTACTCAGATGAAGGATCTTACGAAACGATCTCACGAAACATAGATCATACGGAATTAATGTCAAATGTAACTACAAGATCAAAAGCAAGATTATGTAAAATGCAAGAAAATACCTATATGTGTACAGAAGAAATTGCAGGACAGGCAAATGTCCCACAAACATATGATGAAGCACTATCTAATGAAAATTTTAATGCTACCAAATGGAAGCAATCAATTGAGGAAGAGCTACAGGCACATGCAAAGAATAAAACTTGGCAATTGATTGAGAAACCTGAACGGGTGCGGGTGATTGGCTGTAAATGGGTCTTCAGAATAAAAGATGAGCCATCCGGTCCGCGTTATAAGTCAAGATTATGTGCTAAAGGGTGTAGTCAGAAACAAGGCATTGATTATAAAGAGATATACTCTCCTACAGTAAGGTACGATTCAGTACGAGTTTTACTTTCAGAAGCAGCGCAACATAATTTGAATATTATTCAATTTGATGTCAAAACTGCATTCTTATATGGTGATGTTAAAGAAGACATATATATGTCACCGCCTGAAGGTTTGGATGCTAATCCAAATATGGTATGTAAACTCAATCGTTCTCTTTATGGCCTTAAACAAGCACCACGGTGTTGGAACCAGAAGTTTGACACCACACTGAAGAAATTTGGTTTCAACAATAGTCATGCAGATAGGTGTTTGTATGTTGGAAATGTAAACAACAACAAAGTTTATTTATTATTGTATGTTGATGATGGGCTTCTGCTTTCTAAGTCAAAGGATTCATTGGATACAGTAATGCATGAACTAAAGCAACATTTCGAAATGAAACAGAGTGATGCAAAGAACTTTGTGGGATTACAATTTGAGAAATCTAAAGGACATATTTTTATTCATCAGTCAAAATATATTGAGAGACTGTTGTATAAATATAACATGCAAGAAGCTAACTGCAATAATATCCCAGTAGACCCACACACCACACTGGAGAAGAGCACTGAATCTATGGATAAGAATATTCCATACCGAGAGGCAGTAGGATCATTAATGCATTTAGCTGTGGTAAGCAGACCTGACATCATGTATGGAGTTAGTTTGGTGAGCAGATATCTCAATTGTTTTAATCACACTCATTGGAACGTTGTCAAGAAAATAATGAAATATTTAAAGGAAACCAAGAATATGGCCTGTGTTATACATCATCTAAGCACAATAAAATTGAAGCTTATAGTGATGCAGACTTTGCTAAAGACACTGCCACTCGAAAGTCATTAACTGGGTATGTGTTCATTAAAAATGGAGCCGCCATAACATGGGCAACACAACGTCAGCAAAGCGTCGCTTTATCCACCACAGAGGCAGAATTTATGGCTGCTTGTTCTGCGACAAAAGAAGCTTTGTGGTTAAAAAGAATGTTACTAGATATTGGTGAATTTAATCAGGATTCTATATGCTTAAATATTGATAATCAAAGTGCGATCTGTTTAATTAAAAATGTGGACTATCACAAACGTTGTAAGCACATTGATGTCAAGTATAATTTCATTAAAGAAAAATATAATGAAAAACATATAGATTTAAATTATGTTTGTACTAAAGAACAATATGCTGATATATTTACTAAAGCTCTGCCTAGAGATAAGTTTCAGTATCTTAGAAGTAAAATTGGTATTAAGAAATTAAAATAGTTTTGTGACTACTGTATTAAACTTAATATTAATTTTGGTCAGAGTTTGGTAACTTAGTTGTGTTTTAAGTCTAGATTTTTGAGTTCAGATTGTTGTTTATGTTCTAAAGTTAAGTATGTATTTATGTGAAAGGGTTCAAATTTGGTGAGAGTGTTAAAAATAGAAAATTGAACCCTAGTTTAACAACTCATAATGAGGTTCTACTTCATACTTACCATAAATGACATCAAGCTGTCATTCTGTGTCTTTGATAATCTCTCAAAATAAAACTACGTTTTGTAAAGCAAAAGCTCTTTATTTTCATTTAATACAACATTTTTTTATTTGAAATTACCCCATAAAGGGAGATAAGGGGGTGTTCAAGTTTTTAGAGAAAAAATTCGAAATCTCCGCGAACGAAGTCGTGGGACAAATGTTAGATTCACATAATTTTCTAACTTAGCTCTATGCTCGTCAAAAGCACTTCAACAGTTAAGTACTTAGCTGCAACTTAGCAAGCATACGGCCAGTAAAGATTTACAGGTCTATGACAACTAAGTATGAGTGGTAACTTAGGGTGACTGAAAGATTACATTTCCGTATCTAAGGACTACAGAAGTTTATGGAATATCAAGTCATGAAAATTTCGGTCAGCCGGCCTGAAAATGTTTGTGACAAGTAAGTAATGTGTCTTCTAATCCTCCCAAAAACATACAAGTAGTTATACTCCATAAGTTTAGGTAGTTAAAAAAATGCGATGTATTATCTAAAAGGTTTGGGGAACCTATCTTTTTGGGCTCTTCACAAGGGACAGATTACAAAATATTATATTATTATAATAAATCTAACAAAAAAATTGTGATCAAGCAGTTACATCTACGAAGAGTAGTTTAAGAATAAATGATAAAGTTGAACATACTACATATAATAAAAGAGGAAATTACCGTGTGATCGAAAATAAATTTAATTTTGTTAGAAAGCATTTTTAAAAAAGAAAGTGTCAACTATAAAAAACCCCCTATTTACGATTCCTTTTTTAACTAACTAAACCTTTCGAGTATAAGTCATCATATGCCTAGCGTTTTCTCAACTATGTTGGGGTCAGCTTCCAGTCTAACTGTATGCAGCTGAATACCAATATTTTACATGGGACGACTACGTATCTGACCTCCACTACCCAGTTACTGGGTATCATGAACGATACCCCTTGGTAAGACTATTTGTCCACGAATGACGGCCGGGACCAACGGTATAACGTTCACCAGAGTTCAACAGAGGAGTAATTCCGTAACTTGCTATCAGTAGGAATTGGTTTCATATTGATAGTTAAACAAAATCCATTGCGTTATTTACGTTGCTGAGCTTACAATTTATTCTAACAAATGACGCAATGGTTTAGAAATAATCTTCAATCCCATTTTGATTCTAATAAATAGCGAGTTTCGCAATTAGGGTGCAGGTCTTGGTATGTAACGATGGTCACCCATCCATGGATTACTTAACTTGATCTAACGACCCGTGCGGCTCATAATACTTAGCCACAAGCCGTCCAACTACCTATATGTACCTCAGTGATATGCTCTTCGTGTGCTTCGCCATCAATGGGGTGGTCCTCGTACTCGATAGTAAAATGAAAACCACAATCCATTGTATTGTCATGCAGTCATGATTTGCAAGTGGTTGCGGTTTTTAAGACCAATGAGTTTGTGGCTACAAACGGTACACTGGTCCAAGTTCCATTTAATTCAGAATGTTAAACGATGTGAGTAACCGATTGACTAAACTTTTGCGGTTTATTATAGGGATTTGTAAACTTAGTGTTTTTGTTTTCATTATAAATTGTAAAAAGAATTCTGTCAGTCATAATTCACCTGCATCCTAATTGCGAAACGCACAATTTATCAGAATCTGAATGGGATTGAAGATTATTTCTAAACCATTGCGACATTTGTTCGAATAAATTGTGGCTCAGCAACGTAAATAAGGCAATGAATGTTGTTTAACTATGAATATTAAACCAATTCCTACCGATAAAAAGTTCCGCAATTACCCCTCTGCCCTTATCCCGATTTCTTTAGGGTTGGCGAATTTCCTTTTCTTCCACACTACTAGTAGTCGGCATCTTAATAGTCACCTCTTTTCTATCCTCATCATAATTCACACAACCATCCCTCGTTTCTTTGGTCTCCCTCTACTCTTAGTCATCGACTTAACATTTTTTCGTTAGTACCGATTGAAATGTCGAACAACCAAAAAGCAAGTTTGCGATTGACTCCAATTAATAAACGTAACTTCTATGTAAAACCACAAAACAAATACAGTTATCGTTTTAATATTTTCAACCTACCTCAATAGATATTAACATACATCAATGTTTCCCTTTATCCGATTAGCAATTCAAATAAGTTTCCTCTTTAGGTATAAAACTATATTTCCGTATTGATGACCGCGGTGATCATAATAACGGACAATCAATAATTGTAAAACATAGCAACTAGCACTCGTACGCTCATTTTACAATGTAAACAAGAATGGAATGGAAATACATTTTCTTTAACTCATCATTTTATGCAAATATTCTCGTGATTTAATACTTCCTTCAATAGGTTTATGACTGAGGAAATAGTAGTTTTAAAAGACAGTAGCTAGTTTTTCCTACGAACATTATCTACGACTACATTTTATAGATAAAAACTCCTTAGGGATAAAAGCACAGGAGTTGATATCCAACGAGGCACGAGGCTGTTCGAAGTCTTTCGCAGTATTCATCACAAATTGAGGGACGAACCAATTAATGGCTCTATCTAAAAGGCGCGACGCGAATCTCAAAGAACAGTTTCGAAAAACTTCTTGGAAATTGTTCTACAAAAGTCACGTCGCGCTGTCGCGTCTTACTGTCTGCGTGAGCCTTAAATTCAAAAGTAAGGTCCCTCGTTCGCACGGCGATGATTTGAAGAATAGTTTATAAATCTACGGTATAATTTTGGGATCACGTGGCAGTTGCATACTGAATTTGTTTTTTAACTGAATGATCTTGACGTATGATCTGAATTTTTCCCGAAAACATATCGTACGCATAGTGCTGTGTGAAAATACGGGAGCGCGTCAACTAGATAAAGTTATACAAAAAGGTTCATAACAATATACTAACCCGGAGGCGTAATTTGTGGGAAGTCTGGCCCTGCTCCACAGACTATTGTTATTGTTTTCTTCTTTAATTGCAGTAATTGTCTTAGAGACTCATGACTCGCGATGTAATCTTAGCATCGATGGTCACGCAACTTCTATATGTAAGTATGTAAACTCCTTGGAGGAGTAACTCCGTTTCAAGCTGTTAAGAATCTAGAGGCCGAAACTGGCTGGAAAAACAGATTATTAATTTGGTACAAAAAGTACTACTGTATAATAGTACTTTATGTACCAAATTAATTTTCTGTTTTGTTGTGTTCTGTTTTGATAGTATTGTCAAAACCCATAATCGCCATAAAATTAAGAGGCTATATTAATTCATTTTCCGAATAGTGCCGGACGTAAAGAATAGCACCATCCCATTTCTTCCCGTGGGTGTAAAAGGCGACTAACGGACTTACCTACTGGAGAATGGGCAGCAGCATTCTCTATGCGTTATATCACGTTACTGCGATCGTCTTCGCGCCTGCCACGCGTGGCGATTATGACAAACCCCTCCAAAAAAGTCAAAGTAGTCGTTATTGGGGAAGGCTTGTGTCTAGCAGTAGACGTCTTTGGCTGACATGATGATGATGCTACTAATTCAGAATCACTCGAATCCCGACTAATAGAAAAATGCTATTAAACTTTGTGGACTGGTACGGTTTCACATAAGTATTTATGGATATAATAAGACAATTCCAGAGATGTGTTGCAAGCGATCCTTACAACTTCGATGCTCTAACTTGATAGTTCCTCATTGAGTACAAATCATTTTATATTGACACTGAGTCTCCGTAAAAACGTGTTGTGCAATAAAATTAATTGTCTTCACATGTTTCTCTACGTTACAAACGTGTGAGATAAAATTAATATGTTTTTATTTAGTTTTTTTTTAATATTGTTTTTATTCCGAGAACTCTGGCCAGTCGTGATGTTAGCCGTCATTATAACGCGAAGAGGTTGGCATTTCAATCAGTAGAGCCCTCCCTCGCCTTGTACAATGTAATATGTTAGCAAAAACGATAGTACACCTTGCTCTTTTTAAGTAGGTATGTGAAATCTTAAATCTCAACATGAAATTGGAGAAGTCGTTCGTAGATCGCGTCGCTATCCTGATTTGATCAACTTTCTCTCTTTAAAAGAAATGGAGATGGTACATATAAGGCCTGTGCCTTTATCTCCATTTTTTCATTTAGAAAATCTTATTAACTAAGTAAGTATAGATAACATCATCACACGGAACAACTAGATAACTATACAAGATTAATTCAAAATCAATATGATTGTAGTCCTTAAGTCGTTTACTCAAGTTCAAAGTCTTCATAGAATAAAATGTATTTTGAATTACTTTATTGCGATACTGAATTAACTCCTCATTGAAACATGAAATATTATTATTGTCAATAAAAATCGGTTGGAACTAAATTGAAGATGCTCTGGCGTCGTACACTTACAAATAAGAATATATTTTAAAAGTTTATTTATATAATTAAAACAGTCGTTTAGTGGAGACTTATCAAAAGTTTCAGGAAATTGGAGCTATTAAAATAATTTTTAAGTGCTTGACTAAAAATGTTTGCCCCACGTAAAATGGCGGTTATAAAATGTTTAGTCTCCCAGAGGATGTTTTATACCTGATGTAAACTTTAATATTATTGAAGATGGTGATTGAAATATGGCCAATAATGTAGCTCTTTTAGGTAACCAAGTTTAGCAGGATTATATAAATCACTTTATCTGACTAGCTGGTCATCATTCAGTAACTATATATCGTATCGTATGTACTAGAGAATATCTGTCTATTTATAATGGTTCATTGCAATATATCAACACAACATCAGGCCTGTAATACCACAAAGCGTTAGGCAGAGGTGTTATTTTAACATTATGCACATTCACATTTTGTCAGTTATGTTTAAGTACCGTGTAATAGGGGCGACCCTATTCCAGTCAACCGGCCACAAATCCGGATTCCCGGCTGATGTTGGTAATGTTTTGATAGAAAAACCGAATAGCACTTTGCCCGAGCTGGGAATCGAAACCAGGATCTCATGCTCATTTACTGCTGATTGTTCATTATTGTCTGATATATCCATACTAATATTATAAATGGGAAAGTGTGTGTGTCTGTTTGTCCGTCTTTCACGGCAAAACGGAGCGACGAATTGACGTGATTTTTTAAGTGGAGATAGTTGAAGGGATGGAGAGTGACATAGGCTACTTTTTGTCTCTTTCCAACCCCCTACTTCCCTAAAATGTAGGGTGGAAGTTTAATTGGAGCAAAAATAAATTGAGTAGGGTATGGAAATTTGTGTGAGACTCTTATTACCTATATAACCTGGATTAATGCATTCTTAATACATTAACCGCGGTAGGACTATAATTTCGATAATTTCCGACATCCACGCGGGCGAAGCCACGGGCAAAAGCTAGTAATTTATAAACCGAAGAATGAAGATATTCTGAGCCAACCTCGAATAAATTAAGATAAGATACGGGCAAGAAAATGATGATGAATTTGACTGAGTGTGATTACTACCAGGGTCGCGAGATATGTTCGAAAGAGATACCGTGGCCCTGGCACATGGGCAACTGAAGGAACACGGGTGGGTTTTAGCTAGTAAAAGTCTGACACGCCCTCGCGCTCCATCCAAGAGCGGTAGACGTCATTTGCTGATTTCCCACCCACGAAAAAAAGGAGCTTGGTTACTTTTTTGTTTGAATGCTCTAATCTCTGAAACTTCTAGTCCGATTTGAAAAACGCTTTATGCATTTGTTAGGTCAACTCTTGAGGAAGACGATAACTATTTAAAATAACGCTAGGATCCTTAGGAGTCGAGAAGAAAAACAGAAAGAATGCTAACCGAAAAAGAAGTAAAAGTACGGGCAGGCGATGCTATGCGATGGTAGGTCGGGGAAACAGAAATTTGAAAAAGACAAGTCAAGAAGCTAGTATATAGATGATGGCAACAGTTTATTTAGGTCAATAGGATTATCACAATTTCCATAGCCTCTCGGTCTAGCTATGTCCACTTTTAAGCTAGTATGACTACGATCTAGATTGACTAGGATTAAGATTGACTTGGATCTAGCTAGATTGACTTAGATTAGGTCGAGGCCGCATCCCGCTTTTAAGAACATGGCTGATCATTTTTGTGATGTAGATTAGTCATTTATCAAAATAGAAAACATTTTTGCTGTAGTAAACTTTTTGATTTAATTACAGATTCTATTATTTTGGGAACCTTTGTTAAGTTGCATGTTATAACCAAAAAATTTACAAACACATCTACCAACGTGCACTAGGCCCACGTGGTGGATTATAGCCCATATCCTCTAATATAGAGTAGGAGTACATACCAGCAGTGGGAACATTGTAGGCTGATTAATTATGATTATGCGGAGTTTCCTATTATGAAAATTGTCGATAAGATAGTTTTTAACATTTAGGATATTTTTTATCCTAGTAGGTACAACGTTCCCGTGGGATGATTTCCGATCTCCTTGCGAAGGAACCCGCGTTCTGGAAGACTTAGCGTTGGAAAGCATCCCACATGATGGACCGATAACCTGATGAAGGCCGCAGGAATCCGCTGAATACCAGAAGCACAGAACCGGTCGAAGCAGCGATGCTAGACCTAGGACCAGCAGTGGACATGTTTAGGATGAAATTATGATGATGAAGTTAAATTAAGTTAATTCACTAATATATATATATTATAAAGATGTAGTTCTATATTACTAGAAAAAGATATAAAACGTGATGTCGATACGTAATTCAACAGAAGCACGTATTCCTATTAATAGCTGGCTAGTCAGAAATAACTATGTACGTGAATAACTAAGGCAAATATAAATAAATCCAATGTTTACTATATTCATATAAAAAACGACTAATTATAATTGTATGATTGTTTCCTGGTAATGGCTGAGCAGAACTGTGCATAAACATATGTATGGACAATCAGAAAACAAACCGTTTTATTGAGAACTATAACCCGAGAAAAATAACCCGTAGAATAAGATTGTTTAGTGTATACAGAATTTGAACACGTGCGGAAAATTTCAAAAATATTTCATTTCACTAGAAAATATTAATCTGCATGCTACCTTAGTGGTTTCCCCGTTTGATCGTGAGTATGACATTACCTGCCAGGGTCGCGAGATTCGTTCGAAAGAGTTACCGTGGCCCTGGCATATGGGCAACTGAAGGAACACGGGTGGGTTTTAGTCAGTAAAAGTCTGACACGCCGTTCCGCTCCACCCAGAGCGGGAGACGTTATTTGATGATTACCCATAGATAAAAAAAAGTATGACATTACCACTATCGTTACTTGTGAGATTAAGCTTAGCATGGTTCTGTTCAAAGAACTTAAAACGACTTAAGTTTTGTTTAAGTATATTTTTTTATGTAATCTTAAACTTAGTCGTATTCTGTACTTGATCAATACTTGGTTTTTTGGATTTCCCAATCATAATAACAGTAGAAAATTATTTGATATAAAACACAACAACATATGTAAATATTTCTTAAAAATAGATAACAAAGACATACTTCTAAGAACACAAAAACATGTGGTCTGCCGGTGCAAGACCTCAGCTATCGTGGTTAGGGTTCCAGTACTACCTTCTGAATCAGGCCCTTGATCCTACCGCCTTACGAGAGCCTCGAGAGATGTTCATCGAGGCTTTCCGTCATCAGGTCATTGGTACTCACTATAATTTTGCTTCAAAATTGTGCTCAGCTCTTTGATATTATTACCAGTGATTGTAAAACTTTAATAGTGCGCCTGTACACAAACATTATCAGACTCAGTAAATAGATATAACGAATAACCGGTATACTTCATGTGTTTAACATTTATACATCGTTTTTTGCATGACATTTTTGTCGAGGATAACTAGTTAGAACTCTTCCTAGATGTCCTACTCTACTTATATGACGTCATTGCTATGAAACAAAGATAATCTAAGGCTTAAGAATCTTGCTGACGTTATGGGTCATGCCCATAATTAGTGTTTAGTTTAACATAATATATTATTACTTTCCACAATGTGTTATCCAAACTCCGGGCTACTGAGAAATTCGGGATAAAAAACCCAGCAACATTTTGCTCGACCCAAAAATCCAACGTGGGATAACATTCTCAGCAGTAACACATGCGACCACTAGTATTACACCAAAAGTAAATAATATTTTTTCGCAGATATTGTTCCGTACCCCAATATAAAATTTATGAAAATAGCCTTAATGCTTACTAGGAAGAAACATTTCATTTTAAAATATGCAAGTTGTAAGCTCAGTACTTCTTGCAAAGAAAATAAGTAACAACTTACAACAATGCAAGAAGTAGGTACAATCTTTAATAAATGTCCTACTTATACTTTTACACACTCAATAAAACCAGAATTCTATGCTTTTCCCTGAATTCCTATTCGATAAAAGTGCATAAAAACCGTAAACTGATGTGCATTTTGTAATGATTTCCAGCTTCAGTTCCTTGTGCGTGATTAAAATGAGAAATAATTACTTATACCTAAAATTCTGTTTGATGCCTTGTAGTACTAGGTGACAAGCAAAAATAAATAGCTACATAGAAATGTCGAAGTGATAAGACGGTCCTATTCTATATTTTCTCTGAAACCTTACAATAGAGACAAACAGACGTAGTATGTATTGTAATGAATCACTATCTAAACATTTTGCAAGTAAAGTAAAACAGCTGCACGCCACAGGTATAAAGATGAAATAAAGGTACATATTTCATAAAAATACTTCGTGAATCATTTAGGTTAAATTATAATATTTAAGTATGGAATACGCTGTTTTGACTTTCTTGGGATATTGGATATTGAAATGGTGCCATGTTAAACAAGGCCCCTTGACGGAGGCAGCAAAATCTTCGGTAGAAAAGACAGGTTCTACAATTTATGTAAATACTAATTAATATACTTCATTGGTAATTCGACCTCTAAAATCAGCCACCCCGAACTTCTTCTAATAGAGAATCTATATAATTTTCTGAGACTCCAAAACGGTTTGAAGCAAATATAACGTAAGTATAAATAGTCTAGATACATACGTACAAACATCGGTTATGCAGACTCGATGTGACCCTGAACTAACTTTCCCTGCAATCATTATACAACAGCACGTATCACACAGATATAACCTGCTGGTTCGCCAGTCTCCACTAACACTCACAGAATAAACATAATATTTAAACAGCTCAAAGTCAAAACACGAAATTCAAAGACACGTCAAGACATTTTTCACATCAAAACTAACCGGAGTTTTCGCTCTGTTCGCCATTCAAAGCAACATTTACATATAGCCATAAATCGAGACTGCCGTATAAAAACGCAACGGTTCTAAGCACAAGTCGTTTCGTGTAAACGGGCCCTGCGAATTAGAAAATCTTATTGCACGGACCCGTACTAGTTATTTTAAAATTTGTTGTCCAGACACTGTCTTTAATGAAGCATGAAACTGAAAACTCGCAAGGTCGCTGTCCCAGTGCTCGGTGGCAGACAGACAATACGAGTACCTACGTATGTGAAATCGTTATGTTGATAAAATCCGTCAACAAAGAATCGGGTGACCGATGATAACTGATATTGACATGCTTCTGACGGATAGTTAATGTACATTGATTGAAGTTCATGTCAACACTGATTAATTTGAGTACATAATTGATTTGAAGAACAGGAAGGAGAGTTACCATAAAATGTGTTTGTATCATTTGATGGGTATGTTTTTTTAGAACACAGTTTTGAAATACGTTAATGCTTTAACTTAAGCATTCACAAATTCTGTAAGGTAAAGTCACCAAATTCAATAGCAAAGTCAATAGCCTCTTCACCAATTTGCCACGACATCGCGAGAACGACTCCTTATAATTGTATGATAGGTACAATGACGGCTGAAGAGTATTGAAATAGCAGACTATTTGCAGACTAATTTATATTATGTGTTATTTTTCAACAAGCACAAAGACACCGATTCTCAAATAATTAAGATCATAAAGCAGGCCATGCACTAAAATTACGTTGAGTAGGTTCTAGTTGCCAAGTATACATACTACGTGTTGGTTGTTATAGCGGCGTCGATGAGTCCCCGCGGGTCTGTGGCGGGGTCCGGGCGAGTGGCAGGCCAGTCCTCGGCGACTAGAACCAGACCGCACCGGTTAGACTAGGTTCAAACTCGATCGCACAGCTATCATTCGCATGAGGAAACCTACGCTAGCAATTGAAAGACTCCCAAATATCCACCTTACTCTAGATCGCTTGGTGTTGCCACCACTTTGTGCAGAAAGTGATTTGGTAATACCCACTTAACCTAAACCTTTCTGTTTTTCTTTCCAAAAGTTTCCTCGCTTAAGTTATTATAAAGTAGTAGCCTTGCCGTTTCTGTATAGTTTTCTTACCAATAAAATTGATGTAAAACTAAATATTTATTGTTGAATTCAATTGACAGCTCGTAAATGTCAAATAAACTATTTGTTTTGGCTATAGTCAAAACTTCAAGCGGTCTTCTGCGGTTTCTTCTGCAGTGAATTTTCCCAATATTTCACAACTTTAGGGTTAAAAACAGAACCTTTAATACATGTATGTTTCAGAAAGCATTTTGCGACCACAAAATGGTGTTTACTAAAATTACAGCCTACTTACAAACAGTTGCTTACTCTTTTTTAATAGATTCAATCAATACTTGCACCAAGAAATTATCAATTCCACTTCCCTTGGTAAATAAAAGTTTTGTATAGATTTATACACTCTATATACATAAACGACGCACAGCCAAAAAGTTTATACATTATCGAATCATTGGACATGCTTTTGTATAAGAAAATCGCTCGCGTGACGCAGTGATCGAGTTTTTTATTCGATAAACACAACTCGTTTCTTCAGAAAAAATGTATCGAGGAAGTGTTTTTTTTTTTCTTATGCCATTCTAATATGTATATTAAGGGTCGTTGATAAATGCCATTCTCGGTATCTACACGTTGTGACGTTCTTTTTGATAGCGTTATTTTTAGCGTATCATATAACTGGTACCTATTTATTGTATGTCATGTAGTGCCTACTCAGTTCATGGCGACTTCTGTGATGAAGAGAGCTCATCGCATCTATGCAGCACAATATGTATTATTTTTTTGGTTCTTAAACCAAGAATTTTCTCAGGCACTTAAGTGAAACTTTAAACCTCGAGGAAGTCATATTTTTAGGTCATTTTTATTCCATGAACAAGAACAAAAAGCTGTTTGTTCTCTGCAAACAGATCTTTATTTTTATACCACGTTAAAGCCGTTAGTACATATAGCATAATATTTACTAAACGTGATAATTAAATATTGTCCTAATGGTCTCGAGACGATTATGAGTTTTGTACCACTTCGAGATGTCATCGATGAGGAAAAATATCAGCTGCGAAGATTTTAAACGGAATTTCCAAGTAATTTGTATGAAATCAGAAGGTCAATTCTCATAATTAAAAACGTTCAAAATTTAGTCGCAGTCTCATCTCGGCGACAATCAAATATCAACAACTTGTCAAAAACGATGTGAAACTCGAGGTATTTTTGACAGGACCAGACAGAGACAAGACGGTGAACGTTCTTAAAATTACAGAAATTGCCACTATGATGTGTTGGTAGTTTTATGCGTAGTAGTTATGACGTAATAAGTAGTAATAGTGCAATATAGAAAATTGAATCTAATCACTTGGTGGTAACCGCAGAAAACGAAGGCCCATTGCATTTCTGGTCCAAGAAATGCGAAATTGCCTGCTTATTTCCAAAGATAATATTAGGCTATGTTTTCGAATAAATCGTGTACATCATGTGTCAACTTTACGTTATTCCAAACATAAAAAAATATTTTGCTTAAATATTCGTTTACACCAAGGGAACTGACGTACGCACGGCCCTATTTCCAGTACGAGCTGACTTCTCATTGTACGAAACGTCTATACAATGCAAGCTCAGCTAAAACTGGAAATGTGTAGATAGCTATATGTCGCCGTGTGTACAAGCACCGTCCCACTAGCTTGTTTGATTGTTATTATTTTAAAACGAGACAAAGAAAGGTACCTACTTTGTAAGATAATAACCGTTAATACTTTGATATCACATTATCTATACTTCAATACTAATAAAGCTGAAGAGTTTGTTTATTTGTTTAGACGTGATAATCTCTGGAACTACTAGTCTGGTTATAAATAGCTTTTCGCATTTGATAGGCAAATCCTTGAAGAAGGGTATGGTCTATTTAACATTACGCAACGACCCTTAGGCGGCGAGGGAGGTGGAAACCGCAGAGCACAGCCAGTAAATAATACCCTGAATGGGTACAAAAGCGTCAAAATGTTGAATCGATCGTTTAATCCGTTGAAAAATACGAGAACAATCCGGTTTTTAGAGTATTTTATAGCTTTCGCGCTCTTTAGAACATTGGTTGCCCCGTGGTAACGGCCGCGACTTACGAGTTATAAGGTCGTACCCAGGCAGGCGCTCTACTTTGTGTAAATTATTTCATCACCACTACTCTCAAAACGGTGAAGGAAACATGATGAGGAAACAGATATGTGACATCTACCACCCGGCACTGGGTCCTTGTGGTGAATAATGGCCTAATCTCTTTTCACAGAGAGAAGGCCTGTGTCCCACACGTGGGAACTTTATAGGCTGATATTATCTAGAGCTTCGTCACGTACACCTTGCTACCTGAGTCGTGTTTGTTCACATTTTTAAAATATAGGCAACATATTTACTTACCTGCATTTAAATATGTTAATATGTCTTTTAACATCAGACGACAACAACACGTGAGTGGTTTGTTTGACACTGTTCTCTTTTTATAACGCTTTGTTACAGATTAAGGGTCTTGGAATATTTAGTGGCACAGTAGAAGTAACTACAGGTAGATATTTTTTGCAGTTTAGGTCTTTCTGATTAGTAAACTAAATTAATCTTGTCTACACAACATAAAACTATAAAAAACGACTTAGGTAATTAAAATTACCGATCAGCAGTGCAGCACGTGATACATGTTAGCGTCGTCGCGGTACGCAGGTGGGGATCACGGAAACTTGCTCTCAACTATGTAAAATGTACGATTATCTATGAGTACGTCGGATAACATCGCCAACCACCACACCACGCAATTCCATCTAGACTGATACTCAGTTTTGTTTACTATCATTTACTGACCGCTTTGTATCACGCCACTAGCAAAGTCAGACTTACTATGATCAGTTGTATACAAGCCTTGTTTCATTAATTAAAATCAAGATAAGCTAGCAATGACTAAAGTTCTACCGGATGGCACAAGATGCAGTTTCAGATGATTCTCGTTTACCTAGAAGATGCCTATTCCTAGATCAGCGAGGAAATAATTAGTAGTTATAATTTATTAATTGAGACTGGCTTCCGCCACGCGGCTTATACATGGTGGGAAAATTTAAAGTGAGAATGGTAATGTTACGGCGTTTTGATTTATAAGACAATTAAGTATGTGGGGTTTCCCTGCACGCTCGAGGAGGCACCAAGTAAATGCTAATACAGAGGACGTTAATACTTGCAAGTAAGCTTCTGAGGTGAGCAAAATTCTAAGCAGTGTTAAGCTCAGTAGATTGCCATCTAAATGGCGACAATGTAACGTGTTACTTGCGTTACCAGTTGATTTATTTATAGAAACACTGGCGAGCCGCCAGGGTCTTTGCCTGTATAAAGTATTCAAAAACCTTTCACGAAAATCCCAGCGGTGAAAATTGTGCGACATAAAACTTGAAAATGTCGCATTCAATAATGATTTCAATTTATTGTTCATACGTCATCGTCGGTGACTTGCATGACATCATTTAAGTTGGAGGTTAAGTTGTCCAACATAATTTGTTTAATAAGCGATGGTAGATAGTGGTGCATGGCGCGCGGCTCTCGAAACTATGCGATCTTTCATGATGATCTGCACAAGCATGCTCCGCTAAACAAATAGGTTTTATCTCAAATTCTATCTTTTCCTGTAAAGCTAATTGATGTAAAGGTTCTTTATATTGGTGCAATTACAAAGGTTAGACTACGAGGTCTCTAAGTTCGTAACTAAGAATGATATTGTAGCTCATCATGTGTAAAATGTGACACCGATGATAAATGGTGGAATCTGTTTTAATAAGTATGGAAAGTTATGCCGATGGTACCATAGGTAAAATACGAACCATCAAATATAACAAAGAACCGTCCAATGTAATTTTGCAATGCAACATGAAGTGTAACTACGAGAGATTCTTTCAGCGTGTCTTATTGGTTATATGAAGTGTCTATTGGTTTCCCTAATCTGTACTTGGGGCGAGCTCTTAGCCGGTCAACGAAGATACGGACCCGGACGAACGTTTTACGAAACTTCAGAGTGAATCCAACACCGGTCTAAAACACACCGGGTGTACGGCAAACTGTCACATCGTATTGGCATGTATGACAATACGATGTGACGAATAAACTTTTTGAACGGGCCAAAACACTTCAGGATAGTGACATCTGTTAAATCGTAGTGTCAATCATTCTTAGGTCCCCCATCATTCTAATTTTATGTCCGAACTACGAATGAATGACAAGATTTTGCCCATCCAAAAAAGTCTCCTGAACTTTATGGTTGTAAATTTATATTTATTTTATTTTTAATTTCCATAGAAAAACCCAAATTGGACGCGCATGAGCACGTATTTTTTATATGTACATAATTTTGCAAGATTCAAAGATAGCAAATGGTCATATGTTTTTGTTCTTTCTTGATTTTGTTTTATTTATACCGAATTACTCGATACTATGATCGCAAATTATAGTGTTTGATGAATTACTGCTAATAATGTATTAGTAGGTACGTACTTATGCTACGTTTTGTTATTTTTATTTTTTAATTTGCAACTTCTTTCAAATGTTCCTTAACAATATTTTAGACGACGACCTGGCAACTCGTGGTTACAATTAGCAATATATAAACGTAGTCATAGCCAAAGTAAAATGAAAGTAACAATAAATCCAATAAACTTGCAGTTTCTATTGCTTTGGGCTCTACCGCATCCGCAAGAATAATACTCGAATAATGCTGCAAATTTGTAAGTCCCTTAACTTTGCAAGTTTTTGCTGCACACGAAACGTGTCGAGGTAAATTACATTATAACAACCTAACCTAATGGCAATACAATTTAGTAGCGTCGGTATTCATCGCTCATTATCTTCTGATGCCTGTAAATCACGGCGCCTGTACGCATGAGAACTTTCAAGTTTAACGTCCATTGCGCACTACCCAAGATCTTTGCTGAAAGACTTGATACGCAAGTAGCAAAGGACTTTATCCTTCGCGTGTAGCGCACACAGAAGCAAGATATCAATAACATAATTACTGTAATTAATTTGCAAGTGAAGTCAGCAATGGTCACGAATGTTGTGCAATGTCGTCAACCTCGTGCTCTGCGTACCACTCGTAGTAGAACGGCGTGATGAAGCGTGTACGTATATTCGCACACGTATTTCGTTTCAGATTGCGATATGTCTTAGCACTCGGAGTGGATTCATTACAGTCAGCAAGTCAAGATGTTGAGGCAGATCTGGTCATGGTTGCGTTTTTATATAGAGGCACTGCCGAGGCACAAAACCAGTTTGTGACCAACCAATTATCTTTCTTCAAACAGTCACACTTTCGTAGTGTAGCTTTCAAGTTTTATTTCTAAGAGCAGTTGGTGTTTCTACCATCCTATCTTCTTAAAGTCGAAGTGCGAAAAGGCGAATTCGCGTTAACAGCCTTCAAAATTTTAAGAAATAAAGGGGCAACCTAATGTAAAAATAAATTTAAATCACCGACACGAACACGACATTATGTTTATACAGACAAGTCTATTGTGGTGTCCGCAAAAACTGTTCATTTAACTTTATTTGTGCCGAATACTAAGCTGTGCAAACAAACCCATCGGTCTCATTGTGTTCGCCTTTAATACGATTGTTATTGGTTACTTTGCGAAGGTGGACGCTGACTTATTGTTTGTACGACTGCACTGCATGGGGTCGAGCAGTCTGCGTCATGTGCAAACAAAAATGTTACATTTTCTATGTTGTTGATGCGATGCAGACTTTTGTAAGACGGTAAAATATTTTAAGATTGGCTGAGGAGTTAGGACCAGTGTCATACTATAAGATTTTGTCAAGGGTTATAAGATAATGGTCATCAATAATAATAGAATTTAAGAAAATAATGTATTTTGACAGTACTGTGTGTACAAGAAAGCAGGTTTAAAAGTAATCACGTTATTCATAAGTACGTGAAGTATAACAAAAAATTTCACCGATACAAATGTGTAGGGATTTTTTTAACGTAATGTTAATAGCCTATTAGATAATAAGCCACTGAACTCAAATAATACAAAAAATAGACAAGACTACAAGAGCATTGCAAATATAACTCCACCAAGAAAAATCTACATCCTATTTTTTTAAAGATTCTTAAATATTCTTTAAAGTTTACGTAACAAGCCCTTGAAAATCATACGGCATCGTATCGAGCAAGTTTACTCACCTCAAACGAGTATTTTGTAAACACTTTAGTATTGAGCGACTAATACATACTGTTTTTAGTGTTGCGAAAGTTGGTAAAAGTTAAGCACGGCCTAATGAGGGGTAATTAATATTCCACAAATAGCTGTTGGTACTTGTAACAACGCTAGATAACACTGGATCACAACCGGTTGCTGTGGTCTTCATGAAAATATCTTACTTACTCGTATTTATCTGCTTGTCCGATTTCCCCTGCGATACTATTGCATTGAGGGCTAACATGATATGAAAAGTTACTTTACGCTTTTCTTTTCCGTGAGTTGCCAGATGTAAAGAATAGCACCTCCTCTTCTCGTGGGTATCGTTAAAGGCGACTAAGGGATTAACAGGATGGACAGCAGTGTTTTCTATGCATTTTACCGCCATACTGCGATCGCCAATCCACCTGCCATGCGTGGCAATTATGGCAAACCCCCCAAATTGGAGGAGCCATATATGCAGCACGTCTTTCGGCTGAATGATGTTAATGATGATTGCAGTTTTCTATTTAAAAAAAATAAGAACCTCTATTCATAGAAAAATCGCTCACAAGTCACGTGTAGCATTAGGGTTATCACTGGGTCATCAACATTATCTAAATAACCAGTTTCCTTCAGCAACTCGTATACTTTCTGAAAATATTTCATATCATAGTTCGTCTTAACAATCATTTACCTACCTACTTCGCCCATTGTCTGTGTATCTGTGATAAATGTAGGTACTGTGATTCTCACATAATCACATAGATGTTGGAAGTACATTGTGTTTTAATAAACTTCAATAATAGTGAGGCGAAGTATGTCCGCACTCCGCGACTGTCATCCTTGTGAATCAGTGTTTTAATAAATTGTATCGCTTCAGATCCTCTGAATGATGTCTGCTACATTGTAAGAAACGCGTGAACACAAACAATTATAACTAGGCTTATTTTCCCCTGATGATCTGTCAAAAGACTAACCTGTGTTTGACAATCAGTCGTACAAAGACGTATCGTATAACCTAGTGACTGTGTTGTGGACGACCGGGTTGCGGCCATGCAAAATACTGGCGTGGAGCTGCATCCGGTTAGACTGGAAGCCAACTCTTAACCTTACTTAAGGCTAGGCATATGACGATGATCCGTTAAAAGGCTAATTAATTTTGTTCAATTTTATGTCGATTAATCATTTCAGCCAAAAGACGACCACTGCTAGACATGGAATCCAACAAACTTTGACCGACTTCTGGCATCCAGCTACACTAGCAGTAGATATTTATGTTGACCGAACCCTAAATATAAACCCAACATGCCAATGAAAGATAGGTGTAGTAATATATTATGTTGCGATGTAGACTTTTATCTATTATATATCAAGTGACGATCTTAAAACCTATCTTCAGACGAGGATTCCGTTTTTAAGTAACCAATGGCATTTAATAAAATAGTGAAAAAAGAACACACATAGTTGGTACGTACAAAGAAAACATAAATAATAATAAAACAAAAAAAAAAATGGACGCGTATAAAATCGCGATATATTTCCATCAAATCAAGAGCTATAAAAATACGAAGATTCAATAAAGCGTAATCCAATTAAGGTATGTTTTATAAAACCAATCAAGTGAATTAAATCTCCTCATAAAATAAAACTAAATTATAAAAGTACATTCAATAACGGATTTGTAAAAACGATTAATGTACCTATTACAATTTAAGAAGGATATGTCGTACCTACATTAACCTAAATTTATGTTGTCAGTCGTTTTAAGTAATGATTTACACTGTATCATAATTACTTACGCCATGTTTCAAGGTGCCCTTTCGCCATAAAAGTTGGATGGTGTTTGTCCAAAACGTGGTAATTAATTTTTGGGCTCGGCTGGCGCCACTGATAGGGCCGTTGGGGACCCTCAAGCGGCGGAAATACTGTAACCTCATTGGTATCAGTTCTGATAGCCATGGGGCCCGAACACGCGTCTCCTCTTTAAGAAAATTCCTCGCCGAGTGGTCGACACCTCACGTGACTACGTGCTCGTTCTGTGAGCTAAGAATTAGCAATTCAACGTGGTAACGTGTTGTCTTAAATATTGTATAAATTATTAAGCTCTATTTTGGTTTTTGTTTGTGTATCTTCAGAATAACTAATTCTACTACCTACTATGAGGGTAGTCGTCTAACAAAAAATAATCACGTTCCGCAAGTAACCCTACAAATGCAACGCCCATTTTTCTTGTATTTTTTTTGCTTTTATTTGGGTTTAGTTCGCAAGACTTGTGTAAAAACTGGTTGATGTAAAGATAATACCCAACGCATCGACCTTTTAGTCATGTTATTGCTAGAATGTCAGCAGCCTTAGATTGTAAGTTGTAAAGTCTAAGGTTTAAAGTTTAGATACCAGAAGAGTGCGAGCTCTTCACGCTTGCTTTGACACGACAGAAAAAAATCATCTGCTTTAAACCTGTTTTTAACATCCGATTATTCAAACCACTATACGGTAATTATTATTTATAATTATGACGGTTTAAGGCAAATTAAATGAATCTATGATAAGAGCGACACGTGCTTTTTGTATGTTCATTTAATACTACTGAATTAGATGGCGCAGCAGAATGCTCTTTCTGCTGTGTCATGTCAACTATGAATGACTTATTATGGTTATTAAATGTAATTGTAAATCAAATGTTGTCTTTATAATAACATAATGGACACTTGTTTTGTAACATTCCTCAAGTAGGCAGCTCATTCGGAAATTCTTGAGGCGCACCTGTGCAATAGTGGCTTTGGGTTACCGGTTTGACTAAAGACGATATTTCTCAGTAAATCGTTTAAATAAAACTTCAAAGTAATTACTTTGATAACTATATCAATTACCTATTCTTAAAAAAATAAAAGCGATGTAGCAACATGAAACGATATACTAAGTGCCCAGTATTTTCTATTTGAAACAAAGTATTATTTTGATATTTATTTCGGAACTAGATTCTTTTTCCTCGATGGTTTCCAAAAAATTAAGAAAAATATGTATTCCAAATTTTTTGCCATCTATTCTCGAGTCACTGACACGAGAAAAAAGAACAGCAAAGTATAAAAAATGGAGTTCGAACTCGTTTAGCACGACAACAGACCATTCAATGGCTTAACAACACATTTACGAGAATGCTTAGCACGGTTAGGGTTAACAACGATATCGACATACATGTTCTTCGCAATGTTGCATTAAAAAGAAAAATCAAAATGTTCTTTGAAATACGTCCTGCTCTACACTGTGTTACAAGAAAATCAACCGCACTTGTTTTTTCATTTGATTTAAAATATTGCTTAATAGCAACCCTAGGCATACTGAAAGATAGCATCTAGATGGGACTATAATTACCTCGCCAAGAATAACTTGATTATTAATGGCCTCAGCTAAATCTTCTATGTACCATGGTGACTAAGGTTTTATAATAAATATTTACTAACAAGTAAGCCCCAGTTAATTAACTGTAAACAGAATGCCCCCAAATTTAATTACATGCTCACGTTTGTTTGTTGCCTTCCCAAATCATTTAATTTACCACTCTAAAAAGCTAAGAATTTAAAGCAATTCAATTATTATTTTTATGTACAATTCTACCAAAATATGGTAATAAATTCATCTGTCTGTAAAATATGAATAATTCAAGCTTTATCCTTGATAGGTTAGCCTGCTAGTTTTTATTTTCTCTTTATATACCTTTGTTTAATTGAATTCAACTACTCTAATATGTCATTTAAAATATACAAAGATTACTCATGTGTGTGCTCTTTTATTTATTTTGTGTGAGGTATGACATGTATGAATGATAAATAAATCACTATTTGTGTTGCTACAATGCGTCACATGTACCTATTTTACCACAAATGCTTATCGCAAAATTATGGGTGGATGTTTTTTTGTCCGGCTGTGTATTAAGACTCAATGAATTACATGTCACTGTTCTGATTTGATTGCCATAAATCATCAGTAGCCATTATTTTGTGGTTTATCGCCAGAAAAAGAATATAACTTATTTATTTTCTTCTTTTATTTTATGATTATAGGTTTTTTCCTCTGACAAAACATTGCGATTTTGAAGTCTTGTAGGTACAATTATTTCTACATAACATAACTTAGCGGTTACAAACACTTCCATACTAAGGGTATTTTCCCATTGATAAATATCGATGTTATATATTTCTCGTATCGATGTTACATCGTTCCATATCTTTGGCATTTATCATTGTCTTTCGACACGTGTATTTCTCTAATTTCCATGTTATACCTCCTTTACGTTTTGATAGGCACTTGATACTTCGCACGGTGCACAGATATTAGATGCCTGACATTTTACGCAATAATATACTGTGTGAGTACAATGTTATAATGGAAGTTGATGATCTTGGGCAATTTATGTGGAATTTTTCATATCGTCTGACCATGTGGAGCAATGGATGTCAGTTACTTGTTTGACATTAATTTAAGGTCTCTCCCTGAGGACCGACACGTACCGCAAGAAGGTTACAGGGTCAATGTTAATTTGAAACGAATCATAAACGATGAAACTCTTAGCGATGAGGTGCGGAATACTAATGACTATATTTTATTGACCGTACTAACAGTTAAAATTGTTTTATTACTAAAACAGCCGCAAGGTCACCGCGAAGATTCAGCCTTCTACGGTTTTTCTAAATATTTATACGTCGGCCCCTCAACTATGACATTAGAAGACGGACTTCCGCGAGTTTGCAAATAAAACTTTGCCGGAGAAAGTTAAAATGTGAAATCAGATGTACTCGTATGCAAAAATATATTTGCCTTGGCGGTAAAGGACCTCTTCCTCACTCGTTGAAGAGGTGTGTGCTAAATTACTTCGAATTCAGACGAACGTTGTTTTTTGTTGTAATTCAAAGAAATCTTTGGTGTTATTCATTTTAATTAGTGCTATTAAAATAATGACTGACATTTTTTGTTATTTTTTGTAGTTCCTAAATGTTAGAGACTTCTTTAAGTGTCAAGAGCTATTTTTAGTTTACTAATCGCATTCCTGATTGATTTTTATCTAATACTAGGTTTTACTAGCGATTCCGCTCGCATATTATACATATAGACCTTCCCTTGAATCAATCCGTCTATTGATGAGGACCACATTAAAATCCGTGGCAATTTAAAATATCTAAGCGTAGGTACAGACGCGAGAAGTGACTTTTGTTTTTGACTATTTAGAGAAGAGAAGGTGATACTGCCGCGCACCCAGTGGAAGATTTGGTAAATGGGTAGCTGTTTCAACGTAGATAAGTCGAAAAACAAAATCAAGGTAGACTAGTGCATATTTTCAAGACCACAGACGCTGTCTTATATGTGGCATGATGCAAGAATTTTAGTCATACATAGTAAAAGAAATATTGATAAATTTTTGTTAAAAATGTGATTTATTTGCATCAAAAATAAACTTAAACCAGTGATTTAGCTATACTATTAAAATTTAGTATTTTCAACCAGCTCAGCCAAACTCAAAAACATTACAAAAGGAAAACGGTTCCTTACATACGATGTTCATACCTTAACGCATGCCATCAATGAACCATGCATACCACTTTGGATCTTCAACAAATACCAAGGCACTGATCATGACGCGTCAAGGGAACAACAATACTTGCATACTAAATTACCTGTAAGTATACCTACTTACTACCATTCAAATATTGTGAAATGTCACAGCAGTAGAACTTCCTGCAGCGTGCACCATCGTCTATTAAGTATTAAGAAAATATAACATATAACACCACGACTGTATTCCCCACAGGGTTAGACAGAGAAGGAACCCACATTTCTAGTTATGTTTAAGTTCCATGCAATATGGGGCGAGCCTATTGCCGTCAACCGGGTACTATGGGCTGCTAGTGAGACATTCAACTCGATAACGCCTTACCCGATCCGCGAATCCAAGGCAGGACCTGATGCTCAGTAGTTTCGCTTTCGACTACTAGAGCTACGAGGCCGTCATCATATATCATGAATTCATGATACTTTCAAGTTATGTGGGCTAATAGATTAATACGAGAAGCCTAAACTCCTAAATTAAATTGTACCCAAATCTAATGAAACATCAGTTTTTGCCCACAATTAGGACAGTTATAAATAAAATGCCATAGAGGTATAAAAAAACATGTACAAACAAAGTGAAGCCCTGGCTCCTGCACTAGGTAATAACAACTGTGTTACAGGAGCCAGTGTCTTTTACGAATTGGTTGCTTCTTGATTTTATGCAATACACATCGTTCATATGAAAATTTACTTTACGATAAAAAAAAGATAAAAAAATTTAAATAGGAAAATTTGCTACATTCATTATTAAAATATTTTATTTCAATACTAGCTCCTGCCTGCGACTTCGTCCGCGTAAAATTTTTGTTCCGGGCCCTTCCCGTCGCGTCGAATCGCCTGCCCGTGCGATATTCCCCGTTTTTGCAACATTTTTCATTACTGCTCCGCTCCTCAGCTTAGCGTGATGTTATATAGCCTATAGCCTTCCTCGATAAATAACCTATCCAACACAAAAAGAATTTTTCAATTCGGACCAGTATTTCCTGAGATTAGCGCGTTCAATCAAACTCTTCAGCTTTATAATATTAGTATAAATAGATTATTGAAATAGTTATTAAAAACATGATAAAAATAGTAGTAAAAATTGTGATGCGAATTGATTTAATTTTGAATAGGCTGGTAATAAATGCTAGATTATAACTGAATTTTCAAATCTGTGTTAATTGGCTATTTTCAGCCAATGAGTCAAGTTTATCTGAAATATTTTCCTTAATTTGTTTCTTGAAACAAACATTCAAAGGTAAGTACTTGCATTGGATTTTCCCGTTATCGCTTGAAGCCATTAACAAATTCATACATGCACGCACATTGCAGTAACTTAAACGATTATTACGTTGTAAAATTGAAGAACTGATAATATAACCCCCCTCCATTAAGTATGCAATATCTCTAACTTATGTGGGTACTTAAACTTATGTGCTTTTTGAAAATTTACTGTCAATTTATTGATTGCATTTTCGTGTTTGACTAGCTTCGGTAATCCCACGGGAACGTGCTACCAGGACAAAAAATACTACTTATAACATCAGCTATACTGCCAGCTGCCAAAATTGGTTCAGCCGTTTCGGATATTACATAGAAAACACAGACACACAAACAAACAACAATTTATAAAAATGTGTTTCTGTTAATCGTACCATACCTATACTTTTAATAAAAAATTACGAAAAAGCTGTTGTTTTTATATTTTTACACACTCTTCAATTTTATTTTTACTACCTAAGTATGCATGTACAAATATGCCTTGCTTTTAAGGTAGTGCGGCACCTTTATAGAAGGAAAGTAGACAAATCAACATTGTTTAAACACTGCTACTGAACACGCACTTGTATCTCTAATCAAAGCATTGTATTCAATTCCAACTTAGTGAGCACCATTTTTTACCTCAAAGACTGCCTGAAGCCTTAAATCATTTAAAGCTAAAGTAGGTAAGTACCCAACGTTGATGATAAATCTCTTTGATAGTTCCAATTTGCCGCGTTTCATATATCCAATAGGATCAATCTGAGCGCTGTCAATTAGATTCTGATCCGAACCGTAAATGAATGAAAAAAGCATCGCGCAGTATCTTCGCCTGCGGGCTTCGCCATATTAATTATAATAACCAAATTTGAATCAACGTAGACTAACAAGGAGACGGCAAGAGTGTTGGGTTCTTAAATCGAACGTAGGTTCCGCGTGTAGTTAGTACTCAGTGAGTGTATTCATATACTCAAACCCTAGAGCGCACTATTTCGTCATTGTCGACAAAATTTGTGTTTTTCTTGTTTTTATGATAATTATCATCCAGATTTGTGTATTGCTAATGATGAATGATTGAACGGAATTGTTTATAACGAGTTATTAAATTATTATTTGAAAAAAAGTTTTTCTTTCTTCAAACTTCAGGATCTTTTTTCTTGGCAATGACAAGCAGTGCGCTCTAGGGTTTGAGTATATGAATACACTCACTGGGTACTAACGACCTCCGGTCGATTTAAGGACCCCACCACTCTTGCCGTCTCTCTGTAAGTTGATGTCTACACTGACGTTATAAAACCGCAGCGAATTTTTTTTTTCGACGCTCTGATCTTCACTCGCGCTAAACTCTGTTGGTTTCTCAATGTTCGGTTCAACACCGACAGTGGAAAATCCAGTACACAAAAATTTTCATCGCGATTTTAATACGTCCGTGAGTATTCGACTAAGGTGTTTAAGCTGATAGTCCGAAACAGGCGAATTATGTCTTTTCGTGCTAATGATCGAGCGAAAGTGGCAGAAATGTCATTATAAAATTAAGTGTGAATTTCGAAAACGTCTTCAAAAGTTCAATTTCCTAACGGTGACCGGTCGACGTCATAGCCAACGGCTATTAAAAAAACTTCATCATTTATAATCACGTGGTAATTTTAAAAACACGTGACTATGCAAGCGAATAAAATGAGACAGGTATTTGAATGAGCAATAAAACTTCCTCAGCGTCCTTATCGCTTTGAATATTAGCAAGAAACCCGAAGAAGTAGAATTCGATATAAATATTCACACATGGACTGCGGTTTACTTCAACGAATATCGAATCAAAAACAGACTGCGGATTCACGAATGATATTTAGTCACGAGCGTAACGGCTTTTATCAATCATCATGCAGAAAGTGAATTTGTCCAAAAGATTTACATATGTTAGTGTGAGAGACATCATTTTGTAATCAAGGCTCCCGCAGCCAGAACTCCAGTAGCACCATTCCCTTGAATTTTTTAGAGAAATTGTGCTACCTATAGTCGCGTCGCGCCTGTTTGCAGGTGGCTTTATCCTCAAATAAGCTGCATAACCGATGAATATTTTAGTTCTTAGTCACGAAGAATGTGGTCAGTCGTTGAACTGCGCAGGTAAATCATTAAAAAACTGACATAAGTCAGCACGTGTTTGACAAAATATTATGGCTCACCGTTAATGATACATTGCCTATTTATTGTTAATTATTTTTCTGATGTGTCATATAGGACGCCTCAGGTAGCTACCTACTACCTCATACCTACTACCGCAATAAAGGTAAATTGTTATGTGGCGAGACAGCCGTGTTATTTGCCATTTAATTATTATTTTTATGTAGGTTGTTGTTTGCATAAATAACAAAATGCTCGCAGGAAAAATCTGAAAAAATGTGGTTACATCAATGATGTTTGCGTTTTTTACTTATTTGACAAAGAGCGTAACAGGTTTATTTATATCATAAGTATTACACAATTTATGTACAAGTCTTATTAGTGAGTGTCGCTTTCTTTATTAGATACTGTTGGGCAATAAACGGTGAACTGCTACTCACCTATATTCTTACTGTAACATCTAAGTATAGGTACAGTAAACCGCACATTGGTGATAACAATTTGACATTAACAGCGCCCACTAAGGGTATTTTTTGATGTGCAACTGTTTCTACTGATGTGTGACTGTACATATTTACTGTGTTGATAAATAGTATTCTGTTTCTGGTCATCTGATATGTGACTACTTACTCACTTATCTCATTACTAATTAGTATTTAAATAATTAAAAAGCTTGCAGGAAGAGCTAATTGACAATTTGATGCTAATCACAGTAATCATTAATTAGAGACAGCACGCTCTGTGTTAAAAATCGACGTCGAGGACGTTCCTAGTGCGAACTAGAAACGTCTACAAAATTACAAACATTGTGTTATAAAATAATTATACTTAAATAATTATTTTCAAGTAAAAACCCAGTAAGTACCTACCTATCTTTCGCGCTAATCGTAATCATTTTCTTAATGATGTTCTTATACATATTTTATAAAGATAAATCTAAATGTAGATACCAGTTTTTAACCACAATCTAACATACCATCTCGTGCTGCCGAAAGACAGTGTTTTTTGTGTAACATCATACTCTAAAACTCTTGGTCCCCAACTACCCAGAATATCTATCATTTAAAATTGATTTAACTTTGACTGGGCTCCTACCCTATAAAATATTTGAAAATTTTCCATCCATCTTGAACGTCACACTTGGCGCATTGAGCAGACTCCTCGCGACTCATCCATCAGGATATTTGAATACAAGCCATTCTTACGATCACTATTGCCTATTGTTCCACAGATGAGTGTCGTAACGAAGAATCGCTTATCGATCAGACATGGGTGGCTTCGACTAACGATTGTTATATAAATTAACCTTAGAACATATTATATGGTTGGGTCATTGGTTGCGGATTTGGCTTCGGTCTACCGTTATGGGTGGCGAATAAAAATTATTGTATGCTATTGAAACCTAAGAGGTCTGGTGCCCTGAGACATTAGCACGGGGTCGAGGTAGTTTATGTAGAAGGCCAGAATATCTGAAAGATGGTAAGGTTTTGGCCCCGAAATGGTACAGCATACAGGCGAATCCTTCTTCCTATTATCTATTATAATATTATACATGTGAAAGTTTTGATCTTTATTAGGTACTCAATTACGTAAAAACGGCCAAATGGATATTGATGTTTGGCATATAGAAAGCTTAAAATCTGGATTAACACATACTATACTTTTTATCCCGGCGGTATGTTTCCGTGAGATAACTTTAAACCTACTTGTGGGCATAGACGATGGTAAAACTAGTAAATAATAATTACGAAGCATTATATTGCCACCCAATTCGCAGTTATAGCTGAAGGCTACAAAATAATTATTATTCTATACACAATTAATAACTCATTAACCCAGAATTCTAGCTCACAGTTCTTCAGTTACAAAAACCTAAGTGCAATGATTAGTTTTGTTTGTAGCATGTAGCGATGAGGCGCAACTATGTACCCATCGCAGCAAACTTGTTTGTGGTACCGTTCTTGGCTAGGGTGAGAGTGAGAGCAATCACAGTTGCAGCAGCCGCGCTGCCGGGCGCCGTCCGTCCGACTGAAAGTGGCGCCGGCTACACCAGCCGGTTTACTTATCTGTCTATTTCGACATAACATTGCCTTTGAGACTATTTTCTTCAAGTCAATGTAGATGCACAGCTTTAACACCTCTATCTAAATATCTATATGATTTCGTCGGTATGTATGTCACGTAGATACACACGTAAATAGCGAATGCAATAAACCTGATATATTTCCTAAGCTACTTGTCATAAGATGAATGGCTAATTAAAAAGATGAATAGATGTCGTGTATATCTTTTGTAAATTGCCTATTGCCACATCTGAAACTCGAGATATGGTAGGCCATAAGGTTACATGTTTGAAGAAGATGCTTTTCATAAATTATGTGTAATTGAAAACTGGTTGGGTAATAAAAAATCTTGTACTTTTTCACACTGCCTAATGCTGTTATTGTTTACGTCACGTACATTTCATCTAACACAGGTCGCAGCCACAATCAGCTATAAGAGGATATATCCAATTAATGTTTCCCCTTGATGATCACGTCATTCGAACTGAATTAATCCGACCTTAATATAAAATTATGTAAATCCATTTTCAAGTAAATCACAGATGCATGATTATTCCTCATTCGGCGGCCTTTCGGCAAATTTTTAGTCCACAATAATGAACTTCCGCTTGTGTGTTTACCGGAACATCATTTGTATGCATAACAGGTATTCTTTCGGGTCGAATCGATCTTCCTAGTTGAGGGTCGTCCATCTTGAGGTTACTAGTGAGGTTGCCATTATTATGTATATCGAATACGAATAAAGTGGGTTGTTTTCGATCGAGATCTGATAAGAGTCTTTTGGGTGATGCTAGAATAATAAAATTGCGACGAAAATTCGCAATCGTGAAGAAAATGATGAAATCATTTAGAAACGAATTCTAATAATATAGCTGTTAAACATACTACTCTTAGTGGCTCTTTTATTCAGTATTCGTTTGCTGAGCATGATAGTATGATTTCGCAAGCTCTATATTATGCTAAGCAACCTCTAAAGCTTTCTTATGGAAGTAGCATATTATAGTTTTAGTCAAGCTCTAGATACAATATTTAGACTTAGTTTTCCAAAGATTATGAAAAAGAGTTACTGAACAAAGTGATGATCCTTATCCCCCGGATCTCAGTAGAAATGGGCCTTAAAGATAGATTCTCATACAATATAAGTAAATTATTGTACTATATAAACAAAGTGCACCGCACATACAACGTCCTAAATTAAATAACGCAGTTATGAGTAAAATTACAAGCTGTGGCCACAAGTCTCGCACGTTTTCTTTGTTTGACCGATTTATTTAGAAATTAACGGCTGTCGGAGACCAGGAACCGATGTCCTAGTTTGTGTGTTTACTGTGTGCAGAAGATAATTGTTGGTTAGGAGTTTTTAGTTAAGCATATACGGAGTTAGTGTGCGGGATGCTGAGGTATGCGGGAAAACGTTATCGTCTAGTAGAAGCTTTAAATTAAATTGTTTACCACAAAACCATATAAACATTTTAAAACTAACCACAAACCCATCATCATTTTAAAAAATCTTGTTTATATTTCAAATGAATACGCTAACGTTACAATGACTTCCAAATTATCTCCATTTTGGCATTTTCAAAAGCCATTACAGATTTAGGTATAATTAAATATTGTTGTTGGGGAAAACCCGTTGTTGTAAACAGAAATCTAGACTTTCAACAGGCAGTGCCTTGCACGGATTGAGGAAGATTTCGTGTCTAGAATTAAATGTAGTCACAGCGAGAAACTTCGGTACATTTTAAATAACCACGAGAAAAAAGAAGTTTTTAAAGGTGCTGATTACGGTCATTATGCCCACCAAATATGCCTGTTCATTCGTAATGAAACTGTTTTCACGAACACAACACAAAAGTGCGCAAAGAAGGCGGGCCCACTCCGTCCGGTTATCAGCCAACTTGACGGGTGAAATCATGCATGAAATACAGGCCCCCATTAAAATACACGAAGAAATATTTTTTAAAGCAATAAAATCGTCCTCAAAGTTATCTGAAGTTTAAGAAAAGATACTGAAAGTGGAACGGACAACGTTGCCCAACCGGCTCCAATGGTCTTGTTTTGGTCACTTAGTCAATCACTCAAATTATGCCTAAGTTGATTGCAAAAAGAGATTCTAGAAATAGATGAACATTTTCCAAAGTTATAAGATAAATTTCACTACAGATTCTTTCAGATGTTTATTGAGCGTATTATTATTTGAGCGTGTTCTGTCACCAACTAAGTAGGTGTACAAGCAAGACAAGTTTTCTAAAGTTACATGTACAACAATGTTGTTTTTCAACACCGCATAGCAACCTAGATATGAATACAAGTAATATTATAAAAATGGAAACGTGATTTATTCGCAGAACTTCTATATAATTTAAATTAACGTGATCACGCTTGTTCTATGCGAGTTGTATTCCTCACGTACTAATGACATTAATGATATTAATCTAAGACAACACTGTCGAACTTCGACGAACATCGTCGGGCTTCATCTTCATCTTTTCAGACGAAAGACGTCCACTGCTGGACATAGGCATCCCCTTAGCTCCGCCACTGCCACCGATTTAGACCGGAGGCCATCCAAAACTACGTCTTCCGGTACGTGGTCGCCACTCCAGAACCTTTCGGCCCCATCGGCCATCTGTTCTGCGAGCAATGTGCCCTGCCCACTGCCACTTCAGGTTAGCAATTCTTCGGGCTTGTAATCCACAAAATATGTCAGTTTGCGCATGTGTCGAGAAGCTTTGCTATAGTTCTGCTAAAATGAAGCAACCCAGATAAAATTTTTTAACATTTCCCGATCACACTAATTGTAATAATTTTGAACGTTAGTGTTGAATATAAATATTATAAATATATACTAGGTGTTGTCTTAGGTGTCTCAAGAAAAAGATGATTGGAAAGATTTGGGGAGGCGGTTACTCAGCAGTGAGATAATGCAGGTCCATATAAAAAAAAATATTGGACTGATTTTGCAGGTCAAAAGATTTTCATTTGGAATATTGAAAAAGTTGGAGGGACAAGTCATGTGCTCGATGAGATCGGCAAGGTTGATAAACTTTCATAGAAAATTTCGTCCCTCTTTTTTCATTTAACTTACAGAGGGTTAATTTTTTTCAACACTCCTTCCTAAGTGATCACACTGATCACTTTCGCTTTATAAGGGACCCTTTTGCAAAAGAAATTCTTTACGTCCGGCACCACACGGTACCTACTAATAAAAAATCCAAATCTTATCGAAACGAACCATCCCACAATCTTGGATTGGTTCGTTATGGTAGAACTATACTAAGTTTTCTTTGCACTCGGATATTGTATTGTTGAATTTATAAGTGTGAAATAAAGTGTGCTTAGCCTGCTTCCTGTACTCATACTTATGGCAGTGATGAGATTTTCAAAGGCAATATTATTGCATCGTGTCTTGTTGAAGAAATTAACTTTGAATATGTTTAAGTAAAGCAAACTGACTAAATAAATACAGGAAATAAAATTACAACTCATCAAAATAATTCTGTTACCTGCAGTGCAAGACAGGAAGTATTTTTTGTTCTGCAAGAGATAAGTTAATTTCTGATAAGTTAATTGCACAAGTTTATGCTATGACTAATCGCCGATTTAGGCATCTTATGTCAGAGATGAGGCTAAAAGATGAGATTAGAATATTGATTTCTTGCTAAGATAAAATAAACATTTACGTACTTACATTGATAATCTTGTTGCTCACAGCTTATATACTTCCTAATGAAGTTAATACTTTTAGAGGAAACTTTACTTATAATCTAGTAACAGGATAATAAATAAAATAATTTGAAAATGTTTACTTAAAAAAAAAACAGGAACAAATAATATACTGGATGAAAATTGTGCGTTGATATCGCAGCAAATGTAATCGACGCGGATCTATAGAAAACAGTACATATAAAACAATCGTTCTTACTTATTTGCGGCCAAAATTCGAACAAGTCGAAACGCCTTCAGCGTCATACTTCATTAAGTCTGCGCTCAAAATAAACCAGTACGCTATTTTTGGTTCCCATCGGGTCTCGACAAGGAAAATGAAGGTGCACGTAAAGGAATTCATTTCGGGAAGCCCGCAATTAAACGGGCCATATTTTACTTCACTTCATATAGCTTAAGGGGATACGTATTTTTGGCACATCAATTATTTTTTTGAACCGACAGAAATTCACATTTGTTTAAACGTTAATAAACCGTTATGACGACAAATAATTGGTGCTATGTAAAGCAGCTTCCTCAAACATCTTGATTTAAAGTGCATCATTAAATGGGTTTTAGAAAACTATTCCTGTCTCATGATGGCGCTTGGACGAGACAGAGAGGCACGTACTCTGTGTTATATATATTCTGCAAGGCTATTACGGATTCCAAACACGCAGCATCGCGCCGAAACAACCTTGTTGCAAGGCTTTTTCGTTGTAAACCTACGACTTTAAGTCGTATGACTCGACTCTTGCATGAACGACGGACGGGACAGAAATTCTTAATAACTGAGGCATATGTACATAGATTTATGTGAATATAATTATAATGTATGAATCTGTAGTTTGCGTGCGTTTGCCACTGAGTCTAATAATTTTAAGCGGTGTCAGAGAAGATTTCTTGCAAGTAGGTACTGTTTGCCAATCCAAAATGGTCACTGTCTTGACCGATACACATTACGTAAATATTTTATTAATGATCTTTATCTAAGTTTTATTAGCAGTATCGTTATATGAAATTACATGTGCCACATACCTACTTACGTGTCAATAAATATTATTTACATTTCAACACGTGAAATTAGCGATCTTTTTATACTAACATGAAACTGGTTATAATATTCGTTTTTAACAGTGTCTAGCTACCTATACATATATAAAAGTACCTTTATTTTGACTGGCCTATTAGTCTAGTGGTTAGTGACCCTGACTGCTAAGACTGAGGTTGTGGGTTCGATTCCCACCCAGGACAAATGTTTGTGTGATGAGCACAATCATTTGTTCTGTGTCTGGGTGTAATTTATCTATAATATTTATGTATTTAGAAATATATAAGTATGTTTATCAGTTGTCTGGTTGCCATAGTACAAGCTCTGCCTAGTTTGGGATCAGATAACGTTGTGTTGGTTGTCCCAAGATATTATTATTATTATTATCTATAAAGCTGTGTATTTCGTAGTTTTTTCAGGTTAACTTCAACTTTTTCAACCGTTACTTATTTTGTATGTACTTTTATCGTACCTTTTTCTACTTGATACGTAAGATTACACCTCACAAATGATGATAGAGAAACTTATCAAAATATAACTACTGGTTTTCCGTACTGAACACAGAATTTCCGAGAAAAATAATTAAGAAATTATGTAACTCGAAAAATTATTCCAATGTCGAACAGTCGCAGGCGCCGTATTTGTTGTAGTCTGAGTACAGTCGGGCGCGGCCTTATTAAAAGCTTATTCTGACACACGACTCATCAAGACATCAAATTGTCTATTGATCTACAGCAGACATGTCAATATTTACTCGTTTGAGGTTTATAACGTACACATAACATATATTTACATTTACTAAAACATTATTTATTTGTGTCTTGAGCATGAGGTTGTGCTTGTATAATCATTGTTTTAAGTGCATTTTTTTAATAGAATTTGACAAACTTGCCCTCAGAGGCTAGCTATGCTAAAATACGAAGTATTAAATAGAGAGTTATTTTATTTAAGTAACTTATAATGAAATAGTTATTAGCTCAAAGAGTACGTGTAAATTTATTTTCATAATCTTTAAGAATCATCAATCATTGTAAGGAGGTTTTGTTGATTGCGCCTTCCTCAACAATAATTAATAATATTTTTTTGCATAACTTGAAAGGCCCTTGAATTTCCCATGAAAAAGACATCAAACCATCGAAATCGACCATAAACAGTTATTAGACAGAATAAAAAAATAATGGTTTTGAGAAGTTATTTACTTCCCTTCGTGTGAACAGTTCATATCATAATAAATACGTTTATTTGTTATTTTATTTCCTTATTATTGTTATTTCCTACTTTGTAATGCTCTGTTGTGGCGTAAATTGATAAAGAATAAAAAAGGCCCGTTGTAGAGGCTAGACCAGCAAACATTAATAAAAAATACAATAGAAAATCTATAGAAATTCGTTATTCTACGATTTTATCAAGGAAGGTACCAAACGTGACAGTGCATAGGGGAGTAATACGAACAAAAACAAATCTACGGATGTTGCGTCGGTCTGCAATTAGTGACGTACAACTATATGGAAGTCTACCAAAGTCTAAAAGCTATTCAATAAGAAAACAAGCAAAAGCGCACTGCATTCTCACTTTCTCAATGATTTTAAGCTGAACAACAAAGTACAATGGAAAGCCTACTAAGTGTCAATGACTGAACGTTGGTACAATGACTCCAACCAGTACCTAGTTTTTCAAATTTTGGCAAAAATAAAACAAATCTACACTAAATTCGGTCGCGCCCCGAATGTTTTTAAAAATTACCTCAATTTACGTCCACTCCATAAAATATAATTTTGGGACATATTTTGAGAAAAAAAGTTGCCATTATATTGGATATAACGAGAATGAAATTTTTGAAAATAAAAATGGCGATCGTAAAAATAAGTACTTAAGTATTCGATACACATAGTCAGTATTTATTTATCCACGTCATAACAATTCATATTAAACAATCAAGGAATCCCTTCACGTTTTAATTTTCAATTTAAATAAGTACCTACATCAATTAAAAAATGACACTGCGTTGACATGCCGTCTTCCTGTTAATGTTTCATACATTCGAAGCCTTCTTCTGCGTAACCATGCTAAAGTAATAGATACCTGTACAGATGAATACTAATCGTGTAAGACCAAACTATGTAATGGAATATATATGTAAATTAAATTCAACAGCGAACCGCGGTTATAATTTGTTTTGAATCCGTGGGAGCATCAGGATGTCTTGACTCGGCACAAGTATCACGAAAATCGACTCAGTCAAATGTCCGTAACGGATTTATGGTAAATCGTACTTAGAGCCAACTAAGCGTAACCGATTCAAGTTTTTGCACCCAACGTGCCAACTTGTCTGAGTGAGGTTCACGCCTTTTGTTTCGTGAGTGATGTTATTGTAAAAAAAAAGTCTGATAAAGTACCCATACATACACGCTGCCAGCAATTTACGTTGAAACTCGTATCTAGAAAAAGTTCCTCAAGGTTTAACAGCATATTCTTATAATAATCGCACTTGTCGTCATGTGAACGCTTGTCTGAGCCAGCTCAGCGACTGACTGCATTTATACATCTTATTTCCAACGTGAATGCGATGATGTTAGTTAGCTGTACACTTGACCGCATTGCGTGGTCCTGGCATCATGGTAAAGCATTGTATCGTTGCATATCTTTTAGATACGCTATAGTGATAAAAAGACTTCAAGGAAAAATAGTGTTGCAGTGTTGCCGTTCTATTAGAATCCATCCTTATTGTATTTGCTCCCGTATTGGTCTGCGTTTACAACCGACATATAACCGGACGTTACACGTTACAGCTCTCCACCGGCTAATTTAGAATACATTACGTGACCTCTAAAACTTGTAATCTCCCTAACTGTTATACCTCGCTTTTATCTAAAATAACTGTAAATGAGTCAAGGCCTCCATTTAAATGTAGCAGATTACATATCGTCACGTGAATGACGATGATAGAGCCTTAAATTCCGACCGGAAACTAATCGTTTGGATTATAGCTTACTCTGTAATTGTTGTTATCAATGAACAGCGTTATGTTCAGTTTTCGTAAACATTTTCGTTGTTAGGTAAGCACTAACACGTAATGTGTGTGTAACATTAGCTATACTTTCCAAGACGACTGCACTGTTTTAGATTGGGAGAGAACATTCAAGATTTCCGCTTCGGACACAACAAATAATAATTGCCCTGCTCTTTAGTTTACCTTTGTTAACTTTATAAGGGATTCAAATATGACGACGGCAATAAAAAATGCAACAAAATGATAAACAATTAAATACGTCATCCCCGTTGAATGAATGTCATGGGAAATACTCGAGTACGAGTTGCGACCGCGCGGTCTGCAGCCGCGGATTTTAAATCAAATTGATTGAGCTTGATAAAAAGCCACAATAAACCTCGCTTATCATTAGTTTTATGGTTTTAAAACAACACAGTGGTTAAAAAATAATTGTACAAGTGGGTCAAGCGATGTGGCGAACTGGCGAATGAGCTGCTCTGCGACACTAATACAAGATCTTCGGACACTTCGACGAAATACTAATTAGTTTACACATCGGAACCGGTTTCAAAAATAGTCGTTTACGTCTTATTAGATATCTAGTGCCACAGTAATGAGCACATCCATCTATAAGAATGTGCTAATATGACTTAAAATAGAAACTCTGTATCGACGTGGCGTTCGAAGCAGCTGCAGTAGCGAGCACAAAACACAATAGTGTCATAAACATTATTGTACAATTAAACGAACCATTTCGTTGTTTTTACTTGCCCTAACGTGTGTGATAAGTACCTGTATGTAAATTGCAAAATCGTCAGACCATGATTTGATATCACGTTCAGTAGTCAGCCCGCATGTCCGCTTGTAACAACTGTCTCGCTGTGCCATCCTCTGTTATCTTGAACGTACCCACTTCTAATTTATGTGGGGATATTCTCGAGAAATATTAACTAACCTACGTCAATGGTTTCGCTCTTGGCACATGGGAAAACCGAATTCAGCAAGTAAGATCGTGGGCAAGCCAGCCTATACAGCATTCATAATCAGCCAATCTTGTTCTCACTGCTGGGACTGAAGCCACTCGGTGAGATAGTGTGGGCCCTAATCTACCACGCGGGCCCAGTGCGCGTTGGTAGATGGCACATGTCTTCGAAATTTTGGTCTAGGACATGCCAGTTTCCTCACGATGTTTTCCTTCACTGTTTTGTGAGCAGTGACGATGAAATTATTTACACAAAGTAAAGCCTGTCTAGGTTCAAACCCATGACCACTCGTAAGTCAGGGCCGATACCTCTGAGCCACCACTGCTCTCTCTTGGCATATTGGAAAACAGAATTCACCAAGTAAGATGGTAGGCATGCAAGCCTATAGAGCATTGAGAAATTGTAATCGGTCAAGTTCGTTGTAAGTGCCCTGTAGTTTCTAAACCAATTAGGTACATCAAATTTATCGTAAAGTGGTTCAAGTCTTGAGTTGATAACGGCACGTGCTTAGTCTCCATTCACACGCCCATTATATTTGTATACCATAATCGTCACGTCTTTTGTAAATTTTATTTTCCACCACACATTATACGAGACAAAAGGAAAATGATAAATAACTGCAAATATTTAAGCACCATTATTCTCTGGCAAAATAACAGCCGGTCGACAGAGTGACGGAGCGTTTAAGTAAATAGTATTATGTTTTCAGTAACAAATGTTCGTTTTTAAAATATAATGGAGACGTTCGGAGAAAATGCATGAGACGCTTCGTACTCATGACAACTTTGCAAAGAAATGCATTTGTTCAAACAAAGGATTCGACGTAAAATGTTTATTAATTTCTTGGAGGGAGGAGAAAAAAGCAATTCGGAGAAGTTAATGCTTATTTTGTGTTTTAAGTGCATTATTATCGGCCATTCAAATGGCAAATGTGGTTAGTTACAACGGATTATGTGGATTTAGATAATAATTCGTTATTCAACCACATTTACGATTTCCTCTTATATTGCATGTCGGTCTCTCGAAATTTATGTCTTGCGAAGGATTGGGGTATTTTTCGTAGCCGCGTAGCCATTTTCGTAGCACTTTTAATACAATTATTTTATATAGTAAAATAGGTGTCGTAGCGTTATCGTAGACATGTCCTATTCACGAAGTAGACTCGGGATTACTGGTAAATTTAATATGAATGTTAATTTGAATCAATATCAAATGTATATAGTTATTTTCACCGGTATTACCCACCCAAGTCTATAAAGTCTGATCCCTACATATGTAGGAATCAGACTTCATAGACTTTGGTATACACCTACCAAAGCATTTTACGACCCCAAAACCTCGACTCCAAGACATCATCCAAAATGTGTGTTATATCATTAAAATTAATGAAATACATAAGGCTTTGTCACCGTTTCTCATTGTGTCAGTGTGTAACAGCAATGATTAGCAGGATATCTCTAATTGACGATCATATTTGCTATCAGTTATCGCATCGATTTGAAATCATTTGCTAAAAGGTCAGCGCTTTATATTCGATGTTAGTTCGACGTAAATAGGCACAACTGTATATATGGGACACTAAATTTGGTACGTTGTGAAGAAAACGTGGGAATTTGACTCGTTATTTTATAAATAAAAGGTGAATTTCTTAATTTCCGCTGTTAGCTATTACCAAGTCTTTTGATAATGAGACAAACTTAAGAAATTATTACGGATTCAAAATTTGAGATAAACAGCAGTTACATCGGTTACCTAAACCTCTGCAATTTAATACAGACTCTGCACCTATGACTTAGATATAAAGATTTTTACAGCAAACCAACATTATTTACATACACGAGAGTGCGAAAAATATATTATTTAAATATACTTTAGTCAAACTCGATACTATATTGGGTTAAAATTCATTGTTGTGACACGGTCACCTGAAAACCTGTCATTGACTAAACCCAGACAAGGTAAGCAAGAGCAACAGTTAAACAGTTATTTTTAGGGTTCCGTACAGTGTAGGCAAAAACTGAGAGTTCTTATTAACGTATGCCTCTCACTCACAAGACGTGCTCGAAATTAACCCGAAGTGAAACCTAATATTATGAATTCTTAAGACTCAATTCCGGAGCGGAATCGTTCGTTGTGCATACGACAAGGTACTTATTGGGTGAATGACTGATCAGATAACGTTGTTGTGTAGTCTAGAAGATATGTTAATACTTTAGTATTTGTCTAACCTAAAAGCTAGAATCCTATTTCATACAAGTGTTTTCCCCGTAGGCATAGTTTACATATTTTAGCGGTAGAAACAATAATACACTTCGTCATAAATGCTTATTTGAAACGTCTCCAAAACAAGCAGAACCCTTTGTCTGCTACAAAGTTCACATAACAACGAGTTAAGTAAATAAAGTTACAAATGGCTCTCTCGATTCGAAATTGAGTTTATAACCAAACTTTCTAATAGTAATTGTCTACTACTCCATTAGTACCTATTTCCCTTCATCTTTATCTTCCTAATCTTCTCCCAACTATGTTAGGGTTTTTTTTTTAAATGGGAAATCATCTAATGACTTCTCCCGCTCTGGTCGGAGCGGGAGGGCGTGTCAGACTTTTACTGACTAAAACCCACCCGTGTTCCTTCAGTTGGCCAAGTGACGTCACGGTATCTCTTTCGAGCAATCTCGCGACCCCGGTAGGCTCTCGCGACCCCGGTAGGCTCTCGCGACCCCGGTAGGCTCTCGCGACCCCGGTAGGCTCTCGCGACCCCGGTAGGCTCTCGCGACCCCGGTAGGCTCTCGCGACCCCGGTAGGCTCTCGCGACCCCGGTAGGCTCTCGCGACCCCGGTAGGCTCTCGCGACCCCGGCAGGCAGACTATGTTAGGGTCGGCTTCCAGAATAACCGGATGCAATAACACCAGTATTCTACATGGAACGTCGCCCCTCTGACCGCCACAACCAAGATACTGCTTAACACGAAACCCAGAAAGAGTTGTTGTAAGAATTTCGGGCTACTGACGACCCGTAACGACTGTCAAAGATCTTCGAAAGACAGCCGGGACCAACGGCTTAACGTGTTTTCCTAAGATCCTTACTATTCATTTATATAGTCATGGACTCGCCATTCTTGTTTGGATCATAGGAATACGATTATTTTTCAGAAGGTATGGCTGCTGTGAAGGCTCTATTTACAATATACGCACAGTCGTACACTCTAGTCGTATGACAGAAAATAAAACTGTTACTAAGTACATTGAAACGACTGTCATGTAGACAAATATATAATAATTTATTCAGGTAGACACGTCGCCAAGGTCGAACGGATGAAGAGAAATTTTGAACCGTACCTAAATAAATTGATATACTTGCAGTTGTGCATACTGGATTCAAGATATATTTGAATTGCATACTCTCTTGTGTACCTACTTTTGTAAACTAGGTAAATAATATATGATCCAATAATTTTCAACGCCTGAAACAATTTTCTGACGAAACTTTCGAAATTAATTTTGAATTTAATTATAAACCAAAATTCATTGCATTCGATTTAAGACGATTCGAAAATAGTTCTTCACGGCAATGTCGTTATTTTCTTATAAACACAAAACGAAAGTTGATGAAGCAAAACATTTTTCATTGTATCGAGGACGCTGAAATGTTCGATAGAAATGATTTTTCAAACGATAAAAGAGTCGGAACTAATGCACTTCGTACATTAACAGTCTCGGAACATGTAAGGCGGTGCTGAGGCACGTGACCGAGACGGAAACCCCACGTTATGATAATAATCGAAGCCACATCACTTGCGTTGTACTTGTTACCGCATCATCTAAACTGTATCACATGAAATATAACGATCAATTTCCCATGGCAAACGTCAATTAATCGTACAATATCTTTCGTGTGCAAAAGGCTTCACTCATACCTACTATGTGCTCTATCAGGGACATGTATCTATAGTCGATCTGCGCCAGAGCCGTTCAAAACGATGTCAGTTTATCTGTGCCTAACGGTCACCCCCTTCCTTGTATTTGCTTTGTACATTTAAAATATCTTTGCATTGAATGTCTGTGTATAAAAAATAATAATCTTTTCATGTTCGACGTCTCCAAAGTGTGCCGGTTGTATAAGTAAATATTAGAATGCGTCATTCATTTATTCATTTCGACGTCTTGATAAGAGATCTTAGCACTTTGAGCGTAACCAATATATGAATGCAGGCAAAATGTCAGATTGTAATTGAATTGCTAGGAAAATACTGTTAACATTCAGTTTTGATGTGTGATGAAGTTTCATAAGGTTTTACTAAGAACCTATATATAGCGTGCACATATACCTATCTTATTACAATTTGAAAACAAATATAAAATCGATCTTACTAACTTTCTAAAATCGAAATAGTGTCCATGTTATTAAAATTGTTAGTTTATTTGACGGATCACCGCTCAAGAACTGCTATATCAGATGCTGAACAGATTTTAACGGTTCTTAAATTCTTATTAGATACAGTCAAAAGCTCAGAAGGATTGAATGTAATTCAAAATTCATCGTAATCAAGCGGTATCTATTACTAGGTCTAAAGATAATAACTTCAAAATTAATAGCAGAGCCGTTAATCCGTTATACATAATTATAAATATCAATTTATAAATGGTACATGCAACAATGAAATCTTTCAAACGTGTAGTAACAAAACATTCTGACCGTATTTACTCAGCAGGAAACTCTGAATTATAATTGAATTAGAATTTTAATTATCTGAACATCACACGTCGGCCTTATCGGGAAGATTCTAAGGATATCAACAGGCAAAATCGTGTGGTAATTCTGTCATTTATGGTATGCTGAGTTCACGACCTTGAATCACAAGAATAACTCTCAAATTCACATACCTACTTAATAAAACAAATATTTCACGAAAACAATTAAAATAAGTGCATATTATTTCCATTGTTTCATGACAATTAAATTAGGTAGTATTTCATTTCGTGTATGTAAACAATTTTTCAAGATTATAATCATTGTCTTATTTCGCAAAATAACTAACATTTTTCCCATGGTTTTAAGAAATTCCGCGTTATCGAATCGTAAAGGTTTATTTTATAGGTGTTACGTATAAAAGTCTTATTGAAATTCTTGAGTTACATTAGTAGGTAAGTCATTTGAGATAAGGGGTAGCAGCATTCGCGACTATGAAATCGTATTACAAAAATTTCTTTAAAAATACTTAAAGTAACACTGTGAGCATCCATTCTTAGAACGCTTGCAGTCAATTCTTTTCAACGTTTATCCTTTGTGGACTTACGTTCCGTTTGCACAGCAATTTCCGAGAAACATTATCTTTTAAACATTTCCATACGTATTCAGATATCTATATTTTAATGCTCAATACTTTTTATGGTCGATAATTATAGCGAAAACGTTGTACCACGACGCGGTGCCTTCACAAACTTGATTACCTGTTATTACTGCTAAATATATTGCAGGAATTTAGATGCAGGCAATTAACTTTTGACACCAAACAAAATATATTCAAGAAGCAAGAATATATTAGGTATAGGCATTATACCTTATCTCAGCGAGGAATGTGAATATTTTGACGCATCTACGTTAGTCTCGAAAGATTGAATACAATGATGTACAAGAGTGCAGACTATTTTAATGGGCATGATCATTAGCGTACAATATATCAATTTAAATGACGTTCATTTGATAAATCTAATTTTAGTTTGTTTTGTGGCAGAAAATCAGATACCTATTCTATTAGTATATATGAATTGCATATCAATTTACGACCCATAATCTCGTTTACCTCGACGCGGCGACAATCATGTCTTGATGAGTTTAAGAACAATCCCTGCATTTATTACACTGTATTGATTTATTGGCAAAATAGTTTAATATTAAGCTATTATTATTGCCAGAACACGACATGAATATAATAGTTTTGAATAGCCTGAAACGAAGAAGTAGCTACTCTTGTTTGAAACAATAAGACTGCTAGTGGAACAATCCACTGAATCAGATTTAAAATTTATGATGTTCATTATCTGAATACCTTTATAGCTAATAGGTAGGCTCTGCTTCGTTAGCTGAGTATAAAATTCACAATATGTAAATTATACATTGGGGTATCCATTTAGCTAGGTTTTGAAAACAACGCAAAACACATGCACTACTAAACCAATTCCTATACATACTAGGTCTTGGATAATCAGCCTATAATGTGCCCACTGCTGGGACACAATCATCTTCCCTATGAGAGGCCATTATCCGCATGGGTCCAGTGCGAGTTGGTGGATGTAACATGATTTCCTCACGATGTTTTCCTTCACCGTTTTAGAGCAGTGGTGATGAAATCAAATACTCAAAGAAAAAGCCTTCCTGAAATAACATCTCGTAAGTTGAAACTGATACCACCGGACCACCTGTCATACTAGGTTGTAATGTTACGAATGTACTCCGTACGCTCCTTTGTAATAAAACAAACATAATTTTTCAAAAATTAAGAAGACGTAGTAAAGCAAAATATTTTTAATAAAGAGTCGGCTACACTAAGACGTTCCTAATAATACTTCCTCATTGAATCACCCAAGGAAGTGGAACGGAATGATTGTAAAAAACCACAATTAATAGCTACGAGCAGATAAGCGGCCAATTAACAAACCAGACAGAAGCAGTTTGTAGCATGGAAGATACGCATCCTTCTTAGTAAGAAACAGATATATTTATATTAAGGGCATGTTCTCATGAATTATTTTAGCGTGTCATTTTCCCGCGGTTAACGATTAACATGAAAACAAAGTCTGGAATCCTTTCTAAGGGTAGATATCGACTGTTTTTGCTCATCAAGTCTGCTCCGAAGGTCTCCTTTGCATGTTCATCCAAACGGCCTTCATGACAAAGCCGATATTTGGAGTACTATTCATGCGTGTAGTTAGTGGATATCAATCTTTACAATACAGGAGTCAAGACTAAGTGTCATTATTGAGGGGTAATTTTGACACTGACAGCTTTTGAACACAGTTAAAAGTACTGGTCGCGTTCAGTTTCATTGGTGAAATCAGCCCTCATTCACTAGTATGAAAGACTACATCGTCTTAACTGGGAACTTGACAATGTAAACGCGCGGCGTCCTTGTGGTATTAATAAACTAGGAATGGACAACTATTAATGTCACTAAGCCGTCGGTATGCATCGTGTACCTACTGCTTAGCTTATCAGCGAATTAGATTACAAGTACCTGTTAGTAAAGAATCGATTTAGTATCAAGTTATAGACATCAGAAACTTGTGATTACTAGTTTAATACATTATCGGTAAATCTCCTTTATTGCGTTAAGACACATTTTATTGACTATGCATTACGTTAAATCGAGGTAGAAACACTGACAAAGTGGTTAATACGACGCAGGGAAAACTACATAATTAATTATCGGTATTAAATTAACGTTTCTACATACAAATAAACCTCGAAACGTTTAACTTCAGCACCATAAAATGCTGAAACCTTGTCAATTGTGATTATTTGCTGTCTGGGTGTCCTTAAAATTTGTCGAGTGACTTAAATGAGCATATAGAGAACTACTTGTCACAGATACCGAGGTAGCGTGAAGATTTCAGCAAACGGACAATATAATTACGCGTAACTGTGTTATTGAAAAATACAACGTACAATCAGTGACGCTTGTACACTAAAATTACTTTTTCATGACCATAAAGGTAACCATATTGAAGTTACAATGAGTTTGGGATGTCGAAGACGTGTTTGGACGCTAGGAATATTTTGATGTGTGTATTGTCGCAGTTTTCAACTAATTTTTTTCAGCATGGATCAACGTACGGTGATATTTTTTAGAGAGCAATAAGAATTGGCATTAGTGTTACAATCCCTTTTTTATTTTTGTTTCATTTTTTTTTTCTTTTGGGTAATATAACCAAAAACTAAACGTGACAACAAATTTTTGGACCTCTCACTGATTATATCATTAGATGAACTAGTTCTGGGTTATAATATTCCATCACAAATCATATTTTCTACCACGCGGGGATTTTCTAACAATACCTTCAAATATTTCGGATGCTCGTTTATAAAAATACCGATTTATAATCGATCTCTCACTCGATAAATCCAAATGTGTTGTGTCAAGTAAAGTAAACAAAACAAGGAAAATGCTAACACTATTGAGTTGAGATTATCGCTAAATGTGTCATAAGGCAAGTATGTATTGGGCCATTCATGCATGTAATAAAAGTAGACATGTACTAGTCGTTTCAATAAAAACTAGGTACTTTTATATGTCGCTGGCCGATTATTCATACGGTGCCGGCCGTTTGCATACTGCCGCTGTATGTATTTGTGTTATGTATAATGCCTAAGGTAGCATTTATAACGCCTAGGGATTACGTAAAAGTCCTTGAAACCCAAATAATGATTATACGGTCGTATACATAGTGCCTCGGTGAATTGATTGAACTAGTTATATTTTCTACCTATCAAATGTGTAATGGTTTCATTGGCAAAAAAAGACGATGGTTGTCAGACAGTAACCTCACATAGACAAAATTAAGTTTAAGAACAGAATTTTTTGGTTTGAACGTTAACCCCCAAAATTGAGTCCTGTTTGGGCTATCATGGGGAAAGGGAGCAGAAAGAAATATGTCTGTTTACAAGGCTTATTTAGTAAAGCGTACATTATGTTGTGTGTCTGCGTGTATGTTTGCATGAGTGGCTGTCAGGGTGAAAGTGTGGGAGAGGGATGTTATTTTCTGGCACTTTGTCTTGTCATCAAATCTAAGAGAAATGCCTCTGTTTCGGTGTAGTTCTAGAAGCCATTTCTTTTTATGCAATCAGTTTAAAAGTCTTTGATGTCAAATAATTTGCAGACTTTGTTAAATGTGTGTGTGTGAGTAAGCAGAGTATATTGGGATCCTTCTAGTCAATAGAACCTTCGTAGGCCGAAATGGCTTCTGGAACTAAACTCAGAAGATGCACCGAAAAGAACTGAATGGTTACTTTAGTCAGCTCTTTTGGGAAGGATCTGCTGAGTGCGGACGATTGCAGTTACAATGAAAAGTTGCCTCAGTCGAGGGCCTTGGGCCAATAGAGCTCGACAATTGAGAATCGGATGGATTTACTAGACGTGACTTTAGAAGTGCCCTCTGAGCTCCCCCAATGTAAATCATATGGCTTTTTCCTTCACTTATCATACAGAGACGCAGTACTGTAGTGTGGACTGACGGATAGCGAGGTAGACCTTTCTTGCGAGACTTGGTTGTGTGCAGTCTCGAAGATTCTTCATTATGAAAATTATTCTCCTTGTTCTGCCACTCATAGCGGCGATTTGTGGCCAGAAGGAAAGCCTCAAGTCAATAGTGACGCTCATATATCTGATTGACAAGTTGCGTTCAATCGGGTAGCATGCAGATTGAGGAAACTGACTGAGGAGGACAGTTTTGTCAATTGTAGGTCATTTGGAGTAGATGTTGAAGTTTTCGGGAAGGTGATGTATCTCGTTTTTACAGTGTTAGGTGATAGTAACTTATTATCGAGTGCCTCTGTAATATAAGAAAGAAATAAAGATTCAGAGAGGACAGTAATATCTTGGTTTGCCACTAAAGACCTGCATACAGAAGTTTTGAGATTTTGTTTTTATAAAGATATTGCCTAGACATGCTTTACCACTAGTAAGTTTATTTTATGGACGGTACAAGACTGTGGGATGCCATTAACGATAGGTATTCACTATTGCAGCCGTCGAGCGAAGAGCCGATGTCAATATTGAGAGAGTTCCTAGAGTTACCGATAAGGATAACGGAAAAGCTATCTTTTAAGTCCGATAAAGTATATAGTCAAGGGAATAGAAGATGGGGATAGTATTAGTCATGGATGGAGAGCGGTAAATGCCCAATAAAATGACTGTTTCATTCATTGTAATTCTGCATTGTCTGCATTTATGATTGTTGGTGTTAGTAGTTGTGGCCTAGTGGTAGCGGTTACAACTTACGAATTGTATGTTCGAACCCAAACAGGCGCTTTTCTTTGTATAAATTATTTCTACACCACTCTTCACTGAAAACTACACGAATCCAAAGGGTTGTCGATGTAGTGGTCATTTGAAATATAGGAATTACGAATTCATAATCAGTTCAGTTCAAAAACAAGACACGTTTATCCTCGTGGAGATCTTAAGGAAAATTTTAAGAGGAAAAATTGAACTGATTGAGTCTTCTTTGTATTAGTCATCGGAAGGTGCCTACTCTTGTAATCAATTTATATAAGAACAATAATAGAGGAAAATCTTAATTTAAAGTAAAAAATGTGATGTCTTTTAAAGGCAAGTATTTTTTAATTTATTCTTATCTTATGACCAACAATTTATTCGCGCTTTTATGTCTATAAGATTATTTTAATTATTTCTATTGTTTTACCAAACAGAATTTAATTGAAATAGTAGATTTTTGTAACAACATGACGGCCATGTTTAACATTAGAACAACATTTTTTTTTGTATCTTAAAAATGATAAATATTGCTATTATATCAATAATAATTTACTTTATTTTTTTCATTAATAATCCTTCGAAAACACCTCAGGTAGCGAACAAAATAATTAATAGCTCCAAAATGTTCGTAGTTTTAAAAAAAAACTGTTTTAAGTGTCGGTTAACCTCATTGGACCAACTGAACAAATCCGCTGTGTAAATAAATGTACAGTGGAACGTATTTCATATAATTTCGTCGTCAAAACATGCAATACCTATTACTAAAAGAATACGCACACGAATTTATATGTCTACGTACTTCCTGCTCGATTCCGGACCCTATGTACAGTGGGGTGTTAACGTAACTCACTAACAGTAGGACTGCCCCTAATTTTGACAGTTCCACAACATTCATTGCGTTATTTACGTTGTAGAAAAGACTATTTTTTATTGGCAATATCCTACTGATAGTGGGACGCAATTAGGATACAAGTGGTAACACGCTATGAAGTTTATTTGCAAAAAACGGTTCTTAGTTGAGCTAGCATATACCTTGATCCCTTCAGGCTGTTTTAAAAGGAACAGTTAGCTTGGATAATGTATGTATTAATATCAGCCCATTATTATCCCACTGCAGCGCAAAGTCCTCTTCGCAAACAGAGAAAACCAGACTATCCCGCATGCTTAAGACAAGTTGAAGATTTTAGACTTTCATTAACTCCAAATCCATGTTTTCTCACGACGTTTTTACTTCACCGATGTCAGTGATGTTCAAGATAAACAGAGACTACCTACATATGAACTGAAAAAGTCACATTGATAAGTACTTTGCCCGCATTTGAATCCCTGTCGTACAAGAGATGCGAAGTCTTTACCATTGGGCCTTCACAACGTTCAGCAGTGTTAATGTCCAACTAATATTATAAATGTGAAAATTAGTGAGGATGTCTGTATGTGTTACTCTTTTTCGCATAAACGACTGACTGAATTTTGGCTCACAGGTAGTTTATAACCTGGATTAACACAGAGTACTTTTTATCCCGGTAGTATATTCACGCGGGATAATTTCTGAACTGCACGCGGGCCAAGACGCTGGTAAAAGTTAGTATAAAATATAGAGAGAATCACTGAGACCAGTGGTTGCCAGTGATAACGGCTATGACTTGCGAGTTGTAAATCGTGGCTACGAATCCAGGCAGGCGCTTTACTTTGAGTAAATCATTTCATCACACTCTCAAAACGGTCAAGGAAAACATCGTGAGGAAACCGGCATGTTCTAGAACCAAAAATTTGTGACATCTACCAACCCACACTGAGCCAGAATCGTAGATTATAGCCAATTCCCTCTCGAATAGAGGAGGCCTGTGTTCCAGCTGTGGGAATCTAAGAAGCTGATTGTGCAAAGAATAAAATACCCTATAGACAAAAGATCACGTAAACATCTATACCTGGACTTTTAATCCTATTCAATAACTTGACAGTTAGAGGGATGCCAGGTTTTGACAAAAAAACGATAGTGAGGTGGTGCAAGAATGAATTAAATTGAATGAACTTGAAATAATGTACTTACATGCAAACTTTGTATTTTAAATTTAATAACTTGTCTTAAAACACGATATATATATACTATATCGATATATACATCGTTCTTGGGTGCCAGAGGAAATAAAATGACTATGGTTACAAATAAATAAGTAAAATGACATGTTTTTTATATTTAGTTTTGTTTCTATCAGATGAAAATAGAAAAGGAAATAACTGTTACTAAAAATTATTAATTATTCTTATTTTCCAGATCCTGAAAACGATTTTTTTAAGTTTTATTTAATTTAAACCATTTTATCATTCATTCTTTACGCGAAATCGTTCACTACCTCAACACTATTAGTTTTAGTATGGTATCATTATTTTTCATTTAACTGTCAAGTTACTGAATAGGATTAAAAGTCCAACCATAGGGACCAATTTAAAGGGCAATTCTTTAGGAAAATCTGGTATCAGAAATGTACAGAGGTATGTAGCTATAGCATCCTACTTATGGTATCAGCAATCGGCTGTAGTAAATTGACCCTAGAAACCGCTACAATAGTCCGTATCAAGAGAATATTGGCATAGCACTCAACGTATACCTCGCGTAAAATTTTATGTGCAGTTAGAAAATGAGATAAGTGACTGGGGAACTAATACACCCTCTTTAAACTGTGTTTTGATGATACCATGTTCAAGTGAAAACTTCTTTAAACGCTCTTTTAAACAGTGAACGAAACTTAGCCCTCACGATTGAGTCAGTGATGTTCTATTGCGTATACTCAGCACCAAATCGCGTATAGCTATTCAGCTTTAGTCCTAAGTTTTTACTTTAATATTATGTTCATAAGCATAGACCCTATCTGCTTCAATGAATATTTTACACGCATAATAATATTTACCCTGAATTGTGTGTATTTTTTTCTAAGCTAAATCGCCAAGTTAAATATAAAACATTTACCTACATTTATATCTAATGAAAAACGACAGTTATCTAAATTGTTTGTTTATAAATAAATAGTACAGTTTATTTTATTGTCTATTCAAACGGTGTTGTGTCGATTAAGCGAATGTAATGATACGGAACTACGTACGGGACAGTCGTAGGAGAATCCAATGAGAAGTTAATAGATAGATAATGGGTACATCATGGTAAGTAATGCTGAATATTTACTTTTGTATTGTAGTTACAACAAAACGTCAAACAAAACTTGTATGAATATATTATACAGGTTGTAGCCAAATAAATCTAACCCGTTTAGGCACTTTCCTATTGACAACGATGCGAATGAATTTTTTTCATGCTATATAATTCTTTCCCCTGCTTTTTTATTTTTATTATTTTGAGACATGAAGTTTATCATCATCTATATATATGTAGGCAGATTTTTTCCGACTATGTTGGATCGGTTTCAAGTCTAACCAGATGTAGCTGAATACCAGTATTTTATATGGAGCGACTGTCTATCTGACCTCCAAAAAATCAGTTATTAGGTAATAGAATAGAATAGAATATTTTTATTTCAGAATACAGTAATACAGTACCCCTTTTTTTTTTTTTTTTTTTTTTTTTTTTTTTTTTTTTTTTTTTTTTTTTTTTTTTTTTTTTTTTTGGATGGGAAATCATCAAATGACTTCTCCCGCTCTGGACGGAGCGGGAGGGTCAGACTTTTACTGACTAAAACCCACCCGTGTTCCTTCAGTTGCCCATGTGCCAGGGTCACGGTATCTCTTTAGAACAATCACGTGACCCCGGCAGGCATCGGTCCTAGCAGACCCCTTCAGTACTGCTGACATCTCTATGAGGCGCGCGTGGAACACTACGCGCCGTCGACCCGAGCTTGGTCCTTACCGGGCGGCGAGCTACCCATTGCTCGCCACCCGCAAGCTCGCGCCTACGGTGGCCGGGAGTCCGCAATCGACTCCCGGCGCCCGGGGCGTCTCCTCCTGCGGATACAGTACCCCTTAGATTAAATTTTCGGGCTTCTGACGACCCGACGTAACTACAGTCAAAGATACACGAATGACAGCCGGGACCAACGTGTTTTCTGAGACACGCTGGGTCTAGGTACGTAAAGATGGTCACCCATACACGGACCATACGGCCCTGATCGATCGAGCCGTGTGCCTGTTATAACTAAGCCACGACCCCTTCAGACTTATATTATATAAATGTTGTTTAAAAATTAAAAAATTGTTGAACCCTGTATTATGTTACCCCCTATCGCAGTTACAGAAACCGTAGTCTTATTTTGACAATGTAAACACTGCTCATCTGGCCACAAATATTCATTTTACTAATGAACCTAAGATAAGGGCTTCCATCTTAATGGCAACCGTCGGAGTTAAACCTGTTCCTATCTGTCACTATTCATTAACATAACTGTCTCAGCACTGAGTTCTTATCGCATAATTAGTATTAGGAGCATAAAACATTTCAAAGGGTTCCGTATTAAGAATTTACCTCAATATTATTTGTCACCGTTCCTATGCTAATGAGGAAAGCGAGTACGTCATACATGTTTGACAAGTTAAGACCAATCGGGGACGCTGCATCTTCTTGTAGACTTTTAAAATCACCTTTTAAGTTTTGGTGACTAAAAGGCTCAAGTATGTTTACACTTTACAGCCAGACAGAGCGACGGCAGTGTTCAAACATTTCGCTATTTATATCGTATGTGCTAAATATTGTACCTTGGCCCAGTTGAGTTAACCATGAGCCCCCCGGGAGGTCCAAGAAATGCAGGTGTGATGATGAGTCTTGAAGGTTGCAATAAAAACGACTTGATATTGCAGTCACGTATACAATGTCCAATATTTGTAGTGGCATGGCAGGTCCTTTACAAGGAAAAGAAAAAAATACTCTACACCTAAGGTCCAGTACGTTTACAGTAGGTGAATATCGCAAACGAGATATGAGGAGCGTCTAAAGGGAGTGTGAAAGAAGGTTAAAACTCTGTGAGTAAATGAAAACAAAACCAGGATGTAGGTTCAAATCTAGCGCTAGCTCTAATACTCATTCGGTTGAATGATAAATGTCAAGATACGTAAATAAATTGGGCTGCACAGGCAGAAGTTTTGCCAACAAGTTTTTCGTTTCTAACATAAGTTAACCTAGAAACGCCGATCACGATGTTTGCTAACAGGATACCGTCGTAAGATTCACTAACGGTTGTTCGCGGCGCCAATCTCGGGTACGCGACCAAAAAAGCGCAGATCATGAGAAACATTAACGAGGTCCTTGTTCTTACACTCATCAATATTCTCAAAATCCAATCACATGATTTTATTTGAAACCATAAAATGCGCTTCGCTGGTCGGTTTTCTTTTATTTAATTCGGAACCGGTATCTGACGCAACCACCGGAAAATATCATTTGCTCGTTTTATTTTCACGTGAAGCTTATAACCTTTTACAATATTTTTTCTATATTATTTTACACATTGTTCTCCAATATGTATGAAATACGTAAATCGCGTTATCAAAACTGCACGTTTTCTATAACATGTTTAATTTATTTTTATTTTTTCACGGTAAGAAAATACGCGTGCGCTCACTTAGTTACGGTTAAATGGGTCAGTTAATGAATTGCTTGTTTATTTTCAATAACTGGAGCCTTGACTGAGTGTCTGAGAGTGCATTTGCCTACATTGCCAAACCGATATACGGCCGACGCACTCAAATAACCAGTTCCCTCGTTTATCTCGGCATCCACATTCGAGACCGGTTCCAGTCAGCAATAGGCGTGTTCTTAAAATCAAAATAACCTGGAAATAATTGACTTTTGCTGAATTAAAAATAAAACATACATACATGCAACGCTACCTCCGATCATAATAGTGGCCTGTCTATACCTAACGTGGAGTTCTAAACAGGCACCCGCCAAATGTGTGTCGTGCATAAAAACTATTTTACTGTATTGAAATGTATCGAAAGTAAATTGAAGCTATCATGTTTGGTTCTGATACGAAGACAAACGCGTCTGTTATGGTTTGGTTGGATCAATCTGGTTCACATCAAGCAAGATGATATTGCTTCGACACTTGATCGAGAAACGTCCAAATAAACACTATTTTATATCTCTGGTTCGAATAATATAAACAAAATTGTACGAGAACTTTACGCTAGTTGTAGGTCTAGGTAGGTAGTAGGTAAAGTCGGCAATCCGTCACCAATCGGCCAACTCAATCACCAAAACGTGATGTTTTCATTTCTTTTAATAACGTCGCTTTGTCAATTTAAATTAGGTAACGTAATAAAAACACGTTTTACGCATATTATTCTATTTTTTTAATCAAAATTTCAAATTAAATGTTGAAAAAACCTGTCAACTGATAACCTAATGAATGTTGAATTAAAAATATATGTATTTATATTAAATTAACGATGTTGTTGCCGATACGATGCAATGTAATGATTTGCACATCAATCATTTACGGTACATTTGAATTTCAGATTTAGAATGTAAGCAATAGAAAAAAAACGATGCAACGATTAATAGTGTGTGTATGTATTTATTTAACTTAGGTAGGTTGTGAATCAATCAAACACACTTCCTATATTATACTTTATGTAAAAAATATAAAGACTATACCAACAAAATTTTAAAAAAACTGTCCATCATAGATTAATACCAATTCATGATTTGATAAACAACTATAGGTAGGTACAGTTGGCGTAAGTCACTGTCAAACGTATAAGGAAAAACCCGTGGAAGTTACTTTTACATGTAAAAAATATTCAATTTTATTTCTTTTTAATGTGTGTTAGTAGCACACAAATGTGAAAATAGTTTGTTTAACTTTATAGAGTTCGTCATGAACTATGGAACATGAAATATGCACCGTAAAATCAAATCAAGGCTAAATAACATTATCGCGTATTAATAAATCATGAAAGTATTCAAGTGCGAACTATTTCTTATTAAACAATCAGATATTTACTAGAAGAAGAAAAAAAAACGTGTGTTTTAGGGTATTTTAATGTTGACGAGAGGTAAGTATGTGGATAATTATTCCTCTCCCATTAGCACTAGTGGCCTAGCTTCACACTGTCACGTTCTGCTGACCCAGGGTTCCGATAAAACGCGGCGCCTTCACAAAAGGCCTCATGTACCTAGCTTCCTCTTAATGAGGTAACTCTTGCCTACTTTACTGTTAAAATATTTAAACTATCGCTTCTTTGTTTATTTATAGCCTCTGCGTCTGCTGCACACATTTGAATCCGAAGTTAGCTTCTCTGAAGTTTCAGAATTTTAAAAGTATTCTCCTCGTAACAGGTTGTCATAGAAATCTTTAGCTAAAAATAGTCATACAGTGCAGTACCTCAGTTATAATTTTATATGGCTTGTACTCTAAAACGATCTATCTAGGATTAGATAATCTTTATTATTTCTTTAGATTTTCATAAATTGGGTGTTTTGTAGAATTCTCAACTGAAGACAGCACGCGAGGTGGTCGTTAAAGCATTATGTAAACTTTAGAACGGGAATAGTGTTCCTATTATATTTCTTTGCATTAGTCCCATCTCACCAGTAATAAAGTATCGGTTATTAAATGGGTCTAACAGACACTTAATTGCTTTGCATTTTTTTTACCATTGTTTGTCTGTACCTTAAAACCTATCTACCTACAACAACAAGAAGTTGTCAAATTGTTATTATAATGGAATATAATTTTTGTATTTGTTTTTTAAAGAATTAACAACGTCGCATATTTGAACGATCGGTTCAAAATGCGAACTTTCAATCAGCGTCAACCGAAATGCAGTAAACGAAAACAACTAAAAATAAAAATAAAAACGACCTAGACGCTTTTCTCCGATGCATGCAACATCAAGTTTAGTGTTATTTAAACACTTACAACTTAAACTCCAATGGATTATGTAACATTGCGACTACCTCACCTCAGCATGTTTCTTCACGACATCAGTGACCAACGCGCGGCTAGATAGAACTAGTTATATCCAGTTAATTTAAAATAACGACGCATTATTTTAAATGTTTTTCGTCCGCACTAAACCGCGGTCGGTATGATGTTTATATAAAACGCCTAATTGCCTCGATATTAATCGCTTAAGTAACTTTAGTGTCTCGTATCCGAGGATTTGTTACGATAGATTAATGTCATCGTTAAAAATAGTTGTCACTTACGTACCTACTTACTTGAATAAAAAGACGTATGTATACTTGCATGTATATAAAGTCACATGGTAGCTACTTGATGGAACCCTCAAATGATATTCAGAGAGAAAAAAGAGATTCAGAACCATTTTTCAGGTAAATTATAATTAGATACCTAAAATAACTTTCTCGTTTGTGTCTCGTTTTGTATGATAAAAATTCTGGGCCGTCTTTCAGCCTTGCATGCACGATACGCATCCAACAATAATTTAATTACTGAATTTTGAGAACGCTTGATAAAATTGGTGAAAAGCCTTCGAAAATACACGTTAATTCTTAGCTGTTTCGAAATCGCAGACAGAACGTAAACACGTCCTCAGGCGTCGTCGTCACCCCAGTTACGACACCCGCTGTATAATAACATAGACCTGTATTCCAACTATGTTACACAAAGGACACAGTAACAGGGATTGTTATTCCATACTATGGAAAATGATAAAACATTCTCAACTATGAACGGTAAGACACTATTAATTTCAGTTGGTCTTAAATATATTTTCTACTTAACTTGAGGTAAAAAATAAGGTTGTTCAATTTATTATAACACTTCCAGGCTGTTATTTTTTTCCCCAAACGTTTGTTTGGTCCTATGGCCATTTGTAAATGTTACATTTAGTTAGTTATGTTGACGGCTGTAATTAATTTGTTAGCAGTGCCCAAACTGCCCAATGTCAAATGATACGAAGATTTTTTTGCTTTTTTAATTAAAACCAACATTTTTTTCGTGTCGTGTCTTGCATGAATTTGACAAATTGAATTGACTTAGGATTTGGTGATGGTGAAAATCGTTTCCCGTTATTACTAGCAAATCTAGCAATAAATTGAATGAAGAATAAATTATAAAATACCCACAAGCAACATTTTTGTAATGGAGGTTTGTGTAGACAGGTACCTAACGCATATTATTAGCGGAGATGTCTCTTAACAATAACGAGGTAAAATAATAATTTTCCCGTGAGGTCAATCTGTTATTAAGTCGCAAGTTTTATTTTTTATCGTCATTGTATTGTGGTTATTAAACATAAGTGGGGGAGAAATGCTTCTACTGTTAGGTAACCATTTTTCTTATAGGTTAAGGACAGGTTCTAAAAAGCGCGCCCCTAGCGTCACCTAGCTGACAACTTGGAAAGTTTTTGACATTTGTCAGATGACGGATTTTATTCTTTAACAGGTTAGATTTTCTACTGGTTTTTGAACCAGAACGATATATTAACGTTCATTTCATAAATTCAGATAATATTATATTCTAAAACGAAGATAATTCATGCCTGCGAGATTTACGTAAGGCTACTTTTTATTTGGACATTATGTTGCATTTTCGCAACTATTTTATTTATCGCTTACTTTTGGATATTATTATCAAAATAAACATATTTGCTCTTACCTTTCTCTAGACCGAAAAATATAGATAAAATATGTGTTCAAACTACAATATAAGTAGTACCTACCTAAGAATTTAACATAATGAGGGTATCATTAATTTATTTATTCTTACATTTTATAGATTATGAAGTTTCCAAATATCTGTTGCAAATAACAAGAGTTGAATGTTATTATATTAATATTTTCACTTTATTACATAATTAATTTTGTACAAAATCAATAACGTTAGATATCCACGTACTTGTTACTGCAAGAGATACTTTGTTGGTACATGTTCAAACCTATCATTGACTAATATAATAAAATCTACATTTATTACTCAATCATCTGAATGGCAACTCTTCATATTTTATCATTAATTCACAATCTCACGACTCGGACTGGTATCGCGCTGTGAAAATAGGTTTTGTGTATACCAGCCGCCAGTGGATTATGCGCGAACAAAAGAAACAAACATACGCGTCGAATCGCAACACTTTTCACTGTGACATCGACGCAAGATATTCGAACAAAAATACTTAACTCTAAAAAAGCAGATAATATAATGATCGCCCCGTGAATAGTTTAAAATCACACGGCAGACACTGAATATTTACAAATACCGTCAAAGCTGTTAACCTTAACAGTACAACGTGCACGAACTGTAGGTAATCGGCAATCCAACTTGTACAGCCGACTCTCCGCAGAACGCCAACGCATAATCTGCTAGTCGGTTTCACAGATCGCGCAAAGTGGTGAAGGCGCCTGCGCACGGGGCGCCGCGACCGCACTCCTTTCAAGGAGGTGCGGGTATTTTGGAAAGTAAGATTGAAACAACATTATCCACTTTGGACGTGAACTCGCATGAGCAGACAATCGCTGTGCCTGTTAATAAAATTAAAAAAAAACTAACTTACCTATCGAAAAAAAATCAGAGGTCCAAGCCGCTGTGGGTTCCTTGTGGCTGTTTCGTGATAAGAGAGTAGTCCGGTTTTGTATTCACGTACCGAAGCACGATCACACTGCGTGAGAGAAAGGGCGCGCAACTCGTTCACAAGTGAACACTATCGCGTGTTGTTCCTCGGCGGTGCGGTGCGAGAGTGGGCGTCGCGAAAGCGTGTTGGCGTTCGCGGGTCTCAGCTTGAACTGAAGGCCGCGAGGTGCGGGGGCCACTTTATGGTAGTGCGCGAGCGCACCCCGCCTGCGTGCGCCCGCGCCCCGTGCAGCCTGCACCCGCGCTCCTGAAAATTGTAGTAATCAAAACCTCATTATCTCTACTTCATCCTGTAATTTTCCTTACAAAGTATGTACAAAATTACGTTTTAATAATCCGTTAATTCAAGTTGTATACGTGTTACCTGAAAAGACATTTGTCACACTCAACCCTAAACTATAATTTTCCTCGTAGAAAATGATGACAATAAGCAGACACAGTGCGTTAATTCAAGGTTTACATGTATCGTCTGTAAATATATTTGTCAAACTCAACCCTAAACTATGATTTTTTCATTAGTTTATCAATAAATAATCTTACTACTAAGCACTTACATGTATGTAAATGGTTCTTAGTTCCTAGCTTAGCTTTAATGACTACATTTGCGTCAGATTTTTTTATTCTATCTAAGGAAGTTGATTTAATCATAATTTATTTATTTTTATACTTAACTGCCTATTAGTTTAAAAATTATAAAATAGAAATTTGACAGAATACTTTGCTAGTGGCAAAATGTGGTCGTCTGCATAATTTACGTAAATTAAAAAAAAAACTACAGCTACAACTAATTTATTAAATCTAGCTACCTAAAAAATATTTATTTACTTTTATATATTTAAAATAATAAACCAATACATAAAATACTCTGCTGGTAACATTGTATCTATAAAAGTGCCATTGTCAAATACTTTTAAACCAATGAGTCAGATCTTGCAAAATTCTGGATAGCAGAAATAATTCCATACAAAATACCTCTGAGTAGGTATGTACGTAATAAATAAAGTTGCAAAATTTTGTGTAATACAACATTTCAATTTCAGTTGTAAACTGGTCAATTGAATAAACATTTTATTAAATAAAAGATCTATAAGGAAGGTATTTCTGCGTTTTCCGCCTTTCGTATCTAAATTGAAGCAATAAATTCTAAGTCAATCTTAGTGTCATTATTTACGTATTTCGATTATTGAAAGCAGGAAAAAGAAGAATTCCAGTTCATAGTTTGCGGGCTATATTTTCAGCGCTGGCTTTTTGATACACAACGGTAAATAACCTGCCCATCCCTGCTGCCGGCAAAAATTCACACACTACATAATATAACTTCACGCGTGTAATCACCGCGCGGTAGGTAGAAGTATATGGCTGTAGTACTTAACCGTACATTGCGCCTGATATGATTCAGTCCCATGTCACAGGGGGCGAGCGTAATACCTTCGAGCGGACCGGCCACAAATTCAGAAACCGGGCTGCTACAGAAAATTTCATTTCGAGAAAACCCAATAACCACTGCCCAACTTGGAAATTGAACCCACGGCCTCATGCTCAGCAGTAGCGATTGTAACCACTAGACCAACGAGGCAGTTATAAAAACACCTACATATTAAATGTGTGCCAAGTCTTAAAAACCGTGTGAAGCCGGGGCGGGGGATGCTAGCTTAGGGCATAACAACTCTTGACATCCTTCCCCTATTCCTTAGGACCCGAGATGGTGGCGCGTAGTGTTCCACACGCGCCTCTCTGTGATGTATGGGGGGAAGGTTTAACACCTCACTCCCCCCCAACGTGAAGAGTCCCGCAAAGGCGAGCCGGCACCAGTCGGGGATCGCGGAAGACATTGGTTCCCGTGGTCCCCGACGTAGGAGTGGGACGGAACACCGGGGTGGTTTTAGTCAGTAAGAGCCTGACAGACCCCTCCGCCCACCCCAGGGCGGAGGACATCCATGAGGATTTCCACCTCGTGATCAAAAAAAAAAAAAACGAATAACAACTCTTGCCAGGATCGCGAGATTTGTTCAAAAGAGTTAACGAGGTAAATACTTTCGCCGATTTTTATACCTTTGTAAGTATGAGGATCAGAGACGCTTGCGGCTAAGTAATAAAACCGCACGGATAGATCTAGGATCAGGTGAAGCTACGCTTGCTGCGGTTTGTCTTTCAATGGGTGACCATTTTTACATACCAAAGCACGTTAAGCCGTTGGTACTTGGTCATCCGTGGAACATTGACAGTCGTTACGGGTCGCCAGTATCCCGAAAGCCTGACAGCTAGTCTCACCAAGGGCTATCGTAATATACAGTAACTGGTTTGTAGAGGTTGGGTTGGCAGTCGGTCCATGTAAAATACAGGTATTCAGCTGCATTCGGTTATACTGGAAGCGGACCCACACACAGTTGGGAAAAAAACTAGGCTGATGATGTAAACACGAGGATCAACAAAAGACCAATATCATCATCATCATCATTCCAGCCGTAAGACGTCCACTGCTGGACTTAGGCCTCCCCCAATTTGGGGGGCTTTGCCATAATCGCTACGCTTGGCAGACGGGTTGGCGATCGCAGATGAATGATGATGATGATCGCGATGCGTGGTAAAATGCATAGATAACGCTGCTGCCCATTCTCTAGTAAGTCCCTTAGTCGCCTTTTACAACACCCACGGGAAGAAATGGGGTGGTGTTATTCTTTACGTCCGGCACCACACGGTACAAAGACCAATGTATCTTAATATATATAATTCTACAGTACGTGTGTATGTCACTGAACTCCTCCTAAACCGCTGGACTGATTTGAATGTTTTTTTTTTTGTGTGCGTTTGGGTGGCATCCTGGATGGTTTAGATTCACAAATCAGCCCGACAGATAGGCGCTGCTATCGTGTTCTAGGAAACAGGACAACGTCTGTACGGCCAGTTAGTATAATATAATCCCGTAATATTAGTAGGTACAACGTTTCCTAATTTTGGTCGTAAATATAAATCATGTACATAATTTGCAGCAAGTACCTACGTACTATACTGAAATAATTTAGATATATGTAGAAAACCGAACAGACTTCTCCAACAAGAATACAGCTTTCTGGTTTGAAAGAAACAACTGACAACTTGAGAGAAAAAAAGATTATTCGAAATCATGATCGTCTTCCCTTTGGCTTATAGATTTTCACTTTAGAACATGCACAGGTACCAATTTTTTCCCCAAGGAATACCACAACTTTCCCTGAAAAATTGCATTATTAGGCCATCATGGCTTGGCTCTTGTGATACAGGAACTCCTAGAACAAGAGCCAGGGCTACAATGATGTCTGTAATCTGAAGTGAACAATAAATAAATAACTATAACTATCACACTCAGCCTTCTAATGTTCACACTGCTGGGATAAAGGAGTCCTCCCTTCGAGAGGGTGTGGGCTGTAATCCACCACGTGGCCCGGTCAATAAACTCAGCCTATCGCAGTCCACTGCTGAACATAGGCCTCTCCCATATTGCGTCACAACACCCTGTCCTCCGCTTTCGCCCCCGTCCCGCCGTTACCGTGACCGCTACCTTGACCTGCATGCATAGCATGAACACCGTAGAAAGGGGTTTTGTCGACGGAAGAATAGACAAAATTACAGATTGTAGAAAGATTAAAGACAATAAAGATTGTAGAAAGATTTGTACCGTTTTATGCTGGCGTAGCATGACATTTCTATCTCTATTCTATCAAGAATAGACAAAGTTCTTTCTATGGTGGTAATGCTACGCGTGCAGGAATAGCGGGAACACCGAGAACTTGGGGCCCGCACCTTTTTCATTTTGGAGGATTAATGCCCGTAGTCACCACGCTGGCCTTGCGGGTTGGTGACCGCAGAGCCAATCCTTTCGCTGCTGCCCGCCATCGCTCTGGAGGATTTAGGTTGGCTTCTTGGATGGTTATACCGTCATTAGCCGGTCGCCAGCGCCTCGTCTGTCAGTGGCAGGGTGTACCGCGTGCAGATGAGGTTGACGTTTGGGAGTCCGGATGTTGTGTGCCCCCCTTACACCCCGTGGCCCGGTGCGGGTTGGTAATTGCGACATGTCTTCGAGTGTTTGGTTCTAGGAATGTAGCGGCCCCTTCTCCTTTACATGTGAACTAAAAATCACACTAAGGTCACACAAAATCCTGCACCTTCTAAGTGAGTCAACTTCACACCATGTTCCTCATACCTCCAAAAGGATATGCCGGTTTCCTCAAAATGTTTTTCTTCACCGGTTTAAGAGCAGTAGTGATGAAATTATTTGCACGAAATAAAAGGCCTGTCTGTTCGAAGCCACGACCTACAAGTCATTTGCCACGGGTCAGTAGTCACTGCCGCCAATGCTCAGCATTATTAGGTAAATTGCTGAAACCCGCTTCGAATAGCCCTTATTTAAGCATTTAATATTTTTTGTCTCTTCTTTGTTTTCATCCTCTAAATGTCTTGAAAGCTCTAGCCAAGGCTCATTGTAATTGTACATTCAGTACTTAATTAATATTGAGTTGTTATTCCTTTCGTTTATTTTTTATTTTATGGGTGGGAAATCATCAAAAGAAGTCTCCCGCTCGGGCGGAGCGGGAGGGCGTGTCAGTCTTTTACGGAGTAATCGCCCGTGTTCCTTGAGTTGCCTATATGCCAGGGCCACGGTAACTCTTTTGAACAAATCTCGCGATCCTGGCAAGAGTTGTTATTCCCTAAGCTATCATCCCCCGCCCCGGCTTCACACGAGTTTTTAAGACTTGGCACACATTTAATATGTAGGTATTTTTATAACTGCCTCGTTGGTCTAGTGGTAGTAAGCGCTACTGCTGAGCATGAGGTCCTGAGTTCGATTCCCAGGTCGGGCAAAGTGTTATTGAGCTTTTCTATCTGGAATTTTATAGTAGCAGCCTGGAGTCAGGATTTGTGCCATGTTGATGGCATATCGCCCTCTATTATATGGGACTATATAACAGACGAATGGGTAGTAATTCAATAGAAGTAGTAGAATCAACTAAGTTTCTAGGATTATATCTAGACAACAAAATGACATGGAAACAGCAAATAGAGTTCTTATGTAATAAACTAAATAGATATTCCTTTGCGCTGCGTAATCTCAGAAAAATCTTTGATATAACAACTGTGATGACAGCGTACCATGGTTATGTATCGTCTACTCTCAGATATGGAGTTATTTTTTGGGGAAACTCCACTGAATTGGAACGTGCGTTTAGAGCGCAAAAGAGATGCATTAGGGCTATATGCAACTTAATACAAACTGATTCATGCAAACCTTATTTTAGAAAACTAAAAATACTGACTCTGCCCTGTATCTATATATATGAAACTGCAGCATTTATTAAATCACACCCAGAATTATTTGAGTACCGTACAAGGCGTCGTCATGCAGACCAGCTGTGCGTTCTACATTCCAAAACAGCGCTCTTATACAAAAGTTTTGTTTGTATGGGACCAAAAATTTATAACAATATACCCCTAAACATCCGAAATATCAATCAGGTTAGGCTATTCAAGAAGAAACTACACTGTTTTCTCATAGATAAATCATATTATACTTTAAGCGAATTTATGAATGATAAAGACAGACAAATGTAAAGGATTAATGTAAATGTAATGTAATGTAAAACTCACCATCATTTTATTTTAAATATGTATACCTAATAATCTAAATTCATTTTAATTTAATTTTAATCTTATGACTAATCTAATGCAATTGAAGGACTTTAACATAAGTGTAAGATTAACCAAATTTTGCATGCTTATATATAGGCTGAGTATGGTGAAACAACAAACAATGTAACATCTCCTGAAAAACCCATATTATGCAAATAAAATGATTTGATTTGATTTGTTTTTTTTTTGTTTTTTTATTTTTTTTATTTATTAATTTAATTACATATAAACTTTCCACAAATGCTCTAAATGAGGGTGAAAACCGCATTAAATTCTTTGCGTAGTTCAAACGGACCACGTGGCTCACACAGAAACTTCCGAAAAGCATGAAAACTTCACAGAACTTGTTCTACAAAAATCGCGTCCCGCTGTCGCATCGCGCCTTTCTGCGGGAGACTTAATTTATAGATATTTATACCTAGATAAGATCGACATATTCCATGTGGTGTCGGATATAAAGAATAGCACCATCCCATTTCTTCCCGTGGGTGTAGTAAAAGAAGACTTAGACCGCCTTCACACTAGCGTTTGTCCAGCGTAGGCGTTCGATAAACGTATGCGCAGCGCAGACGCCGCGACTACGCGGCGCAGGCGTCGCGTTGTCGCGGCGTCAGTGCAAGGATAAATGAATAGCTGCGTTAGCGCCGCAGGTGCGCGACGTATGCACCGCGTTACTGCGGAGTCATGTACAATAAAAATATTTTGAATATTTTTTTATGTTTACAATAAAGCACAAAATAATCACTTTCACTTGACCGTACATACACACCGAAACGACAACGTCACACAATTGCGTTGTCGTTTCTGAAATATTATAACAAAATAGATTCTGACGAGGAAACTCTGTTGTTGGCTTTACTTTAAAAAAATATTGCGAAAATGTGAAAATAAAAATAAAAGGATATGGGAGAACCCATTAAGGAGTGTATGGTTTTTTTTTTCTGGATGGGAAATCATCAAATGACTTCTCCCGCTCTGGGCGGAGCGGGAGGGCGTGTCAGACTTTTACTGACTAAAACCCACCCGTGTTCCTTCAGTTGCCCATGTGCCAGGGTCACGGTATCTCTTTCGAACAATCTCGCGACCCTGGCAGGCATCGGTCCTAGCAGACCCCTTCAGTGCTGCTGACATCTCTTTGAGGCGCGCGTGGAACACTACGCGCCGTCGACCCGAGCCTGGTCCTTACCGGGTGGCGAGCTACCCATTGCTCGCCACCCGCAAGCTCGCGCCTACGGTGGCCGGGAGTCCGATATAGACTCCCGACGCCCGGGGCGTCTCTTCCTGCGGCGGCTAGGGACATGAGGGCGCAGAGACTGCCACTCCCTCACGCGCCCCGCCTCCTCCTTCGCGAGCATTACTGCTTCGCAGAAGGAGGTGACGGCTTCCCATGCCCTCTCGCTCCGTACCATGGCTCGCACCAGGGTGGGACGCGAGAGGTTGCCGCCGCCGATCGCCTCCACGAGGACACGGCGGTGCTCCGCCCAGGCAAGGCACACCTCCACCGTATGCTATACCGTGTCCTCCAGACGATCCTCGCAATGGAAACACCCGGGCGTTTCTTCCCGCTTTATCCTGAACAGGAACCCACCGAAGCATCCATGCCCGGTGAGAAACTGCGTCAGGTGGAAGGTGAGGACGCCGTGGCGCCTCTCTATCCACTTCTCAAAGAGGGGACTTACCGCCGCAATTGTGGCGTGCCCGGCGCTGGGTTGCGGCAATCGTACTCGCCATGTCGCCATGAGATCCTGCCGGAGCTCTGTCCGCCGTACCGCGATTTGTCGCGGCAGCGGAGTTTCGCCCCGGCGTTTCGCCTCCTCGCGCCACTCTCACATGTGGGCGAGGATCTTTGCCTCCAGATCCCATGGCGGCACTCCGGCAAGGAGGCTCGCCACCTCGCACGAAACCGTGCGGTATCCCCGGATTAGCTGGATGGCCATGACCCTCTGGGCAGCACTCAACCAGCATGCTGGGCGCAGCCTCAGTGAGGAGAAGTGTACGGTCAAGTGAAAGTGATTGATAGACATGAAAACGTGATTGATAGAGATGAAATCATATGTCAAAGATTAATAATACTCTTATAATGTGAGTTATAAAAAAAACAAAAGCATATATAAATAATATGTTGGTCCCTACTATTAGTACTATTCAGTTCAGACACGTGGTCGTTTAGCCCCACATCAACATGACAATAAAATTGGTTCACATGTTGCTAATTACATACATCACTCTATTAGTACCTGCTTTAATTAAGCTCCTACATCACGAATGTAAAGGCATCCGCAGACAGGCACGACCCGACGACCCATCGCGACTCTGGCGAAACAGTTTCTATGAGAACTTGATAGAAGTAATTCTACTGTAGTGGCAATGCGCCTGTTTGCGGAAGCCTTTATTCTCTGATCACCTGCTGACGTAAAAAGCCGTTTGTAAGTACATGAAAGCTGCACGGAAATACATAGATCTTATGTTAAAAGTATGTTATTATAAAAACAACCTGGTCACTGTTCCTAATAGCAAAATTGTCTATTTGCTTATACGAACACAGACGAGGATCTAATAGCTGTCCCTTAGTACCCGTCCCTAGTCACATTCGACGACATTGTAACGAGTAGGTATGTTGTAACTTCACTCATAATGAGCAGACAATTTGTAAGATTTGATTACTGGGTTTACCTCAAGTTGGTGATTAGGCGCTCCTCGAAGGGTGTTCTCTTTTAATAAGATCACGTTTCCTCAGAGTCTGATTGTGCACGAGCTAATAGGCACGTTTTGCTTGCGTACATTTTTCTCTGTAACTGTTTTCTGATATATTACTATGGGGTGTTCCTGGCCACCTGTAATAAGCAGAGGTCGGAGTAGGTAGATTGATTTTACGTACTCGCATCATGAATAGTCATAGAAATCATAACAAGGATAAGCCTTTTTTCCAGGATTTCATTTTGGTACTTACGGGATTAAATCAAATATTGTGAAAGTATGGATTTTTAAACTAGGTACTACATTAGAAATTTATAGAATGCGATAGATAAACTTTAAAATTGTTTTTTTTTTCTTACTGTAGAAGGCCGGTCTCCTATATAGTACTATTAAAAAGACAGCAAAAGGATAAACATTTCTCATTCATATTGATGTATTCTTTATTCTACACATTACAACATTTGAAATTAGTTTCAAAATACCGGAATCCCAGAGGCTTATCCGTACTAATATATACGTGCTAGTTCATTGATCCCATTTCAGTCTACCTACTCCGACCTCTGGTAATAAGGCAGGCTACTAACACTTAACACAATAATAGCCAACCAGCAGTCCTTTTCTTTAAAAAGTCACCTGAAGTAGACGAAGAACGACATTGACCGGTCTAGGCTGCTTCTGAGAATTCTATATAGAAACCCCCAATACCGCTTCCCGAACCATGAATCAAACCAAATACCCCAAGGATTGTAGTTGTGCTTATAAGGGGTGTTAACGGTACCGGAATCGAATATGCATTATATTATACCGCATTTAATAAAACATTGAATTAAAATTTCACCGTTTATTTCAATAAGCGGTGTTCTATATATGAAATTAGTGTTTTTTCGATTTGGCCACTGGAATCTCAAATATATGGCGTTTGGTTAGGAATTCAAAATTCAAATTTAGGATTGTCTATTTATTTTTTTAACTTAATGATTCATTTGTTTTCGCGTCATTTGATTGTTCTTTGACAACGTCCTGTTCACATTAAGGAAAACTTAAAATATCGCGTTATTTATGCATAAAAGTTCCACAGAGCTGCAGAAACAGCTCGAAGGATTAATTATGTGTATTGGGACTTGGGGCGCGGGGACGCTAATGTAGAAAAAAGCAAGTACGTTTTTGGTTCAAACTTTTTCGTTCTGGATATTTTGACCATTGACAAACTCCGTGTAGGGCCGGAGGCCCCAGTTGACAATGAAAAGTTTAAAGTGATCGCGGAATTGGATCTATTGCAAAGCATGTCACAATAGGCGGCAAGCTTCCGTGGGAGTGATAAAACTATTTTATCTCACTTGAAACAAATTGGAACAGCGAAAAATGTCAAATAATGGGTACGGCATGAATTAAGTGACGCACAGCAATAAACACGCGTCAAGTGGTGCATTACATTACTCAACCGTCCCAATAACAAGATAATTTTAAATCATATCGTGTCACGTGGTGACAAAAATATCCCGTACAATTATTAGAAAAGAGACCTCGTGGCTGGCCCAAACGGAGATGGCGGGATGAGCTGGACTCTTTTAATAAAGATTAGTTCTTGGCAGCTCTGGGCAGAGAAACGTGGAAAGAGAGTAAAGAGGCCTTCGACTAGTAGTGGGACAACAACGGCTAATAAAAAATAAAAATATTAGAAAAGCTCAACACAGTGATTGAACTCAGGAGAATCGACAAAGCAAAAGCGGAGTCAGAATTTTTTTCTTGTATGTGTCTGGTGGACCAGTGGTAATATCATCTACTACAGCTTCCTAAGATCTGCCCATACTGAATAGGACCGATCCGTAATTGGCAACAATTGCAAACCATGATGGAAATGCTAGCCGATAAACAACCTAGACTGGTCAATTGTTCTAGTCCACAGTTGTTTCAGGAAAAAGCTAGACCACACACTGCACAACAGACGGTCGCTAAATTAGCGGAGCTGATATTGGAATATCTCCACACCACCCATACTCCTTTGATTTGTAGAACCATGCTCCTTCAAATTACCAGTATTTCCGGATTTTGAACAATTTTATTGAAAGAAAAAATTCAATTCCGATGAGGCAATCAAAAATCAAAATCGCCTTTGAATTAAATAATTTTAAACAAAACAATTATTATCATCACAAGGTTTAATGAACTACCTCTGAAACGGCGATACTGCATTGATATTTATTAAACTTAACTAAACTTTATTTAATAAAACGTTTTGCTTTTTTTCATAACAAAGCCAATTTCATATACAGGGTGTGGCGTAAGTAATGGTCCACCGTTCAGGATTCGATGAACCAGATAATTAACTATAACAATTTAATTTTAACCATTTTTACCCAATTTTTTTTTTTACAAAAATTGCTCTTGAACTTGATAGTGTATTAAAAATTGAGGTTAAAATTAGAGAAGAACCAACTTTTTCTTCAAAAGAGCTGAATTTACATAAAAAATCATAATTTAACATGATAGCTCTAGTATTCAGCAGTAATTAACAGAAATCAAAATGAAAAAATAATGGTTTTTGTTGAAACTACAAACAAATATGTAATAAAAGGTATAAATTTCGTAAATAAAAGACAAAAATGAAATATTTTCGGAACCCTTGGGTAAAAATGTTTAAAATTTTTAATTGTTATAGTTAATTATCTGGTTCATCGAATCCTGAACGGTGGACCACTACTAACGCCACACCCTGTATAAGGACCTAATAATATATCACTGTTGTTTTTCTAAACAGTAGTCGAATCACCAATTTCAAACAGAGTTCTAAATTCGCTTGAGTAATCGAATGAAACTCTAGTTATTTTTATACCAGTTTGGCCTTTACGCTACGCCATCTCATGTAAAGGTTTTTTCTAAACCTTACATCATAATGTAAGGTTCCCTTGAATAATAGGATCGACCTACCTGTTTACCCCAGTTTCTAAACAAGACTTGTATTCATAACATTCGACCTATTCCTATAAGAACAATATCCTAACATCAGCAATAAAACTGACAAAGCGAAGGCCGTTTCTTGCCATAGAAAGCTTAAGTCAGGAGGACTAACGAATCACTATATTGTTGGCACCACGACAGGTGTCAGTCAAGTTAAACATAAAGGTGTGCCTGCACTCACACAAATTTACATTGTCATGGTTAAACTTCGCTGTACCAGAACTGGCGAAAGAAATGAAACATGGCCTCCAGCAAGAAAAAAAAATATAGAGAGATCACATCAGCCCAGAAACTCTTAGGAAAAGTAATAACATCATAATCTTTTACCTGATCAGACGATATTGAGTTTGAGTCAGAGAGTACACCGTTCTTACTAAACTCGATCTCCATTAAATATCAGTCCATCCTGACCGAAATATGGGTCCTCAATCGTAGGCTGAACTAATTAGTTCTGACACAATTGTGTCTCAATTACAACCATAATTTGCGAAGGCGATGCCCCGTTAGCAAAGTTGGTCTCAGCCCAGACTGAGTTACATCTACATAACTTTTATACCACCTGGTCGCTAACGTCAAATTAGTTAATGAAAACTCAAGGGTGGAGACCCAGGAATTATTTATGTGAGGTGCACAGGGGACTAGAAGTTAAGAAGTGTCTCCCAAATCTTGTATTGTATTATATTGTTTTTGGGTTTTATTCTTTTTCATTAGGAATAACTACGAAAAAAAAACCCGTGCGATTAGGGGACCCCGTCAGAAATGAACTTCCACACGCATTACTCACACGCACATACCCGTACATACTAGAAAAAAACATAGAGATAAAGTGTGAGAGCCTGGGTTGCAAGAGTGAGCAAAGCGAACTTAATTAATTTAGCACCCCACCTAGAATTGGTTTGGTTAGTTTTCCTTTGACCATTCAAAGTTTCAGCTGTTGTGCAAACCTAACTTAAAACAAGTATTTAAAGTTCGCTGGTGCAAAATGTGACAAAAAACTTTTACTATTTTAATAACTTTTTTCGTGAAAACTGATCGGTTGGAGATGCCCATACTGAATCTTGGAATTGGATTCACAATACACTTCTCAATCTCTAATCTTCATCACACTATTCATTGTTTAGAAGACCTAAACTCAGACGTAGATGAAGAGAATGAAATAGAAAAATAGATGAGATTGTACGTGCGCTGAAAGGAATGATAATTAGGAAAGCTGCAAGGTCCGCCAGAGTGTCTGCTGAAATGCTTAAGAGCCGTGACGGGGTGGTAGCAAGCCTGTTGTGCCGGATCTTTTATATGTGTTGGAGATACAGTCGTGCGCCGGATGATTGGTGAAAGGCTGTTATCTTACCACTATATAAGGGAAAAGGCTCACAGCAAGACTGTAAAAACTACCGCAGCATTAGGCTTTTGAGTGTTATCAGCAAACTGTATGGGAAGGGTTTAATAAATAAAGTGAAAGGAGCGACAGGTGATAAAATATGGGATGTGCAGGCAGGATTTAGAGAGGAGATGGGCTGTATGGATCAGATCTTCTCCCTAAGGTGCATTGCCGAAAAACATCTCGCAAAGCACAAGAAAGTCTACTGTACTTTCGTAGACTTTGAGAAGGCCTATGATAGTATGTGCAGGGAAGCACAGACTGTGGTCAACACTATCCATTTACGGTGTGGACTGGCGCTTGGTACAAGCACTAAAATTTTTATATAAGGATACCAGTGCTTGTGTTAGGATAAATAGGGCATACCCGAATTGGTTCTGCATCTCGAAGGGTGTTATACAGGGCTGTGTAGCGTCACCTTGGCCGTTCAACTTGTACATGGATAGTTGTCTGATAGATTTGAAAGAGGGTGAGTGTGGAAGGATAATGAGTGAGTTGTCAGTCAAATTCCTTTTCTACGCAGATGATCACGTTCTACTTGCATCGTCAGCAGAACAATTGCAAGACATAGTGACTGTACTGGATGAAGCATTGTAACGTCGTACTTTATATCAATCTAGTGAGTACTATGATCTTATCTTTTAACATCTGAATCAAGGTTGGAAGCAGGTAAAAACTAATATTCAATAACATTTTCTAAAAACATTCGTCATAACAACAGTTTACGCTTGACAACTGATATACGTCTATTTGCAAATATTAATATTGTCGCGAGCTTCGCGCACGAACCGGTTGGTGAGTGTCTCCCCTCTCCACGACATTATGGCTAACGTCGGCGAGCCACCGGCGGCGGTCAAGGAAGAATCTCGAGGGATTCACTTGACACTACGGAGCTGCTGAGTGGTCGTGTTATGAAAGTATCCGTGCACTAGCTACTGTTCGCAACGGCCAACATTTTAAATCTTTTTTTAACTTAACATCCATATTTAAAAAAAAAAAACCTTAGTGTTTAAATCTCTTTAAAATTAAATTCTGTGTAACCCCAAATCGGGTGAGTGTTGCAAAACCTAGTATTAATTAGTTTAGTTTTAAGTATTCGTTGCATGACTAGCTAATTTTCACTTTTGCGTTTTAGTAACTACCATTTTGTTAACCGAAATACCGATGTGCTTCATTCTCGTTAGTTTTGTAGCCGTCCTTAATCATTTAAACACCATGCTGAGTTAAATTGATTTACCGAGTGACCGTAACAATAATGTAACGATCATGACGGTTAGAACTTTTTATTATATAGTTTAGATTAGCTGGTTGACTAAATTAACATGAATGTATTTCTTCTTTGTTTTAATTTCATATTTATATGTAATCTGTCGTAGTGAATTTGTAGTGATTCTTTTTCCGTAAATCTTTTAATAATTTTTGTTACTTTTTCCCATCTACCCTACATTTTCATTATATAATTTTCTGCTATTCACGCTTTTAAAAATGTACCACGCTGCTTAGACTGCTTCATCTCGATGGCTAATAGATGCTAGAACACCGCTTTCCCACGTAGACTCAGGGTCCGACGGTTGTCGGGATGTTGCAGTCATAACAGGAATTCGGACATTTAGTAAAATGCCTAATTCGTGGATTCCAGGGTTCTTCCATACCGGAAGGGATATCCTTTTCGCCGCTGCAAGGGTTGTGGCTGGACAACCTGCGAGCTGCCTACCTCCTGCTGGAAGACCTACCTACCTACCTGGCTGACACCGGTCACCTACGACGTGAGAACTACCAGGATAGTGGTTTTCTTTAGGCGGGCTAGAATTGAATACGCGCTCGATATCTAGAACTCACGCTAGCCTTCGGCTGGGGCTAGACATGTTTAAATACTGTTAATCTTAATTTAATTACACTTATGTACCTTCTATCCTTTTTGTTTCTTTTAAACGTCCTGCCCTAACAGGCACGTTACAGTGGCGCCCATACTAGTGGTAGATATCGAGCCGTATTTAGTTCTCTTCTGCTAGGCATTTCTTTTGGTTTTCTTGGTGTTGGCTGTCTATAACAGTAGTGTTAGTAATTATAACTTGATTACGAGCTACCAAAGGTGTTCTTGTGTAGTCTACTGAAAAAAATCATAGAATTCTTTAAATTTAAAAACTGTTTTTGTGGAAAAAAATCTACCTACATATATTTTTTTTAGTGGAAAAAAATCCACCCACATATATTTTTTTTTATGGAAAAAAATCTACCCTCATATATTTTTTTTAGTGGAAAAAAATCTACCCACATATATTTTGTTTTGCCATTTCACACATTTTGGTAGCACGAGTACTTGATTTTGTTTTGTTACTGTGCCTAACTATTTTTATTTTGTGAATTTTGCAACACACATCTATTCTCTAGGGTTATTCGGAAAATTTTATTTCTGCTATTAAAATTTTAATAACTGGAAAAATTTTGCAAATATGTCTTATGTTATAAAATTTTTGTCTTTGCAAAAAGCGGAACTAGAATATGAAGTAGCGGTTCGTGGTGGTACAGCTGCCGATTCTGTCAATGAGCTACGAAAACAAATAGTTAAATTGTCTTCTACCCTTCCTTCTGAGGATATTTTAGAATCACATTTAGATCCTATTGATGACTTAAAGGCAGTCAAAGAGTCCTTGTTAAAATCTCATAATAGCATAATTACCCTTAAATCTAAATTTGAAAGGAATTTGTTTACACGCACCGAAAACTTATTGCACCACGTACATCATCGTCTAAATCGGGTTAATTACTCAGCTGGTGATGTTGCGGAGGTCTATAAAATTTGCTTGACCAATTTCAATACCCAATACAAGGATATGACATTGCTTAGGCCACAAACTACTTTATCTACTCAACCTCAGGTGTCTACTCCAACGGAACCAATTCGTGAAACTAACCCAGTTAAGGTCGCTGTCAGTTGTGAGCGTAGGCTGTTTTCAGAAATAAGTAAACTTAAATACTCCGGAAAAACTTGCGTCCGTGCATTTATTCAGAGGGTAGATGAATTTATTTTGAGCAGAGCTATACCTCGCGAACAAATGGTTTCTTTCGCTTTTGAAATTTTCACTGACGACGCTCTTCATTGGTTCAGATGTGTTAAAGATCAGGCTAGAACTTGGGATGACATTGTCTCCTTGCTTAAACAAGATTTTAGTCAAAGTGACTACGACTACAAATTTTTATCCGAAATTAGGACACGCACTCAGGGTGAACTAGAAAATATAACAATTTACATTTCTATTATGCGTGGCATGTTTTCTCGTTTGGATAGAAAGTTAGCAGAAGAAGATCAACTAGAGATATTGCTGCATAACATTCGACCTTGCTATGCAAGTACGCTGGCGTCGTCTGCAGTTATAACCGATATAAGTAGTCTACAAAAATTATGCAGAAACTACGAAAACATACAAACTAAACTAAAACAATTTCGCGAACCGCCTAAAGATAGTACTGAGACCTTGGCACCAGAATTCGCTTATAAACACCAGCCTAGCAATATCAATTCTAGTAACTATAAAAACACTGATTCTAATTATAAACCCAACTACTCTAAAAATACATTTGAAAATAATAAGAATACTAGCGATCCTAAATCAAATTTACACGTCAATGAGGTGGCACATGTATCTAACGACAAAAACAGAAATGTATACTGTCCAAGATGTAGAACTAAATCACATTCACTACGTTCATGTAAACAGCCACATTTTCTAATCTGTTTTAAATGTGGTAAGAAAGACGTGAAATTCCCAGAATGTCCTAATTGTCACTCTAACACAACAAAAAACTAAGTAACAAGGGTTGTGGAAACAGAAATAGTGCCAATTTCGATAGGAATGATTGGGAAAATTGGCTACAAACTGTTTCAAGATTCAGTTCCTGCTATACTGTTTCTTCAATCCGTAATAATAGTATAGATTTCACACGGCCTTACGTTCCAGTTACTATTAACACTAAACCTGTTATTGGGTTACTAGATACAGGTTCTGCCGTCACTATAATGGGAAAAGACCTCCACAAGAGTTTTATTTCATCCCATTGCCAAGGGAACTTGAGTCAACCTATGACATTTATTGCAGCGGGTGGGCAGAAACTTTTATCTCTAGGATATATTTCATTAACATTCACTCTAAAAAATCAAACACATGATTTAAATGTCCACATCATTCCGGAAGTAAAAAATTCATTAATCTTAGGCATGGACTTTTGGAGAAAATTCGGTCTGTTCCCTAGTCACTTAAACACTGTTTTATTTTTAAGCCCATCAGACGCTCAGTTAGCTGAACTGAAGTCTGATTGCTCAGAACATCTTCAGTCATATGATCATTTATCACAAGACCAAAGGATAACAGCTGATAATATAATATCACAGTTCCGGGAAATATCCTACGAAGTACGAGGTCTTGGTCGTACTTCTCTAATAACGCATACTATTGACACTGGAGAAGCTGCCCCCATTCGTCAAAGGTATTACAGAATGTCCCCTGAGAAGCAACGCATATTAGTGGAGCAACTAGATGAGATGCTAAAAGATGATGTGGTTGAACCTGCTGAGAGCCCATGGTCATCACCAGTACTACTCACACCTAAAAAAACTGGTGAGCTTAGGTTTTGCTTAGACAGCAGAAAATTAAACGCTATCACAAAAAAAGATGCGTATAATTTGCCTTATATCTCTGAGATTCTTGATAATTTACGAGACGCAAAATATTTAACTAGTTTAGATCTTTCAAAAAGTTTTTGGCAAATCTTGATCAGTGAGCAGGACAGATGCAAGACAGCGTTCTATATACCAACCCGTGGTACTTATCAGTTCAAATCTATGCCATTTGGTCTCACTAATGCACCAGCCACACAACAACGTTTAGTTGACATTTTGTTCTATGGGCCTGAATTTGAACATCGTGTTTTTGTATTTGTCGATGATATCATCATTGTCTCTTCTACTTTTGAGCAGCATATTTCCCTACTGCTTCTTGTTTTAAATAAATTAAAATCTGCAAACTTAACTATAAATTCTAAAAAAAGTCAATTTTTCCGAGAAAAACTCAAATATTTGGGTTATGTAGTCGATGCTAACGGCTTACATGCTGACCCGGAAAAAATAGATGCAATCAAAAACTATCCTACCCCCACTAATAGAAAAGAAGTTCGCCGATTTTTGGGCGCAGCTTCCTGGTATCGCAGATTTATACCAAATTTTAGCTCTTTGGCTTCACCATTGAACAAATTAACCTCACAAAGCAAAAAAGCACCATCGTTTGTGTGGTCTGAAGAATCAGACACAGCTTTTAATAAATTAAAAGAATGCTTAGTTTCTGCTTCAGTACTCTCGTGTCCAGATTATTCTAAACCTTTTGAAATTCACACCGATGCGAGTGACTACGGTATGGGTGGTGTGTTGACCCAAAATATTAATGGTGAGGAGAGAGTCATAGCCTACATGAGCAAGTCACTGTCTCCTCAAGAACGCAACTACAGTGCTACCGAGCGTGAAGCTCTTGCTGTTCTAGTAGCAGTTGAGCACTGGCGCTGTTATGTAGAGAATGGCCAAAAATTTGTTGTCTACACGGACCATTCTGCCCTTAAATGGTTTTTAAAATTGAATAACCCTACAGGTCGATTAGCTCGCTGGGGTGTACGACTATCTGCGTATAATTTTGAAATTAGACACCGCCGTGGTTCAGAAAACGTAGTTCCTGATTTTCTATCACGCGCTGTGCCTATAACTGCTGTCGATACTCTTCCTATTAATACGCAAACTACTGATTCTTGGTACCTTAACATCTATAATGGTTGCCAGTCTTCCCCTACTTCGTTCCCTAACTATTTAATTAAAAACGGGAAATTATATAGATACATGAAAACTATGTGTCCCTTGCGTAGAGAATTCGAATGGAAAGAGGTAGTACCTGCGGAATTCCGTAATGCTATGTTGGAAAAGCACCATTCTGTACCTTCTGCAGGGCACTTGGGAGTCTTTAAGACATATAAACGGCTTGCCTTATGTTATTACTGGCCAGGCATGCACGCGGACGTACAGAAGTTCATTTCCGCTTGCGATGCGTGCATAGCTCATAAGCATCAAAACCATGCCCCTCTAGGCAAAATGGGCGAGCCTAAAGTATGTTCTAGACCATTCCAAACTATTAGTGTAGATCTAGTTGGACCTTTACCTCCATCAAGAAAACAAAATTGCTACATATTCGTGATTACTTGTTGTTTCAGTAAATATTGCCTTTTATTTCCTATTAAGCGAGCAACCGCGGAAATCGTCACTAGAATTCTCGAAGAAAACGTAATTCTCGTACATGGGATACCCTCTACTATCATACTTGATAACGGGAAACAGTTTGTTAGCGCTACCCTAAAAAACATGATTACCAAATATAAAATTCCCAATTTACATTTTACACCTAAATACTCACCTCACATCAACACAGTTGAACGGTACAATAAAACAGTCATGACTGCAATTTCAACGTTTATTGCTGACGATCAACGTGTCTGGGATCAACTTGTGCCGAAAATTCAGTTTGCCATAAATAGTTCTGTAAACGAAACAACGGGCTATACTCCGTCATTTCTTGTATACGGACGAGAACTGGTAACTTGTGGTTCACAGTATATCAACTCGGAAAACGATGAAGATCTTGTTTTTGTCCCTCGCGATTCATATGCAGAAAACCTAGGCTATTTATCTTCTATCTTTAATAAGGTTCAAGCAGCGCTTCTTCAGGCTCATGCTAGAAACTGCACGTCTTATAATTTACGAAGGAAACCTGCAGAGTTTAATATAGGTGATGTTGTGTGGAAACGAACTTTCTATCAGAGTGACAAGGATAAATATTTTAACAAGAAGTTAGCACCTAAATTTGTAAAATGTCAAGTAATTAAAAAAAAGTCACCATTAGTATATGAATTGGCCGATACGTCTGGAAAATCAATCGGGCATTGGCATATTAAAGATATCAAGTTAACTAATTACAAAGATTAAAACCTAAAACTAAATACTTTACTAACTAGCGCAAATTCGAATAAAATAAAACCTTCTAAAAAAACTAATATTATAATAAAAGAATTACCAACCTAAACGTACGTACCTACCTCAAAAACCGCCTACCTACATGTAACTAAATTCTATCTACTATATTGTATCTATTTAAATGTCTAAGTATATAATTAGTCTATACAAACAGTCATTACAGGATGATGGTCAACTACATACAACATTTCATTCTATAGTACTATTTATACTATCGGTCCTACAACCATAGTAAGAAAGCAATCATGGTTCTACCCCATTGATTTCTTTTACCTATACCAATGGCCCTACACCATAGGTATAACTGAGTTCTATATATCTTATTATAAATATGGGATTAGTTACATGTAGACTGCTCTGTACTTTCAATATTGTTTCAAAAACTGCATTTGATTATCGGGAGTGTTTTGTGCTGTATTTAAAACGAGACACTCTGAATGTTAGCATGCGGTAACACATGCTACTAATGTGTTGCTGCGGATTAAACGTTGAATGAAAGAGGAAGAATGGATGAATGTAAGAGATAGGAATAAAAAAGAAGCGTTAATAAAATGTCTTCAGAAGCAGTGGCAGCGGATTTTACTTAGGAAAAATCCTACGCTAAAAAGGGGGGTACTGTAACGTCGTACTTTATATCAATCTAGTGAGTACTATGATCTTATCTTTTAACATCTGAATCAAGGTTGGAAGCAGGTAAAAACTAATATTCAATAACATTTTCTAAAAACATTCGTCATAACAACAGTTTACGCTTGACAACTGATATACGTCTATTTGCAAATATTAATATTGTCGCGAGCTTCGCGCACGAACCGGTTGGTGAGTGTCTCCCCTCTCCACGACATATGGCTAACGTCGGCGAGCCACCGGCGGCGGTCAAGGAAGAATCTCGAGGGATTCACTTGACACTACGGAGCTGCTGAGTGGTCGTGTTATGAAAGTATCCGTGCACTAGCTACTGTTCGCAACGGCCAACATTTTAAATCTTTTTTTAACTTAACATCCATATTTAAAAAAAAAAAACCTTAGTGTTTAAATCTCTTTAAAATTAAATTCTGTGTAACCCCAAATCGGGTGAGTGTTGCAAAACCTAGTATTAATTAGTTTAGTTTTAAGTATTCGTTGCATGACTAGCTAATTTTCACTTTTGCGTTTTAGTAACTACCATTTTGTTAACCGAAATACCGATGTGCTTCATTCTCGTTAGTTTTGTAGCCGTCCTTAATCATTTAAACACCATGCTGAGTTAAATTGATTTACCGAGTGACCGTAACAATAATGTAACGATCATGACGGTTAGAACTTTTTATTATATAGTTTAGATTAGCTGGTTGACTAAATTAACATGAATGTATTTCTTCTTTGTTTTAATTTCATATTTATATGTAATCTGTCGTAGTGAATTTGTAGTGATTCTTTTTCCGTAAATCTTTTAATAATTTTTGTTACTTTTTCCCATCTACCCTACATTTTCATTATATAATTTTCTGCTATTCACGCTTTTAAAAATGTACCACGCTGCTTAGACTGCTTCATCTCGATGGCTAATAGATGCTAGAACACCGCTTTCCCACGTAGACTCAGGGTCCGACGGTTGTCGGGATGTTGCAGTCATAACAGGAATTCGGACATTTAGTAAAATGCCTAATTCGTGGATTCCAGGGTTCTTCCATACCGGAAGGGATATCCTTTTCGCCGCTGCAAGGGTTGTGGCTGGACAACCTGCGAGCTGCCTACCTCCTGCTGGAAGACCTACCTACCTACCTGGCTGACACCGGTCACCTACGACGTGAGAACTACCAGGATAGTGGTTTTCTTTAGGCGGGCTAGAATTGAATACGCGCTCGATATCTAGAACTCACGCTAGCCTTCGGCTGGGGCTAGACATGTTTAAATACTGTTAATCTTAATTTAATTACACTTATGTACCTTCTATCCTTTTTGTTTCTTTTAAACGTCCTGCCCTAACAGGCACGTTACAGCATTTAAGATGAAGGAGATGAATATAAATGTGAATAAGACGAAAGTCATGGTTTGAAAGAGAAGAGAATGTATCGGTGTGTGATGTGAAAATAAATGATAATAATGTGGAGTAACTAAGTGAGTTCGTATATTTGGGGAGTTTGTTTGCAAGGGATGGAAAGATTGATAAAGATGTGGAAAGATGAGTGCGATTGTGACCAACTAGTTTATGTCCGGTAAGGCTCGACTGGCTGTTCACAACAGTGTGCTGGTGCCTACGCTTATGTATGGAAGTGAATGATGGGTGTGGACAAAGAAACACGAAAGTAGAATAAATGCTGTGGAAATGAATTCGTTGCAAAACAGGTCTGGTGTGACTGTGAATGATAGGCAGATGCATGATGTGATAAGACAACGGTTTGGTTTAAAAGATGTAATAACAAAAATTAAAAAGAGTATGCTTAGAAGGTTTGGTCGTTTTGAGACGATAAATGAAGGGCGGCTAACAAAACGTGTTTACAAGGCAGAGGTGACTCGTCACGCTGGCAGGGGATGCCCAAGGAGAACATTTAGTGACCTTATTGGTGATGTTCTTCAAAAGGGTCAAGTGCTTAGTACTGATAACCGACGTGCGTGTATGACCAGATGTATGAACTTAAACGGGGCGAAAGGAGCATATAAGGATCGTAGCAGGTGGCGTTCTGTAGTTTCTGCCTACCCCCATGGGAAAAGGTGTGATTTAATTCACATAAGCATGTGTGTTCATTAATGGTAAGTTATGAGAAATGGCTACCTACCACATTCAAAGAAAAGCAGGTTTTAAATTCCTATCCACATATACCTCTTCACTCTCAACCCCTTAACTCTTCCACATTCACTCCTTCCTGTTTCCATTGGACGACACTTAATTCTACTCTCACCCACAGGTCTCTGATAGCAAGAGAATGTTTATCCTCTGACTACCGTCACTGCCAGGATACCACGAGGGACATGTTTTAGAGCGCACGATTTGCCCCATTCCAGATTTTGAAGTCTACGCTTCAACCTAGGCAGCATGTTGGTAATCGAACCCAACACAATACCTTGAGCGCGGTCTGCATGCGCAGGCGCCATAATCAACGCGTCATCATCGACACGCCGACGCACGGCGCGGCGTCTACATGGCTCGTACGAAAGACCACGACAGCTTCGTGAATTGTAATAAGCACGGTACTAAACGATTGACTATTTAATACAGTCCACTCTTTTATTCGCTCCCCGCGCTAACAGGCGGCATATTTACAACATAAACTATTACGATACGATACTACAATAACATGGCATGAGTTTTAAATATAGTGGTGTATAAAACTGCACATAATTAAATATTCTCCAGCTATTTAACAGTTTCAAAAGCTACTAATTCTAAATCAAATTGGTTTTTATGACCTCGCAGTAAGTGCGAAAAGTATAGTATTCTCCTCGGGGATAAAGGGGAGCGAAAAACCGTCGCTGCACACCGAAGTCTAGTCTCAGTTCCCTCTCTTCGCTCAGGAGTTATCTCGGCCCTCCCTCGCTACGCTTGGGAGCCCTAGAATCATTTGTTGCGTTCGGGATTCAATATAGCGCCCGTGTCTGTCTCTTCGTCTGTCATTAGCAAATTTAGTCAGGATCTACTAGACTGAATTAAGTTTAAATTTGGTACAGATTTGAATTTCTGTGACCCAAACACAGTCAACACAGACGTGTAATGTAAACAAGTGAATTTTACCAGAAAATAAAAACAAAAGTTTTGTGAGAACTTTTCTGTTACTTTTGTATCAAATGAAAAGGCTGGTGAGGGTACCAAATATATTTTTTGTTTAATTTTGAAAAAAAAATTTTTTTAATTCATCAAGGAAATATATGAAAATTTACCATTTCCTTGACTCCGAAACTACTGAGCCGAAAGATTAGAAAAAAATACAAAGAAAAAATCGCTACCTCATGCAGCTCGATCGCTCTGCATCATTATTAATGCGATCACTACCATCATTGTTAACAATAATGTCGGCACAAAATGAAGGTTCCCTGGCACATATCAACATAACTATAAGGTGAAATTCCAGCAGTTGATTGTTGACTGGAACTATTTACATAACACACTAATAGCAAGTAACTACACCTGTGCTACTCATCAGCATAGAGACATACACACATAGCAACCGTCCATTTGTCACTGGACGAAACTCTGTGGTGAAACGCGATTTGACCCAGATTAATCTAATCCACTCTGCGACGTAAAAACTGATCCTCTATCTCATCTATCTGATTTCCACCAAACCCATGGAAAAATCTACAAACGAAAACACGCTTATATACGTATAGTTACAACGAGACAGATATGCTGAAAAACAAAAAATTTAAGACAGACGAACTATGTCATGTGTGTATCATTGAACAGGTCTTTGGAAAACGTCGAATCTTATTAAAAGACTAAAAAAAAAATAGAGGAGGTTCTCAATTGAACGCGTATTTTATGTATGATCACGCATAACTTTTACAGAGGGCACTGATTTTAATAAACCATTTTTTATTTGAAAGGGTATATCTCGAAGGTGGTCCCATGTAAATTTGGAAAGAAAATTCCAACCCTAAGGGTAGGAAAACAGGGGATGATTGATTGTTCACTCATTGATTGTAATGCATAACTTCTTACAGAATAGTCGATTTTGCAAGCATGTGGTAATTAGTAGATTATAGCCACTAAAAATTATAAAATAAAAACTTTGAACACCAAACAATCAATGAACAAAGATCACTCAAAGCGCCGACTCAAAATGACTGAAAGGTTTATTATTTTTTGCTTTTCACTTTTTTCGGCGGTTTGATTTTTTGTTAAAAAGTTTTTTTTTAAAGTTTGATTACTCAAGCAATGTTATGCAGTCAGAGACATCTTCTGAAAATTTACAATCATAATCAGCCTGTAATGTTCCCAACACTGGGACACGGGCCTCCTCTCGCTGCGAGGGAGTGGCGTTATTATGACGTCATTTCCTTAATTGATGATGATAAAAGAAATGTTAAATCCGTAGATTCAGATTATTGAAGGAGTTACACTAATGTGAGGTCAATTATGACACTATGTGATATGATAACTCATTATGATTGGTGATGAAAAATAACCAATGTTCTTTGTTTATAGAGACTGTGAATAGCTGAACCATTGAGAACTTGATGCCTTATCTTAACAAAGTTATACGAAGCTTGGTTGTTAAAGTCTTTATAATGTTCTTTATTAGTGATCGATGTGTAGAGGCGATTGCGCTTAGCTTTTATAACACCGGATAAACAATACTAGTACCAAATAATAACATTCGGGACTGTGTAATGCGACCATCGTATTTCAGAGAGCCATTGTTGGTGGTTTATACAGTGTCATACTTGGCTTCGTTATTGTTTACGTCGAAGCCGCCGCGATGCTGTTGGCATCGGTAAAACAAAGCTTGACCTAAACATTGTGCTCAACGCACTTACTAGGTGATAATCAAACAATACCACCGTACCGTGTGGTGCCGGATGTAAAGAATAACACCACCCTATTTCTTCCCGTGGGTGTCGAAAGAGGCGACTAAGGGACTTACTAGAGAATGGGCAGCAGCGTTCTCTATGCATTTTACAACCATACTGCGATCGCCAACCCGCCTGCCAAGCGTGGCGATTACGGCAAATGCCCCCAAAATTTGTACCGGTCAAATTGGCGGTGCATGGGGAGGCCCATGTCCAACAGTGGACGTCTTTCGGCTGAAATGATGATGATGATGAATCAAACAATTGCTCTTGTTCAAAAGTGTTTATGGAGTTCTTACGTTATGAGCTGTGATGGTGGAAATGAGGACCAAATAAGCGTAAGCCGTTAGATGAAATAGGTACAACTAGCTACTTTACTGCTGCCTGAAACTGTAACACAATCAAATCAAATCAAATCAAAATATTTTTATTTCATATAAACCTACATGGGCACTTATGAAACGTCAGAAGCTAGGTGCACGGTTCCAAATAGTTGGTTCCTATGGAGAAGAGCCGGCAAGAAACTCCACGGTTAATCTTTTAAAAATAATTCGTTTTTACAATTGTTTCAAATTACAGTGTTAATGGGTATGGGAGGACGGTGTAGGCCTGTCAACAAGTACCAGGTACTGAATAAGATAGAAAATTGTCTACAGTCTACAAGGCCTACAACGTTCTCACATTCACAAAGTATAAAATAATCTACATAAATAATATTATTTCATAAATAAGACATATTACACTATTTAAACCAAATGTCATTATTGCCATGACAATTAATATGAAAGAGTACAATGTAAAATTGTAGGTATATAATTTCAAAAATGAGTAAATGTGAAAGAATGTAAAAACTGAAAAACTTGAATACAAAATGTACATCGTCATTCGGGAGCAGTTAATAGACGCAGGTCATCCTGTAATGAGCTACCAGGGAAGCCACATGTGCAGAAGGAATTATTGCCAAACTTCCTTGTCTTCAACGTAGTCTTTTATCTTATAATATGGTTTTTTGATAAGGACACGTTTGATGTGTGATTTGAACTTTCCATAGCTAAGTTCAGTAACAGACTTTGGCAACTTGTTATAGAAGCGGATACTGTTTATAAGAAATGATTTACTAGTTTTAGTTAATCTAAATTTTGGTATCACAATTTCATTTTTACTACGCGTATTTATGTTATGGAAACACAGCTTTGACAGTTCATATCTGTAATCCCTTTGTGGGGCAGTTGATGGTAAATTGCCGTTTTAAACGAAACTCGGTGTGAAACCTGAACGTTAGATTATCCTAAACGTATGTTACAGATAAAATGTGTGTTGATCATACAGACGTGGATGACCGCTGATGCCTACCTACTTTAGTAAGTGGAGTTCTGAGATATCCCGACAAAAACAAAAAAAACTTGAGAGGTGTCAATGGGACACCCGGATGGAACGAAGTTCCTTTCCAGGATTCATTATTGTTATTATTATTTATTATGTACATAAACCTGTATACACTCAACAAAAATAATCGTCGCAACACCACACTATTCAATGCAAAACAGAAAGACGTAACGAAAATAACTGGCTTGCTTTCTATGAGAGAGACAGACAGAGAAACACGCGCACGAAAAAACTTTAAATTAAAGTTATTTTTCACTTTCTAGTGCTTTTGAGGAAGTCGGTTTTTTTGTAAAAAAGTTTTATTTTTTACTTTTTAGTTATGTTATCTACCCCGCACTAATTCCTATACCACTAATCGCCTTGTGAAATTTAATACTTTACTACTGCTGTAAATCCCTCGACTGTCTGTCTATGGTCTCCAACATCAGACCTGTAATGGTACATATAAGCCTTATGGGAGCTTTCTCATCAATAGAAATAAATTAAGTTCAAACACCAGGTAATTGCTGTAAATCGTTGAGGAGTTCCCTCGATTGTCTTTCGGCTCCATCATCAGATCAACTCCAGACCTTAATTAAATAATAGTGATACAATTGGCACTTGAACCGTATTTTGTTGTAAGTCCTTAACGTCGTATTAATCTATACTATGAGTTTCCTGTGTGGTTTCCTGTTTCTTGTTGTACATTTTGTAATCTTTTGACGTATAGGTCATATTTTGAGGTAAATAAATCATCTGCGCTCGCGTCCCTTCGTTTGTCATAAGACCACAGATAATTTTCTGTGGCATGGACAAGCGATTTTGGAGCGTCGGGTCTTATAGGTGGATATATGAATATTCAAATATTAATTGTGTTATTTTGGTTTCATTTATATTTTAAGTAAATATATTTTATCATTTATTTTATATAGTAATAGTTTTTCAATGCGGGATTCATTGTTATGTCCGTAAGTGTGTCCGTGGCATCACAGCTGGCCCTATCAGAATACCAGCGCTGCGGTAGTTGTATTTTTTTACAAATGTCGCAGTATTATGCTGAGATAGGATCCTTTTTGGCTTCGCACAGGTCTTACTCTTTTATATTTTATATCTTTTAGAAATACTTTGTTATCTGTATGTTAAATGTAAATGTTTCTATGTTCTTTTTTATTGTTTTATATCCTGTGTGTGTCCCAAATAAAATATTTTTCTTTCTTTCTTTCTTTCTAAAGTAAGCCCAACAATAGGGAACTGCTGTAAATCGTTGAAGAATTCCGTCAACTGTCTATGGTCTCCATCATCAGACCTGTAATGGCACTTATAGCTCATATGGGTGCAAAGTTCTCATCAATAGAAATGAATTAAGTCCAAATACCGGGTAATTGCTGTAAGTCGTTGAAGAGTTCCCTCGACTGTCTTTCGGCTTCATCATCAGAGCAACTTTAGACCTTCATTAAACAGTAGTGCTTTAAGATAATTAATGAAAGAAATAAAAAATGCACTAGTCGCCACTACAATTTTCGAAGTTTCCCTTCGACTTCTCTGGGATGCCATCATCAGATCCTGGTTTCTTTATCATGGGACTACCTTTGGGATATCTCCTTTCCAACAAAAAAAAAATCATCAAAATCGGATCATAAACGAGGAAGTTGTCTGTGAACTCCTCCTTTTTTTGAAGTCTGTTAAAAAGTGTCGTTACAACTTTTACTCTTAATTTTTTCCGTCTAGCCCCCTTTCGCACCGCGCGATAAGGAACTTCGTTCCAATTATAATAATTATTTAACGTGGTGTATTCGTTCATATTTACATGGAAGACAGTTTGTTGTGGAACCGACTGCAATTGTTTAAAGTCTTCTCGTGACAAGATAGACCTAACGCCGTGAGTACACCGTTGGTGGGCCTACCTGCAATTGTTCGATTTCGACGTTGTCTACATGGCAGGTAAGAATATGACACATGTTAACTTTTTCTCCCGCAATCACTTACCCTGTCACCAAGCAAAAGAGGTTACTAAAGTGAAGCAGAAGCGTGTTGACCCAACAGAGTTTTCCGGCAATTGGCTGTTAGCTGAACAACAACAGGACGAGGAGATACAAAAAGTCATAGCCCAATAATTAAACAATGGGGAGTTGAGTGATGAAATTTCACGGACATATAAGGTACGTTCTGGTTTACTTTACCATAAAAAAAGACAATATTGAAGCCGATCTCGAACAAGTTAGAGAAAACTTAGCCCGGTTAATCGAAAATTCGGCTCTTTATGTCATATATATATATATAGTCCTCCAGACCGAATTTCGGCCACGGCGGCCAATCTCAACGGATACTAGCCATCAGCGCGGGAGATATTATAGTGCTCAAGTGTATGCGCAGACACAGGAGCACTCACTCTTCCCTCACTCTCATAGTCCGATGGGACGGCAATCCGACACGACCGGAGAGAGATCAGGCGTAGGACCAACGGCTTAACGTGCTTTCCGAGGCACGGGGGTATCACACCGCTAACTTCCAAACTCCGGGCTGCTACTAAGAAATTCCTAATGGAAAAACCCAGTAACACTTTGGCCGACCCGGGAATCGAACCCAGGACCCCACGCTTAGCGGTCGCGCTTGCGACCACGAGACCAACGGGGCAGTTATAAAGCATATAACTATATACTTTATGTCATAAAACGGTTTCATAGTACTAAGGCGCGACTGAATAGGTTTTCGGTGGGTGACTTTGTGTTGCTTCAAAATGAAGAACGCAACCAGATTAAATTAGACCCCAAATATAAGGGACCATTAAGAGTTGTAGAATGATTAGAGGAACATCGCTACACATTGAGAGCATTAAGTTCTAAGCGTACTTACTCGTACAAGTACGCACATGATAGATTAAGGAGAATTCCCGAGGGCCAAGTACCGTTTGAAGTAGAGGATTTGGAATTGAGAGATAGTGTGGAAACTTAGTTCTGATGGTCGGACTATACCAGTAGTCTTTTCGTAGCTGTAGCCCGGTAGAAGTCGGTGTCTGATTGTAGCAGTCCGTGGATGCGCGGTGCGTGGGTGGCTCTGGCGGAGGTATGGTCTGGTAAAGACCATAGAGTCATGTGGGACTCGGTGTTCTTGAGGGAAGTAGTAAAACAAACAGGGGTTTGTTGGACGGCCATGTTGGCCATAGGCCACAAATGAGTTTCTTGCTTTGTGTAATGATTAAATGGATGAAGAGGTACTTGGTTGCTCTAGCATTTTAATTGACCTAATTGTATGTCTGATCTAGTGTTTTTAGTTTGTTTGATTTAGAACTATAGACATAGAGAATTATTTGTAAAGAAATAAAGGAAAGTCATTGGGATGAAGTTCATTTTAGTTTTTGAAGTTGTTAATTAAGCTTTTCGTCAGGAGTGACCGAACAACGTGTATTGTGTGATGTTTTCCATATTGCAGGATTACCACACGAGGACGTGTATTAACGCAGGATGGCCGTGTCGGAGACGGTCGCTAAACGAAGCGCGGCACATGAGCCGAGTCAGCACTAACACTCGGCTACTTTGTGCTACGACGGAGCCTAGCTAGTGAAGATACGCCAGGGCGTAGGCACTTGCCTTCCTACCGTTCTAGAGAAGACAACCTCCAGTCTAGGAACTGTCCTACGTTTCGTGTGACTATTATGTTTGATTATTATTATAAGTGATTATTGTGCATTGAGTGTTCTTCTTTGCTAGATCACCCTAATATCCGCCCACATAATGTCTGACGACGGTGCCGATAAAGCTCACGTCCCGACATAATAGGTTGGGGAAAAAGTTTCTTCGCATTTTTTAAGAAAATTCAAAACATATTTTAATAAAGTTTATTTACATTTAACTAAAGTATGTAGGTACTATTTTGTTCGATAACTTTTTGCCATCTTGTAGGTAGCGACATGATCCCATTGCTATAGAAATTTTGGGACTTCTGGTCAAAATACCGCGACAAGTGGTTTTGGCAGTCCTCTCGTGATGTTAACCTGACACTGCCTAAAGAATTCTGAAGAGACCGAAACAGGTGGAAATCTGAAGGTGCAAGGTCAGGACTATACGGCGGAAGCATTAACACCTCTCAGCCAAACTCTCTTAATTTTTGTTGGGTGGCTAAAGATGTGTGAGGTCTAGTGTTATCATGATGAAAAACCACACCGCTTCTGTTGATTAATTCCGGCCGCTTTCTCTCAACTTCTTGCTTTAATCTCATCAGTTGTTCGCAGTAGAGTTCAGAATCGATGGTCCTGCCTGGTGGTAACAGCTCATAATGAATAATGCTCTTCAAAACCCACCACACACACAGCATCACCTTGTTGCGAGTTAACCCGGGTTTCGCCACAGTCTGTGAAGCCTGACCGGCCTTTGCCCACGACCTTTTTCGCACGTTCTTGTCATACGTGATCCACTTTTCATCACCAGTTATCAGCTTCTTCAAAAATGGTTCGGTTTCATTACGTCGTAATAAAGAATCACAAATGAGTACACGGTTCATTAGGTTTCTTTCAGTGAGCTCGTGAGGTACCCCAATGTCGAGCTTTTTTGTGTACCCAGTTTTATTCAAATGCGCCAAAACTGTTTTGTGGTCAATTTCCAGTTCTTCAGCTACGTCGTAACTACTGGTATGCCGATCTTGCTCCACTTTTTCAAAAATGGCATCCATTTTATCCGTAATAGGGCGACCAGAGCGACGTGCATCTTTGACATCAAAATTTCCGGATTGAAAACGCTTAAACCAAATTTGTGCTACTCTCACAGACACTACACTAGGTCCATAAACATCGCAAATTTTTTTCGCGGCCTTCGTTGCATTTTTACCTTTTTTGTAGTAAAATTTTAAAATGTATCGAATTTCTTCATTAGATTCACTCATCTTGACGGTACGAAAAACAAATGAAAATCACACATTTTCCTAATTTGAATTTGGAATTATGTTCTTTAAAATTTAAACTTTCAATGATACCAAAACCAGCCAGATACAAATAGTATAGCCAAAGAGATTTTATTACAAGTTCATACATACAATAATGCGAAAAGACTTTTTCCCCAACCTAATATGTATATATTAAAGAAAAATACCGAATCCGAGCAATGTAGTCAAAATAACTAAATTCGAACATAAAACTTTCACTGTCGAATAGGACACCTACTGATAAAGCCTAAGGGATCTTAAGCTAGAACTTACTAATTAATTGCCCATAACCTCACAACACGCCATGTTCCTTTGTGCGAGGTACATTTCGTTAGTTATGTTTCAAGTTGCATATAATAGGGGACGAACCTATTACCATCGATCCAAGAGTCTGGGTTACTTCTGAAAAATTGCTGATTAAAAAATCCAATCGCACCTCATGGTCAAAAGTAGCGATTAAGATAGTGTTCGCAAACTATCTACAACCAACTAGGCAAATAAAACTTGAAAAGTCTCAAGTTATAATTATAGTTTGTTGTATTTAAGACTATCGATTACCAGCAACAAAGCAGCCGAACTATTATCAAAAACAAAACTTTCATGAAGTTCACACGGTGCAAATTTTGAACATTATCAATTCAAATACGTAATACGATAAACAATATTTTATGTAAAAGGTAATAGGAAGTATTTATATAAATTGAAATGGATATACATATATATATTGCAACACCACACATTATCATTATAATTGAGATATGTGGCAAACTGCCGTACATACTTATAACAGCTTAAGAAATGACTCTTGTGATTTTCATGTTGTTGCAGAATAGGGTTCGGTATTTCATATGGAGAAGAATAACGTCTGGAGAAACCGCTTTAAGTCGTTTCGTCTTCCAGGCAGAATTTTGGCCACGGCGGCCAGTCTCCACGGAAAATAGCCAAGTAGGTACTCCGGTGATTTATAGCGTGCAGGTCTACTCGGGTGCACTGCTTCTTCCCTCATGATCGTACTCCAGCGAGACGATAATCCAATATGACCAACATCTCAGGAACAAGATCTACGAGTTAACGTGCTCTCAGCTCACACAGACAACTTCCTGACGGAAAACCCAATAGCGTTATGTCCGAGCTGGGAATCGAACCCAGAACTTTATGCTCACTACTACCGAGGCAGACTACCAATCTAATTTACAAAATCACAATTTCATTCTGTTTTGATGATGTGCACCGGCATTGTGCTAAATAACGTGACCGGTAAGTGACTGTGTTCGTGGAGAGGTCATCTGTGCAAAAGTCGTGGAAAACAAGAGTCTTGGAACACATGCGGCATTGTACCTACTTATGTTCTTATATATGATGCACACGCGCACTGGGTTTAGATGGTACACGCGATTTCAGGTTGAATGTTGCACTTGAAGGTCATTTTGTCCTTCATGTTCTGTAATACATTTGATTACTGGTACGAGCATCATCATCATCCATCATGACATGATCCTCCCAGTAGCCTTAGCAAACAACGGGTATTATGGACAATAATAGTGCTGTAATCAGCCATCTGAAACCTGATTAACTGTGAAAAATTGCACAAATAATCACCCATACACAAATGTGGTATGTACCGTTTTAGCGTTGAAAAGGCAAAGACACGATGTAGTCTGTGTTAGACAACACCAACTTGACTTTCAAATTATTTTTGGGTCAATTTGGTGGTTGGATAACCAAATGCCAACTCCTTTTACACCAACAGGCAAATAACAACCTGTCAAAGTCTAGTTTAACCAAGCAATAGATGATCTTGAGGTGATAACCACTAGTCCAGCAAAAATATCCTAGGCTAACGGGCAGCAGTTCCACTGGTACGTCGGGACTGGTTCTGCGGTCATTAACCTTTCTGCTCAACGTGGTATTAGTATAATTTCTACCCTTTTCGGTTTATGTTGGTGTCGAACTGGGATCGTCGTGTCTTTAATAACACATTTATGTTCCAATTATTTTGAATACTCTTTGGGGATTTTATGGACTGGGCTTATATATAAGACCAATTTCGTTTATGCCAATGTCAAAAAAAAAAAGTACTTTGTTTTAAGCATGCTAAATTAAAAAATCAGTGTCGCAAACATTTTTAGGAACAGATTAACGCGATAAAAATGTTAAGTACGAACACATCACGTTTTCGCGTTTAGTGCTTTTTAAAGAGCTGTATCAACAAGTTTATCATTTTTATTATTTACCTCGAAAAGCATTTTTCCTTAATCCGCGAATTAAAACTAGTATTTGAAGTAATGTCAAGGTCTATCGCCAGTTATGGAAATAAAGACTTTTTTTTTTTTTTTTTGGATGGGAAATCATCAAATGACTTCTCCCGCTCTGGGCGGAGCGGGAGGGCATGTCAGACTTTTACTGACTAAAACCCACCCGTGTTCCTTCAGTTGCCCATGTGCCAGGGTCACGATATCTCTTTCGAACAATCACGCGACCCTGGCAGGCATCGGTCCTAGCAGACCCCTTCAGTGTTGCTGACATCTCTTTGAGGCGCGCGTGGAACACTACGCGCCGTCGACCCGAGCCTGGTCCTTACCGGGCGGCGAGCTACCCATTGATCGCCACCCGCAAGCTCGCGCCTACGGTGGCCGGGAGTCCGCAATCGACTCCCGGCGCCCGGGGCGTCTCCTCCTGCGGCGGCTAGGGACGTGAGGGCGCAGAGACTGCCATTCCCTCACGCGCCCCGCCTCCTCCTTCGCGAGCATTACTGCCTCGCAGAAGGAGGTGACGGCTTCCCATGCCCTCTCGCTCCGTACCATAGCTCGCACCAGGGCCGGACGCGAGAGGTCGCCGCCGCCGATCGCCTCCACGAGGACACGGCGGTGCTCCGCCCAGGCAGGGCACACTTCCACCGTATGCTCCACCGTGTCCTCTAGACGATCCTCACAATGGAAACACCCGGGCGTTTCCTCCCTGGAAATAAAGACTTACGTCGGTTCCTTTTTGACTACCTACGTATTACAAATAATTGTTATGTGAACTAAGGAGAATACACGGTTACTGCTTAGTAACTTGCACTAAAATATGCAAGTAGATTGCATTGTGTTATAGCAATTTCGGATTGAATATATTAGTTCTTATGCCACAATGTCATGTGACTTGAGATTGACCCGAACACGAAAACAAAATTCGGACTGATTTACATTTTCGGCCGAAAACTGAAATTGAAGAAATGTTTCATTGTTCGTCAATGTTTTTTTGTTTCTTCAATGTAGAAAAATAATGTTGCTAATTTCTTAATAAATACATTTAGCCGTAGAAATCTGAGACGTTTTTGGCTAATTAATAACAAACACTTAGGTCGATCGATCAGGTTAAGCTTCGCTTGCCACGGTCCATGGAGGCGTGAACATCGATACATAACATAACCCCCTCAATGCCACGGAAAGCACGTTATTCTGTGGGCCCCGACTATTTTGCGTGGATCTTTGGCAGTCGTTATAGGTCGCCAAAAGCCCGAGTCTTTCATAGGGGGTTTCATATCACCCAGTATCTGGGTAAAAGAGCTAGACAGGTGATCATTAAACCTACTTATTTTTCTCGAAGACAACATAATTATGATTTTAGATGATTTTCTCTGGATGAATGAATAGACTATATGGGGTGTAGGTACTATAGGTATAGGGATCTTTAGCTATTGCAGCCGTGATGTTAGGTTATATGATGTTTTACTCAAGTTACTATATAGGTGGCGCGAGGAAGCGCGGGCGCGGGGCGAGCTACTAACTCAGCGACATATGGAGCTGCGTCGGTCGCAGCTTCGCGCAGCCCTGGTGGCAAGCTGGCAGGACAGGCTTTCACGCCCCACTACCGGCCTCGTTACCATCGAGGCGGTCCAGCCGGTACTCGAGCGCTGGCTCGGGAGGAGGCAGGGCTCCCTGTCGTTTCGAGTGACGCAAGTGCTCTCGGGGCATGGTTGCTTCGGGATGTCCCTGTGTCGCATAAACAAGGACCCGGACGCACGGTGTTACCACTGCTTCGACTGCCGGCAGGATACGGCGTGGCATACGCTGGCAGAGCGCTTGGGAGGAGCCGCGCCGTGCCCTCATCTCTGAAGTAGGCAGTGACCTGTTGCTGCTGGCCGTGCTCGCGGGCGCGTTGGTATCCTTTTGCGAAACAGTCGTGTTACAAAGGAGGCTGCGGAAAGGGAGCGGGAGATATCTTCGGTTCATCCGGCCCACAGCAGGCGCACAGGGCGTCGTCGCCCTCGTCTAGCATCCTAAATGAGTCCAGGGGCGACGGATCTGGGGACATCCGTCGCCTCCTATTCCTTAGGACCCAAGATACCGGCGCGTAGTGTTCCACGCGTGCCTCTCTTTGATATACGGGGGGAGTTTAACACCTCACTCCCCCCTAACGTGGGGAGCAGCGGCACCAGTCGGGGATCGCGAAAGTCGCATTAGATCCCGTGGTCCCCGATCTAGGTGTGGGATGGAACACCGGGGTGGTTTAAGTCAGTACGAGTCTGACAGACCCCGCCGCCCTCCCGAGGGCGGAGGACATCCATGAGGATTTCCACTTCGGGAACAAAAAAAAATGTTAAGTGTAAATGAATAGAAAGGAAGAATTATGTTTATTTGGACTCAGAACTTTAAAAACATAAAAACTTTTTTACAAAAAAAAAAAAAAAACAACCGACTTCCTTAAAAACACTACAAAGTGAAAAATAACTTTAATTTCGGAAGTCGGTGTCTTAGGATCTGTATTTATGGTTTTTTTGCCACCGACTTCCGAAATTAAAGTTATTTTTCACTTTGTAGTGTTTTTAAGGAAGTCGGATGTTTTTTTTTTTTTGTAAAAAAGTTTCTATTTTTAAATTTTTAGTTGTGGTATTCACCCTGCACTAATTCCAAACAAACAATGCATATTTATGCGATAGCAGAAATCGCGGTTGACTTGCTGTCATTGTTTAAAGAGTTCCGGTGTCTGTCTCCGAAACTCATCATCAGATCTATATGAAAATTATATGGGACCATTTCGGAATAAAACTCTTTCGAACAAAAAAAGAATTTTGCAAATCCGTCTATATACAACGGAGCTATGGCCGAAGATACATAAAAAAAAAAACATATAAACATCCGAATTGAGAACCTCCTCCTTTTTGAAGTCGGTTAAAAATACAAATAAGACGTGAAAACATCTTTTTAACAACTTTTTTTTTTTTTGGTCAGAAATCATCTAATGACGTCACGGGAGCACCGGCACCAGTCGGGGATCGCGAAAGTCGCACTAGATCCCGTGGTCCCCGACCTAAGTGTGGGATGGAACACCAGGGTGGTTTTAGTCAGTAAGAGTCCTACAGACCCCGCCGCCTTCCCCAGGGCGGAGGACATCTATGACAAAAAATATGTTATGTGTAAATGAATAGAAAGGAAGAATTATGTTTATTTGGACTCAGAACTTTAAACACAAAATACAAATAAGACGTGAAAACATCGTTTTAACAATTTTTTTTGGGTCGCAAATCATCTAATGGCTTCTCCCGCTCTGGGCGGAGCGGGAGGGTAGACCTTTACTGACTAAAACCCACCCGTGTTCCTTCAGTTGCCTATATGCCAGGGCCACAGTAACTGTTTCGAACAGATCTCGCGACCCTGGCAGGCATCGGTCCTAACAGACCCCTTCAGTACTGCTGACATCGCTTTGAGGCGCGCGTGGAACACAACGCGCCGTCGAGCCCACCCTGGTCTTTACCGGGTGGCGAACTACCCATTGCTCGCCGCCCGCAAGCTCGCGCCTACTGAGGCCGGGACGTTTTAACAACTTTAAATGTGTATTCCTGGCTTAATGGACAGGTATATTTTGCAATATTTTTGACGCAATTTTTCCGTGTAGTGCCAGACGTAAAGAAAAGAATGATTAAGGCTAACCCCCTCTAAATCGGGGGAGTCCTTTGTTCAGCAGTGGATATCTTTTTTTTTTTTTTTGGCTGGGTGTTCATCAAATGACTTCTCTCGCTCTGGGCGGAGCGGGAGGGCGTGTCAGACTTTTACTGACTAAAACCCACCCGTTTTCCTTCAGTTGCCCATGTGCCAGGGTCACGGTATCTCTTTCGAACAATCTCGCGACCCCGGCAGGCATCTGTCCTAGCAGACCCCTTCAGTGCTGCTGACATCTCTTTGAGACGCGCGTGGAACACTACGCGCCGTCGACCCGAGCTTGGTCCTTACCGGGCGGCGAGCTACCCATTGCTCGCCGCCCGCAAGCTCGCGCCTACGGTGGCCGGGAGTCAGCTATCGACTCCCGGCGCCCGGGGCGTCTCCTCCTGCGGTGGCTAGGGACGTGAGGGCGCAGAGACTGCCACTCCCTCACGCGCCCCGCCTCCTCCTTCGCGAGCATTACTGGTTCGCAGAAGGAGGTGACGGCTTCCCATGCCCTCTCGCTCCGTACCATGGCTCGCACCAGGGCCGGACGAAAAAGGTCACTGCCGCCGATCGCCTCTACGAGGACACGGCGGTGCTCCGCCTAGGCAGGGTACACCTCCACCATATGCTCCACCGTGTCCTCCAGACGATCCTCGCAATGGAAACACCCGGGCGTTTCCTTCCGCTTTATCCTGAACAGGAACCCACCGAAGCACCCATGCCCGGTGAGAACTTGCATTAGGCGGAAGGTGAGGACGTCGTGGCGCCTCTCAATCCACTCCTCAAAGAGGGGACTTACCGCCGCAATTGTGACGTGCCCAAGCAGTGGATGTTTTTGGGTTGAAATTATGAATGATGTGACACAATTTTAGTTTTTTATTCCGTGACAGTAAGTTGACGATTCGACAGTGAAAAATGCTTGTATTATTCGTTCATTTTTGTGTCTCCAGTTGTTTTATTTGACTAAATGTCTATCTCGTAGAATCGACTGATACAACTCCAAAGGCTTTGCCATCAATTTTTGGGAGGGCCAAAGAATTCGTCGAAATCATGGTGCTTTACAGGCAAGATCTCAATATTTGCAAATTAAATGTTTTTTTATAGGACAATGTGTGTTCATTGGTTAGTTCTATGAATTCCTAATAGATGGCGTGGATTTCAATTTCTAGATAATCTTCTTTATATGCTTAGATCTTTTAAACTACGCAAAGGATTTAACAAGGTTTTCACCCATAGACAGGGTGAATCAAGAGGGAGGTTTGTAAGTATAATACGCGGGCGAAGCCGCTGGAAAAAGCTAGTATAATACTATACTATAAGGTACTTGTGGCTAAGCAATAACAGTTTAAGCAACGCTTGCCGCGGTTGGTTCGTAGATGGGTGACCATCTTTACATACCAAGACCCATCTGTACCACAGAAAGCACGTTGAGCCGTTGGGACCAAAGGCTTAACGTGCTTGTCATTTGTGGATCTTTTACAGTCGTTACGGGTCGTCACAAGCCCGAAAGTCTGACTACAGTCTTAGGACGGGATATCGTATAACCCAGTAACTGGGTCGTGGAAGTCAGATGCAGTCGCTCCATGTAAAATACTAGTATTCAGCTGCATCCTGTTAGATTGGAAGTCGACCCCAATATAGTTAGGAAAAGGCTATGTAATAGTATCATCATCTACCTAGAGATGATGATACCTATACTAAAGTCTCTTTTGCAGAATTGCTTTCTCTATCTTGTTAAAGCATTGATCTATCTATCTTTGTCTATTTAATTCTATGACCAACTCTTCCATTTGCACGTACTCTTCGGAACCACTACCCTCCTCCAGGAGAGCAGAAAGGAAACCAGTACAGTTCGTAGATCATCACACATACACAAATCGTCATACCGACCTCGCCGCCGAGGTCCATCGTCGCGATCCCGACTAAATATTTCCTCCCGACCCTTCCAAGACCCGCGATGCTGCGCAGTAGTCTTAAATTAGTCCCCAAATAATAATTTTAACCCAGATCCAGCCAGGTCAGGTCCTTTGAGACAAGAACTGTTATCATATGTGAGGACTTATCTATAACAAAATACCGAAGAACTTTAAAGAGTTACCAAATAATTTATTTTTTATAAAGTTAAAATCTTGGCTACTGGAAAAACGATTTTATTCTGTAAGTGAATTTATAAATAATGTTAATAATCTATTTTAAATGAATATAACGATAATATTAATAATGAATGTATTGTAATGTATTAATTAATAATAGAAACATTTAAAGCATGCCATTGGATTATTTGAAATATTAAATATAAGCATTAAATACATTGTAATGTTTTGCATGTCAAATGTCTGACTTTGTATTAGGAACTTTTCACTGACTATAAGATCAACACTGTACCAATACTTATTGCAAATAAATGATTACGATTATGATTATGATTTGCTCCACCAGTGATTGCTTAAACCGAGGTTCGTACCCCCCTCGGGGTTGCCCTTAGGTCTTTCGCTTTAGTTTTAAATATAATGCGTCCCGGCTGGAAGCCTAAAAATTTTACTTTTTAGGAATCGCCGGCCAAAGAACTTTTTATAGGTTAACTACGAAATGTACAACCAAAAAAACTCTTCCATTAAGGGGCATCTATAAGTTTTATTTAATCGATTCATCTCATAACATAACATAGCATCACGCCTTGTTTTCCAGAAGTGTTGGACAGAGGTTTGCCTATAGTACATCCACATTTTGCCAGTCATGTTTACGTAATTATATCATGTATCAGCCGGGCACAAATACAGACTCCGTGCTGCTACTCACAAATTCAAGGATTCTTGATAGGGTTTCTATCAAGAATCCTTGAATTTGTGAGTAGCAATAACACATTTGCCTGTCTTGGGAATCGAACCCAGGACCGCAAGCTCAACAGTGGCACTTAAGACCAAGACAGACAAGTCAAGTCCTCCCATCTCATTAGTTTTCCCCGTTTCCGTTTATTATTTCTCTAATACCAATCAGTAATTAATTTAATTATTTTTTTACTATTTGCAGTCATCATGTGTGCACTACCTTCATATTTGCTCGTCAAGAAGTCTATAACATTTGTTTTATCCCTTTTTTTTTGGATGGGATATTATCAAATCACTTCTCCCGCTCAGGGCGGGGCGGGAGGGCGTGTCAGACTTTTACTGACTAAAACCCACCCGTGTTCCTTCAGTTACCCATGTGCCAGGGTCACGGTATCTCTTTCGAACAATCTCGCGACCCTGGCAGTTGTTTTACCCCTTCGATGTCCGTTTCTTGTTCGTTATTTTTTCTTGTTCCTGTTCATCGCTCCATAGATTTTAAGCAGTAGATATTATAGTTTATTCCTATATTAAGCTTTATGTGCCAAAGTTAGATACAGCATACCAGTAAGATACAGGTACTGAAATCTTCTGTTTTAACAACAATGTTCTAGATCTCTGGATTTCTTTTGTAATATAGTCGAAGCTAAATTATGAATACCCACCCAAAAAATGCAATGCCATTTTTTCGTTAAAGACGTAATGGAAAAGTAATAACTACATCGGGAAAAAGAATGTGCAAAGCCTGACATGTTCCTACTTGGTCTACCTACCCATATTGTGAGTCAAATAAGATGTAGGTAGACTATAGCAATAAAGATATTCCTGAAAGTAGTGTCTCAAGTTATAATAATTTACATGATTTCATATTATGAATAATTAGCAGATAATAATATAATTATTAACGATAGGGGTTCCCCTTCTTTTTCCAAACTCGTTTTTGTCTAGCTTCTGTATTTCTATAAGTGCGTGGTATAGCAGTCATCTACGTCTAACCAGAAATAAAGACAAAAATAATATTAAAATAATGACCAAAAATATCTTAATAATGAAAAATCTTACACCTACTTAGCCATAAAATGTTATAGCTTCATAAATAGGGAGCGAGCCGGCCATCACTCGATCCAAAATCCTTACTCCGGGTTCCTATCGAGAAATTCCGGACCTGGGAATGGGACCCAGAAGGATCATTACAAAACACAGTAAGAATAACTTTTATTTTTACAGTTCATCAAAATTAATTTCGTTAATACGTTTTTGAACAGACATACTTTTCCAAAATATGTGGAAATTTATTAGCCATGGAATATCCTTCAAAATTATTCAGATTCTGATTGCTGCAGGATCCGAGGAAATTCATGAACTTTTGAATTATAAATAGAGGAAAATTTATAGACCCTCTAAAAACTTATTGGCCTTGTAATGAGATACTCTTTTTAGCTATATGAAAGAAGAAAGAAAAAAAGAAAAATTAATTAATTTGTCACAGAAACACGTGCCTATAAAAAGACGAGATTACATTAAAGAAAAAACAGGACATAAACAATAGGCAACTGCCGTGACTAACAAGAAGGCTTCCACTCAGCATGAAGCTGTGCTATGAGACCAACAGCACAGCACTGATGTGACCTTATTCCACAGTTGGTCGCAGTAGCTAAGTAAATGGGTGAGGTTTGTAGACCCTGGTTCTACGAGGCCACACAGGGTGGTTTTCAAGAGGTGAGTCATTTTGAAGCCGATGCGCCATCCTATATTTTGGCGCAACTTGTCATTGTATCGTCAGATAGTTTTGGTGTTTCTTCGGTGTCACATGTCCTGCAACTTGAACAATGCTTATGTGCCTTCACATAAATTTGCTGACATCTTAAAAAAATATATTAATGGATGAATGATAAAATCAGTTAGTATCGCCTATCTCGCCATGTTAATATACATATTTATGCTCGCGACGGTAGATCGCATATAAATCGATATTAAAATCTTTAGGTAGTATCTTCATTCATTTGTCGGAAACTACAGCAAAAGCTGGCTCAGTACCTACGATTGGTGATTTCATCAACAAGCTATTTTGTTTTGTTTCTCTCCGTTTCTGTCTATTTAGTAGTTTTGCAGTATTTTCCTTATGAATTCATTATTTTTACAAACTGAAGTGTAGCAAATTCAAGTTTTGTATTCCTATCATTTAAATAATTTTAATGCCAAATTAGAAAAAAAGAAGCAGTTGTTAAAAGTTTTGGATATTAATAAAAACACTGTCAACTTGTCTAGACAGAAATTCATAAATCCTCAATAGCATATATTCTATACCTACTATGCGCAGAAAATGTATCATGTTCCTGATGGGTAGTTTTAACTTGTGTGGCGGTTGCAGCATATTATTAAACTCATTTCATTGATACATAGGTAATAATTACGTACATAGATAAATCACACTATTCTTCTGGACAGTTGCGTACCTATCTGAAGAATCCCTAATAAGTTTAGTTTACAGCGAAACATCATAGAAATCTAGCAATCATCAAAAACTAGCAACATAATAATGCATTTTGGCTATCATAATCAGCCTATATTGTCCCCACTGCTGGGACACAGGCCTCCTCATGGTGAGAGAGAATGGGCCGTAATCTACAAACACGGGCCTAGTGCCGGTTGGTAGATATCACATGTATTCAAATTTTAGGTGCTAAGGCATGCAGGTTTCCTCTCGATGTTTTCCTTCACCGTTTTGAGAGCATTGGTGATGGTGACTGAATTATTTGCACAAAGTAAAGCGCCTGACTGAGTTCGAACTCACGACCTACAACTCGAAGCCGGGGCTAAATCACCACTGGTGATATCCCTAGGCTAATTTTCGCTAAACATGTGGATATATAGCAAAAATTCAAGTCAAGAGTTATATATTAGCGTTCACGAATCACGTTGATGCGCAAATATGCAGTATGCAGTGGCAAACTATATCTTATGCAGTAACAGACTAGATGAAATTTTCATCTGCTTAGCCTTTTCCCAACTATATTGGGGTTGGCTTCCAGTCTAACTGAATCCCACTCAATACTAATATTTTACATTTTATTTTACATTTACCTGGCGATATCAGTTGGTAAGACTGCTACATACAAAACATTTAATATTATTAAAAGTCTGTGATGTTCCAAATTAGAGCAAAGGCCTCAAAACTCTATTTCCACTTCTCTCTGTTCAAAGCTGCTAAGGATCTGCTCTTGCTGAAGGAGTCTAGCTCATCCCGCCATCCCCATCTCAGCCTACCGCGATATCGTTTGCTATTAAGAGGGAGCCATTGGTTTGTAATTTTGGCCCATTGGTCGTCTAGCATGCCGCAGATTTGTCCAACCTAATTCTATTTTAGCGTGGAAGGTTTCCAAGTGACATCAGTTATCTCTGTGATGGGACGAATGATCATATTCCTAACCTGTTCTGTTAGTTTCATACCCAGAATACTCCGTTCCTTCGCCACGACGTAATCTTCATAAAATTATAAGTTGGCAATCTAACTAAAAATAATGTCGTTATTCCTATTCGTTTTCCATAACGGTAGCACTCATATATAGCAACATACAAGACAATAGACTATTAAATAAAAATAGAAGTCCGTTTATGTGGTTGTGTACTGAGAAACAATATTTACTGAGTGGAAAAGCGCCTTTAATATATAAACGGGCAATCGAAACATAGTCGCCATTCACAACTTATGACTCGTTTTTTTTTTTTTCTAAAGAGCAATAATTTTTCCGCCCTATTTGCATCTTGGTATCACCCGTGAGCAGCTCTGACTTGAGTTGACAACTTACTTTAGCACAATGCATTTATTTCCCTATCATTTCAATGTTTTTTTTTTAATAAGTGATTTCTTAAAATTTTCGTCACCAAGCTCCGCAAAAGGACAAAACAAGTTCATAAGCAAATTATACATGGTACAAGCCGTATTACTGATGTCATTTCCCATCAGCAAAAATTAAATACTTAACTTCCACGCAAAGGAGATCACCCATGCTGGGATTTATTTTGGTGGCCATTAATAGTATTTACATATATTTAAAGCTCACAGAGACCGTGTTATTTTTTACTAAGGCTTCAAAGTCGAGAGCAATTTGATTTCGGAGATATATGTCAAGTAAGAATTAGAACGTCGGTGACGGTAAGCAAATATTCATCATCATCATCATTTCAGCCGAAAGACGTCCCAATCTGGACATAGGCCTCCAATTATTGTGGTAGTATAAATACATACTGCACGTTCAGGTAAAAACATGTCGTAACAGGACAGACTTTTACAAAACAAAGTCAAAACAGTAAAAATGGTTTTATATTAAAACCTCTGGAGGAGATTGCTCGGGAGGGGACACCCGCGCATACTGCCTTCTGTAAGTACTCTATTTTGATATATTTGTTTTATTTTATTGCAATCCATATTACGGCGATTACAGAAGTTAACAGTGTTGTATATATCAGGTAGTATCACCCAGTTCAAAATACCAGAAAATGAGTCATACGGAATCCTACATGAAATGGTTGAAGGAGATGATTTATTTCATTTAAAGAGTATAGCTTTGTTCAGAAATTTATTACAGCGTTGTCGCTATACAAATACATGTCATTTTTACACTGCCACTATACAAATAAAATATAATTCATTCCTGGCTCGCTGAGTTTGTTTTCTTTCAAATCACCGAGCAACGTGGGTGACGTCCTTTCATCCTTTATTTAACACTTTTCTTGATGAAACCCAGCCTTTCGAACAGGCTGGTTTTCGCAGCGGATATTCGACCGTATCCACACCGTAAATCAACTGGTGGAGATGTGCCAAAATTTAGATAAATCTAGGCCTAAACTCGTACCAATCAAGCGGAGACTGACACAAGGCGACACCATTTCACCAATACATTTCACAGCAGTTCTAGAAGACATCTTGGAAAGTTAAGATTGAGACTATAATGGTGCCTACGTGTTTACGTCCCACTCAAGATTTGCAAATTGATTTTTCCCTTGTGCTTGTAGCTGAAATCTTCGACAAATTATGATAAATGAATACATGTTTTTTTCTGTAAGTATGTTTTTTGTGAACTTTTTGAGGGGCTTGTTACTAAGTAATTACAGCCGCACGGGTCAATCTAAGCTTGCCGCCGTTGGTCCGTGAATGGATGACAATAATTACATACCATTACCCCTCCACGCCACGAAAAACACGTTAATCTGCTGGTCACTTCTCCTCGAGCTTTTTATATTGATACCACCATGTGACTGTATGTGTGTGTATAGTTACTGTTTGTACCTATCCATAGTCACTCGTGAACACCAAGTGGTGATTATGCTAGATAACCTTCCCAAAATGAGTGTAGTCTAAAGTAAGACGACTGACCACGTAAGTACTTTAGAAAACTCGACCATCAATGAACGGATGTAAACAATGCTTTGATACAAACATTTCCTTTCTTCCTTGTTTCTATTTTAGCACTTATATCAAGATTCAATTATACAGTCATGAATATATTATATTATAGATTCCATTTAATATTCTCAAGATCCACGGGAAAATATAATTTCCTTACGATTAGAACCTAATTTGTCACGTGTTTCCTCAATAAATTATATATTTTATGATTGTATGAGAAGACACGTGCTATGCTGTGATATAATCAAAGGCCTCACTATCTCTGTACTATGTTCATGTGTTGTTTTGCCCCGTTGGTCTCGTGGTCACAAGCACAACTGCTGAGCTGGAGGTCCTGGATTCGATTCCCAGGTAAGGCAATGTGTTGTTGGGTTTTTCCATTAGGAATTTCTTAGCAACAGCCCGGACCTTGGAAGTTGGCGGTACGTTACCCCCGTGCCTGGGGGGTAAAAAAATGTCTACACGATATTTTCCTTATTCCTCCGTATCACGTGCCCATACCATGACAAGAGATTTCCACACAACTTTTCAGTTATAGGTGCCAGTTTCAGAATTTCTCTTCCTCAGACAAAAAAAGACGTGCCTAATTAACGTTGAAAGTGAGGGGACCCCACTTTCAACATTTTTTCACTTCAACAGTTAGTCACTTTCCCAGGTCTCGGTAAGCACGCTAACTCGTTGGTCCTAATCTTTCCGGTCGTGTCGGATCACTGTTCCGTCGGACTATGAGAGTGAGTGCCCCTGTGCCCTGCTGTGCACTATAATATCTCCCGCGCTGATGACTCCGTTGACATTGGCCGCCATAGCTGAAATACAGTCTGGAGGACTATACACTGATATGCTTGAACCTTTGCGTAGGAAAGATCGCAAATCAGCATTATCATGCGTGCAAAAAATTTTGCGTCGGTTATAGTATTCATGCCTTCATGCTATATGGTTCCTAATACTTATTTATCATCCCTTATGTTTCATGTTTACACTATTCATGTTATACTTTAATACCTATTTATCTTCCTTTTATTTGTTTATATGTCTACACTCAGCAATTCGAATCTAAATACGATTTATTAACTTAAAAATAGCTGAAATAAAATATTAACTCAATTTTCATGTTGTGACATACCAAATTGTCAACTGTCAGTTACTTTTCTGCTTAGTCTATGAATGGCTAGTTTTTGGCTTATATAATTTTAAATTATTTTTTATCAATATGTCTAAGCTATTTGATTTTATTAATTATTACGATTGTTAACTAATTAACTTAAAATTATATTTATAAAATTCTTCACGCACTCATGTGGCCAGCTATACGCACTCGTGAATATGTCCTGGCCGACTGCACTGTCAGATGACATGATAGCCATAAGCTAACATTTGGAAGTGTTTAGAAAAGGAAGACGACGTTGATATAAAAACGGGCGTTCGAACCGCTGACGGGACTACTCTTGGAAACGACTACTCTTGGAAACGACTACTCTTGGAAATGACTACTCTTGGAAACCCACTACTCTTGAACTCGGACCACTCTTGGAAACCAGGCTACTCTTGAAGCAGTTCACTCTTGAAGCCGTTCTACTCTTACCCCGGGCTACTCTTGACCCCGGCCTACTCTTGAACCAACCCGGTCTACTCTTGAAGCCAGTGTACACTTGAAGCCAGTCTACAGGCCTCGAGATCTACTACGGAGCTCACCTGGCGGATCCTAAGATCTACACGAATCCCTCGAAGAAACCCTGATATCGACCTGCCGCTCTGCTGCCTGCTTCCGTCCCTCAGTGCTGGACCACAGAACCGTATAACAAACAGTGCGTGCCAGGCAGGGTCTTCTATACTTAGCTTTACTTCCCATCTCCTGTTAATATTTCTCTAATAAACTGTTACGTATCTGCTTATCCTTAAATATAGTATTCATGCCTTCATGCTATATGGTTCCTAATACTTATTTATCATCCCTTATGTTTCATGTTTACACTATTCATGTTATACTTTAATACCTATTTATCTTCCTTTTATTTGTTTATATGTCTACACTCAGCAATTCGAATCTAAATACGATTTATTAACTTAAAAATAGCTGAAATAAAATATTAACTCAATTTTCATGTTGTGACATACCAAATTGTCAACTGTCAGTTACTTTTCTGCTTAGTCTATGAATGGCTAGTTTTTGGCTTATATAATTTTAAATTATTTTTTATCAATATGTCTAAGCTATTTGATTTTATTAATTATTACGATTGTTAACTAATTAACTTAAAATTATATTTATAAAATTCTTCACGCACTCATGTGGCCAGCTATACGCACTCGTGAATATGTCCTGGCCGACTGCACTGTCAGATGACATGATAGCCATAAGCTAACATTTGGAAGTGTTTAGAAAAGGAAGACGACGTTGATATAAAAACGGGCGTTCGAACCGCTGACGGGACTACTCTTGGAAACGACTACTCTTGGAAACGACTACTCTTGGAAATGACTACTCTTGGAAACCCACTACTCTTGAACTCGGACCACTCTTGGAAACCAGGCTACTCTTGAAGCAGTTCACTCTTGAAGCCGTTCTACTCTTACCCCGGGCTACTCTTGACCCCGGCCTACTCTTGAACCAACCCGGTCTACTCTTGAAGCCAGTGTACACTTGAAGCCAGTCTACAGGCCTCGAGATCTACTACGGAGCTCACCTGGCGGATCCTAAGATCTACACGAATCCCTCGAAGAAACCCTGATATCGACCTGCCGCTCTGCTGCCTGCTTCCGTCCCTCAGTGCTGGACCACAGAACCGTATAACAAACAGTGCGTGCCAGGCAGGGTCTTCTATACTTAGCTTTACTTCCCATCTCCTGTTAATATTTCTCTAATAAACTGTTACGTATCTGCTTATCCTTAAATATAGTATTCATGCCTTCATGCTATATGGTTCCTAATACTTATTTATCATCCCTTATGTTTCATGTTTACACTATTCATGTTATACTTTAATACCTATTTATCTTCCTTTTATTTGTTTATATGTCTACACTCAGCAATTCGAATCTAAATACGATTTATTAACTTAAAAATAGCTGAAATAAAATATTAACTCAATTTTCATGTTGTGACATACCAAATTGTCAACTGTCAGTTACTTTTCTGCTTAGTCTATGAATGGCTAGTTTTTGGCTTATATAATTTTAAATTATTTTTTATCAATATGTCTAAGCTATTTGATTTTATTAATTATTACGATTGTTAACTAATTAACTTAAAATTATATTTATAAAATTCTTCACGCTCTCATGTGGCCAGCTATACGCACTCGTGAATATGTCCTGGCCGACTGCACTGTCAGATGACATGATAGCCATAAGCTAACATTTGGAAGTGTTTAGAAAAGGAAGACGACGTTGATATAAAAACGGGCGTTCGAACCGCTGACGGGACTACTCTTGGAAACGACTACTCTTGGAAACGACTACTCTTGGAAATGACTACTCTTGGAAACCCACTACTCTTGAACTCGGACCACTCTTGGAAACCAGGCTACTCTTGAAGCAGTTCACTCTTGAAGCCGTTCTACTCTTACCCCGGGCTACTCTTGACCCCGGCCTACTCTTGAACCAACCCGGTCTACTCTTGAAGCCAGTGTACACTTGAAGCCAGTCTACAGGCCTCGAGATCTACTACGGAGCTCACCTGGCGGATCCTAAGATCTACACGAATCCCTCGAAGAAACCCTGATATCGACCTGCCGCTCTGCTGCCTGCTTCCGTCCCTCAGTGCTGGACCACAGAACCGTATAACAAACAGTGCGTGCCAGGCAGGGTCTTCTATACTTAGCTTTACTTCCCATCTCCTGTTAATATTTCTCTAATAAACTGTTACGTATCTGCTTATCCTTAAATATAGTATTCATGCCTTCATGCTATATGGTTCCTAATACTTATTTATCATCCCTTATGTTTCATGTTTACACTATTCATGTTATACTTTAATACCTATTTATCTTCCTTTTATTTGTTTATATGTCTACACTCAGCAATTCGAATCTAAATACGATTTATTAACTTAAAAATAGCTGAAATAAAATATTAACTCAATTTTCATGTTGTGACATACCAAATTGTCAACTGTCAGTTACTTTTCTGCTTAGTCTATGAATGGCTAGTTTTTGGCTTATATAATTTTAAATTATTTTTTATCAATATGTCTAAGCTATTTGATTTTATTAATTATTACGATTGTTAACTAATTAACTTAAAATTATATTTATAAAATTCTTCACGCACTCATGTGGCCAGCTATACGCACTCGTGAATATGTCCTGGCCGACTGCACTGTCAGATGACATGATAGCCATAAGCTAACATTTGGAAGTGTTTAGAAAAGGAAGACGACGTTGATATAAAAACGGGCGTTCGAACCGCTGACGGGACTACTCTTGGAAACGACTACTCTTGGAAACGACTACTCTTGGAAATGACTACTCTTGGAAACCCACTACTCTTGAACTCGGACCACTCTTGGAAACCAGGCTACTCTTGAAGCAGTTCACTCTTGAAGCCGTTCTACTCTTACCCCGGGCTACTCTTGACCCCGGCCTACTCTTGAACCAACCCGGTCTACTCTTGAAGCCAGTGTACACTTGAAGCCAGTCTACAGGCCTCGAGATCTACTACGGAGCTCACCTGGCGGATCCTAAGATCTACACGAATCCCTCGAAGAAACCCTGATATCGACCTGCCGCTCTGCTGCCTGCTTCCGTCCCTCAGTGCTGGACCACAGAACCGTATAACAAACAGTGCGTGCCAGGCAGGGTCTTCTATACTTAGCTTTACTTCCCATCTCCTGTTAATATTTCTCTAATAAACTGTTACGTATCTGCTTATCCTTAAATATAGTATTCATGCCTTCATGCTATATGGTTCCTAATACTTATTTATCATCCCTTATGTTTCATGTTTACACTATTCATGTTATACTTTAATACCTATTTATCTTCCTTTTATTTGTTTATATGTCTACACTCAGCAATTCGAATCTAAATACGATTTATTAACTTAAAAATAGCTGAAATAAAATATTAACTCAATTTTCATGTTGTGACATACCAAATTGTCAACTGTCAGTTACTTTTCTGCTTAGTCTATGAATGGCTAGTTTTTGGCTTATATAATTTTAAATTATTTTTTATCAATATGTCTAAGCTATTTGATTTTATTAATTATTACGATTGTTAACTAATTAACTTAAAATTATATTTATAAAATTCTTCACGCTCTCATGTGGCCAGCTATACGCACTCGTGAATATGTCCTGGCCGACTGCACTGTCAGATGACATGATAGCCATAAGCTAACATTTGGAAGTGTTTAGAAAAGGAAGACGACGTTGATATAAAAACGGGCGTTCGAACCGCTGACGGGACTACTCTTGGAAACGACTACTCTTGGAAACGACTACTCTTGGAAATGACTACTCTTGGAAACCCACTACTCTTGAACTCGGACCACTCTTGGAAACCAGGCTACTCTTGAAGCAGTTCACTCTTGAAGCCGTTCTACTCTTACCCCGGGCTACTCTTGACCCCGGCCTACTCTTGAACCAACCCGGTCTACTCTTGAAGCCAGTGTACACTTGAAGCCAGTCTACAGGCCTCGAGATCTACTACGGAGCTCACCTGGCGGATCCTAAGATCTACACGAGAAACCCTGATATCGACCTGCCGCTCTGCTGCCTGCTTCCGTCCCTCAGTGCTGGACCACAGAACCGTATAACAAACAGTGCGTGCCAGGCAGGGTCTTCTATACTTAGCTTTACTTCCCATCTCCTGTTAATATTTCTCTAATAAACTGTTACGTATCTGCTTATCCTTAAATATAGTATTCATGCCTTCATGCTATATGGTTCCTAATACTTATTTATCATCCCTTATGTTTCATGTTTACACTATTCATGTTATACTTTAATACCTATTTATCTTCCTTTTATTTGTTTATATGTCTACACTCAGCAATTCGAATCTAAATACGATTTATTAACTTAAAAATAGCTGAAATAAAATATTAACTCAATTTTCATGTTGTGACATACCAAATTGTCAACTGTCAGTTACTTTTCTGCTTAGTCTATGAATGGCTAGTTTTTGGCTTATATAATTTTAAATTATTTTTTATCAATATGTCTAAGCTATTTGATTTTATTAATTATTACGATTGTTAACTAATTAACTTAAAATTATATTTATAAAATTCTTCACGCACTCATGTGGCCAGCTATACGCACTCGTGAATATGTCCTGGCCGACTGCACTGTCAGATGACATGATAGCCATAAGCTAACATTTGGAAGTGTTTAGAAAAGGAAGACGACGTTGATATAAAAACGGGCGTTCGAACCGCTGACGGGACTACTCTTGGAAACGACTACTCTTGGAAACGACTACTCTTGGAAATGACTACTCTTGGAAACCCACTACTCTTGAACTCGGACCACTCTTGGAAACCAGGCTACTCTTGAAGCAGTTCACTCTTGAAGCCGTTCTACTCTTACCCCGGGCTACTCTTGACCCCGGCCTACTCTTGAACCAACCCGGTCTACTCTTGAAGCCAGTGTACACTTGAAGCCAGTCTACAGGCCTCGAGATCTACTACGGAGCTCACCTGGCGGATCCTAAGATCTACACGAATCCCTCGATGAAACCCTGATATCGACCTGCCGCTCTGCTGCCTGCTTCCGTCCCTCAGTGCTGGACCACAGAACCGTATAACAAACAGTGCGTGCCAGGCAGGGTCTTCTATACTTAGCTTTACTTCCCATCTCCTGTTAATATTTCTCTAATAAATTGTAACAGATCTGCCTTTATCCTCTCATTCCAATAGGATAAGCAGATACGTAACACGGTAAATGTTGATGTGCACAGTAATACCAACATTCCTGAGTGGATGATGGACATCATATTTATAAAGAGGCATCTTATACCATTTCTTCCCGTGGGTGTTGTAAGAGGTGACTAAGGGACTTTCTAGATAATAGGCAGCAGCATTCTCTATGCAACTTGATTAGCCATGACATCACGATGTTAACACTGACAAGACTACGGGAAGAGTTGGACTCACAAGATAAATTATGTATTGTTGTTGGTTGGACCTTTTTCAGTGTCATTATCCATAGGCATTGATAACAAGCTAAAAAAGTCACTGAATCCAGGTGGCAGAGGAGGCACAGACAGTAATTTCTAAATCACCCATGTGAGTTGTTTTTAATGGCTATCGACCCATGCGCCATCCTGCTCGACTAATCAGAGTTTCTTGGAAGAAAATATAGGTAATAATGTTATTGCTAAAAGCTTAGGAATTCCGAGTCGTAAGTCAAAACAACACTTTATAAAATAAAACATAGAAATAACCCGAAGGATTGAAATGCCAGCAGGTATTTAGTCGTTTCCCTTGACCGTTCTACGTTTATAACTCTTTTCACACATTCACATAAATTTTGGTATCTTTATAGCGACTGTACGTGATAGCCAAACATATTAGCAAGGTATTTTAATATACGAAAGGATTTGCAACAAGTGTGAGTAATTTAAATGGCATTTTAATGCGTATTTCATATGTTGTTGTTTGTTGGAACCTTTTCAAATCGTACCGTATTTGAGGTCTTTTTTTTGGAATATCTCGCAGGTCAACCTATGAGGTTGTCGGCCGCGTAACCGGACTTGCCTGGGATTACCTTAATAAATTAAGGCCTCAAGCCAGGGTTTAAAAAACTTAAAACTAGAGCGACTACTCGCTAAGGGCACCCTCTGTGGGGTACGGACCTCGTCTTAGGGCATCGCTGGTAGAAGGCAGCAAGGGATTTGCTGAATCGGAACGATTACTATTTAGTGATCAATTTAAAGCTCACACAGGCTCAGCGGCGTGGGCTGGCTCGAGTGAGGGTCGAGGCAGACATAGATTAGGACGTTGCGGCGGGCTTCGGAAGGACGGTCTATGGCGGTGTGACTTGAGTGTGCTGGTGAGTTTGTAACTGTCCTGGTATATCGGGAATGGTTAGGGTATGCCTCGGTCAGCGAATCGTACTAATACGGGAGGGTGTATTTGAGGCCGTTATCCCTTTTATTGATCATCGCCATAAAGTCAAACCGGACACAACAAAAAAAAATCCGACTGAAATGACTCTGGGTAATTAATAATTATAATTATTAAATAATAGGTACCGTGTGGCGTCGGACTAAAAGAATAGCACCACCTTATTTCTTCCCGTGGGTGTCGTAAGAGGTGATTAAGGGATATACTAGAGTATGGGCAGCAGCGTTCTCTATGCATTGCAGACTATCATACTGCGATCGCCAACCCGCCTGCCAAGCGTGGCGATTATGGTAACCCCCCCCCCCCACTTTGGGGGAGGCCTATGTCCAGCAGTGGACGTCTTTCGGCTGAAATGATGATTTAGACGTTTTAGCTGACATCGCATTGGGTAGACTTTTCGCATAATGAGAAGTCAGCTTATACTGGAAAAGGTGTAGCTTGGTTTGTCACCGTGCAATCATAATTAAACAATGTGCCTAGCCTAGTACGAACACATACAAGAGACAGCTCCCACTAAGCATCAACGTTGACAATGGTGGGCACAAGCTAGACGGAAATACTATCTGAAAGAAGACGCAGCCTGGTTCAGAAGTCGAAGTGGCCCATCTTGGGAGAGACCAATGTCCAGCGATGGACTGCAATAAGTGACGATGATCATGTTACCGTTATCTTACCATGCTTACCTAGATTGCTGACAATACTATCAAGATACAACTAATGCAACCTCAAAACAGGCCTATATAGAAAGAGTCTTTACATTTTTAGGCTCCACCACCACCATATCAGCCGTAAGACGTTCACTGCTGGACTTAGGCCTCCCCCAATTTGGGGGGCTTTGCCATAATCGCCACGCTTGGCAGGCGGGTTGGCGATCGCAGTATGGTGGTAAAATGTATAGAGAACGCTGCTGCCCATCTTCTAGTAAGTCCCTAAGTCGCCTTTTACGACACCCACGAGAAGAAATGGGGTGGTGTTATTCTTTACGTCCGGCACCACACGGTGCCACGGTGCTTTTTAGGCTCATTTCTGTACAATAGATTAAATATAAAACTAAGTATCAATCAATTTTATTACTATGATAAAAAACATACTGTTTTTTTTCTCTGTTTCTTTCAGTTAGTTTAATCATGGTCTGGCAGTTTGAGTCCTTTATGTGGCCTACCCAAATGTCCTTTCTTTGGTATTGTTCACCTTATCGTTGAGCTCCTTAAGTTCTAAGTTGAGCTGCATGATAAATGACAAATTCGCACACTAACTGGACAGGTTTACTCAAATCTGTGTGTTCTTTCCTCAAAAGGACATTTCAAACACCAGTCTACATGTCTTCATCATCTGACCAAGATTATGTTTTACTTTAAAAGAGACTGAAACCTCTGAATTTGTTTCGGCCATTCATCTCAGAGTAGTCAGGTAGGAAACAACGACTTCATCTAGGTTTAATGATATGGTTAATTTGTATAAGTGTTTGTACAAACCTAAATAAAAACATTACCCCAAATACAAATAAAAACATTTAACGAACAAACGTGCCGGTCATGTCATGGGTCCCAATCACAATACAAACTACGTGAAGCTAATTCAAAGAACATTATATTCGACCTATTATGTTGTACCTATGTCAATAACGTGCGAATTATAGACCTATACTATAATGTGGGAAAGCTACGCTTAGTTGCACATAGCTTAGCAAAAAATCATCATCGCTCACTGCCCTAGACGAGCACTGGAATCTAGACTTTAAAACTTAATGTTAAGGGCTTTTGTACTTTGTATAATGACAGTGGGGATGCCCCCATGGTCATTATACAAGGTACTCAGGATACAATCATTTTATTTAGAACTGATTATATACCTTAAATAAATGCTTGTAAATGTTTGTTTGACAAGGCTGGCAATGACACCGTAATACAGAATTAACTTGTACGGGGGGTAATGTGACTAGCGGTCTTATATTGTAATGTCAACAATATGAGTAAGGTAACACAATGATGAGGCTTATTAGTAGTATATTTACAGTTCCGAAGTTGCATTTCCTGCTCAGTATTATGCTTTTAATTATGTCGGGGTTATATGTATTATATCATTGCTGAGGAAAAATGAACCTACTCTGCAGAGTCATTCAATTATAATTCTATGGTTACATTTTGATGTGACAGTCTAAGTACAGACTACCGCATCATAGGAAGGCCTGATGAGGTTAGTGCGTGTGTGCCGAAAGAAATGAAACCTTGTTAATGTGATGATTGATAATGATATATAGGTACAGCTCTAGTGTTATAATAATTGGTTTCATAACACATATCATTGGTTTCCCCATGAACATGGAACCTCGGCTATTGCAATGTCCGTAGATTTCAAACCCAAAGAATAATTTGGATTATTGGAGTCTGGTGATTTCGCCAGAGATTCTATAGTAGGAACAGAGGTATCCTCTACTATTGCTGTTTCATAAGATAAAAGCTCTTTTTAAGCTTTAAAAGAACTAGGAAAAGAAATTTCTTGAGATTTTCGGGCATCATTAAACTAAAGAAACTTTGGGGTACCCCGGCAGAATGGAAGACAAAAATTTAAATATAAGATATAATAGAGAAATTTGAAATGTTTGCAACCGCCATCTTAGAAATTACACACTACACATTACTTTTTACCTCGCACTGGTCGCACCTTCGAAAACCCTGAAACAGGCTGATGAAGATGTTTTTTTTTAAATGTCGGCCTCAATCTTGGATTTTTATTTTGACAAGACAAGATTGATGTTTTTTTTTTATGTTCTACGCAAACTGACATACACAATAAGCATCATTCAGCCAGTCAAAGAATTATTACAATTTAAGCCGTGTTTAAAGTAAATAAATCTAGATATATAAAAATGAATCCCTATTTCCCTTGGTCACGCCATCACGCGTGAACGGCTGGACCGATTTCACTTTTTTTTTAGTTGTTGTGTTTGTAATTTTTAGGAGAAGGTTCTTATGAAAGAAAAAAATTAAAAAATTGCGCGGAAAATTTGAAAATTTAAGAACCCTTATTTAAGAATACTTAACAACCATATAATAGGACAATGTAAACTTTTTTAATGTAACATTATGACATTTGACATAGAATTGACAGAATGCGTGCTCAAATATCATCAAAGAGACAGGACAACGTCTGTCGGGTCAGCTAGTAAATAATAAAATACTTAGCCGCGGCAACATTATAAAATAAAAATCGTACTATATTCAAATAAAATTAGGCTGAATATCTGCACGTCTTGAACGTCAAAATTAATTTATGTGCAACGCCCGCCCTACATCACTGCTTTAGCTAGGAACAAGAAGTGTCGCAACAAACTTCCCAGCGACACCTCCTTTTGATGGGTGATGACAGTAGTAGCAAGTAGTCGGATCGGAACTACGATACGGTGGTCAGTGCTCTCCAAATGAAGTTCTTAGTCCCGCGTCGTATCGTTGGTTCCTCATCATCATCTGCCTAGCCTTTTCCCAACTATGTTGGGGCTGGCTTCCACTCTAACCGGATTTAGCTGAATACCAGTATTTTACCTCCACAGCCTAGTTACTGGGTACGATACCCCTTGGTAAGACTGGTTGTCAGACTTTTGGGCTTCTGACGACCCGTAACGACTGTCAAAGATCCACAATAGACAGCCGGGCCCAACGGCTTAACGTGCTTTTGGAGGCTCGGAGGAGTCTTGGTCACCCATCCTCGAATCAACCGCGGCAAGCGTAGCTTAACCTGATCGATCGATCCGTGCGGCTGTCTTTACTTAGCCACAAGGCCCCCGTAGCGATGATTCCTATGTTTCATGATTATGTAAGCTTCGACCAGTTTCTTTTTTTTATTGACACATAAAATATTATCATTACAACAACCATTTTGCGTAAAGAAAAAATTGTAGGCTATAATGAAAACAATATAACATAGGTGCATCTATAGCCGAACTAGGTGAAAAACCTGTATCTCGACTACAGCGCCATACCTCTCTGATAACGGACTGGGAGGTTTTTAGCCAACATTTAAAATTTTGTTAAAACTAATATAATAATTTTTCATACACAGTAATTCTATTAAAAAAGAGAATTGATAAGACTTAAAATGAGTAGTAGAACTTGTAGAGTGTGAGTAAGTGGGGTGTGTGTGTACGTGTATGTGTGTAAAGAAGCTAGTAATTGTATTTCCGTTTAAAATTTGATTGGACCACGTCGACAGCGTTAGCATCGGTAAGCATTAGTTCTTACTTCTTAGTAGTACAGACCGTTTCAATACTGCAGTAATTATATTAAATTAAAATTTATTTTTTTAAGAACATCTTTATTCCAAAATAGCCAGATTAGACGATAGGTAGTTTGAATCAATCAAGTCTTTGCATCGCAGAAACTTAAAAACTTCCTTGAACATATTATTATTTAGTCAACGAATAGATTAATAGTCATTGATTGATGTTTCTTTTTTCACTAAGATCCTAATGAAATCCTTTAAAAGGTCATATCACACTTGAATAAAAAGCAAACGCGGTCACGTTGTCGTTGGCGTTCATTCCATACTCACGTGCTCCTCCGTTTCCCTCCCTGGTAGATGATAATAGTCCAATTACCCTTATACATATCTACCTGTCTCTATGCATTTTGTCACCATACTGCGATCGCCAACCCGCCTGCCAAGCGTGGCGATTATGGCAAAGCCCCCCAAATTGGGGGAGGCCTAAGTCCAGCAGTGGAAGTCTTACGGCTGAAATGATGATGATGATGATGATATCTACCTGTGCCGTATCCCTTAATTTTATTTGTTTAATTAATTAATAATAATAGAGAAAAAAATACGCCAAAAAACAAGCATCAAAATTATGTTAGTACATTTTGTAGATAAATAAGCGGTATGTTAGTGTGTTTTATGCAATCTCCTGAAAACACGATCTTCAAAAACAGAGCTTCCTCTCTCTTATCATTTTGCTGTGCCCTACAGGGTCCATAATAATCTAAATTATATAGTTATCACCTAAGTACTATAATGGTAAAATAATAAAGATATTGAGTATTAGTATTAAATGAACGCCAACGACCACGTGAGCCCGTGTACTCTTCAAGATAAGCGAAAACATACACTAATTATTTAAGACAGATCCGCTAATGTACCCCGCGGAATGTGGTAATTTGCAGGTCAGTGAGTATTCTATGAAAAAAACTAAAAAACACGCTTCCATTGAAAACCAAACTAAAAAGTACAAAATAATGGAAAAAAAAGCGTGGGGTGCTTTTTAAGGTATTTTTTTTATTGATATCAGGCACGCCACGCTTTTTTTCCATTATTTTGTACTTTTTAGTTTGGTTTTCAATGGAAGCGTGTTTTTTAGTTTTTTTTAAAACTATTATTTATTTTCTATTTTTTAGGGTGTTTCGAATTTTGAGACGTATGTCAGCGTAGTTTGTGACAGTTTTTTGCTGTCCTGGTAACCCTGGCAAGGATAATGGCACAAATTTATGAAATTATTGCATTGTCATCGGTCCTTGACAGGTGTGCACAGTTTGAATGAAATCTGGTCGTTTAAAGTGGGTCAAAATCGCGGTATAAGGAGTCGGTTACAAACAAACATACAAATATACAAACATACAAGTGAAGCTAACATAAAGCGTGTAAAAAGCGTTAAATGGGATTAAATACACTTCAAAACCATGTGATGCTGGACTAAAAGAATAGCACCACCACCCCTTTCCTTGGGAGTTTCTTCTCTTAGAATGGGCAGCAGCGTTCTCTATACAATTTCAACCCGCGTGTCAAGTGTGGCGATTAAAGCTGAGACGCCTAAAGCAGTGGACGTCTTTTGACTGAAATGATGATGGTGATGATGAAATACAGAATATAGATAAATAATGATGTTGCGTTGATGATTTTAACGATTATAATTATGTAAATACATACGTGATACGTGTGCAGCAGTGGTGGCCTAGTGGTAACGGCCGCCACTTACGAATAGTAGGTCGTAAGTTCGAACCCAAGCAGACGCTTTACTTTGTGTAAATTATTTCGTCACTACTGCTCTCAAAACGGTGAAGGAAAACATTGTAAGGAAACTGTCTTAGAACCAAAAAGTCAAAGACATGTGACACCTTCCAACCCGCACTGGGCCCGCGTGGTGGATTATGGCCCACGTCTCACCGAAAGGAGGCCTGTGTCCCAGCAGTGGGAACATTATTGGCTGCTGATTAAATACATACCTACATGTTAACTCTCGTACAGATTAATGCGATGCGACGGGCGTGACGGCACCGTCGCGGCTGCGAAACGATGCCAGACAAAATGTACCTTATGTTGTCGCACTGCTCGACGCGGAGCGACCTTATTGAGGCGCAACAGGTCGCCCCTGTGCGAATTGTCGCGTGCTTTTCATAGAAATTGTTCTACGGATATAAATCGCCGAATAACGCGCGCCCGTAGCGTCGCACTAGTTTGCACGAACCTTTATTCAACATAAAGCCTGAAACTGACCTGCAAATTGCAAAATACGCGGTTGACCTTTACGCTTCCTCCTTAAGTACCAAACTAACATCACTAATTTCTCTGCAATTTAACAATACGAGTCGTTGTTGATTGTAATTTATCCATTTAGCATTTATACTATTCTTTGTATAATAGAACAATGGGCAATAAAGCCTATTATGGCATGAAATGACAGTAAGTATGCGATTCGGACACCCGTACTTATACTTACCAAACTGTATAGAGGAATCAATTGCTGATATAAAAATTGAAATTAGCAGATTGGCATTCCGTCGAATTGCATGAAAATTAATTGATAACAGGAAAATATTCAGTGTTATCTTTTCTGTGAAGCCGCTCTGTGTGTAGTCAGTAATTGTTAATACCACTTTGTATTAAAACTAGACGAAGTACGTCGTAAAGGACATTCATTGAATAAAAACTGTGAAGTCATGTACAGCAACATCTTAATCTGCAGTGGCGCTCGACTGCTACCGGAAAACATCCACATTCCTTATTGTGTGCAAATCCAGCGTACGCGCACTTATCTGCCGCTAATCTCAATTCAGTAAAGGCGAAATAATTGTTAATAATTAGTCACGTCATGCAATTGAAACGACATAAGCGCCAATGCGACTCATCTTTCATATTACATCTTGTTAGAATGTCATAGGGTTTATGATTCACAGCATGACGCACACAGTCATTACGTTTCCACTGTTTGTATCAATTCCTGCAAGCCCTATTTGGGTTCATAAATTTCCACTTACAAAAATTGCGTAATATTTTTTATAACCTGACTAATGACCGGTAGGTTAGTTATTAAATAAACAAACAACTAGTCAAGTGATTTTAATGACTGTTCAGCATTTATGAGGTGTTTATATGTATCCGTCTTACTAACCTATGAACGCCTTAGGTATTTTTAGCAAACTGAAACATACACTTAAATATAATATGTCGCGTATTATGAAACGTCAATATAAAGCATCCTCTGGAAAAATGCTGATGTAATTCTCAAGCTGGGTTCTGCTTAGCTAGGTATGTAAAACGTGGTATTTATTTGGCTTGCCACTTGCCTTCAACATCAGCAGCACCATTTTTCAGGAAAGCATCACGAAAACTAACTGCTGGGGTAATTGCGACACATATTGCGAATTCGTTGGAGCACAAGAAATTCCTGTAGTTATTACTTATACGTATTTGTCTGTAACTTCGTACCTACATAGAAACTATAAGAGGTAAGGTAGGGATCTTACCTACAGAAGAGGGTCTCTGTGTGTCTGAAATAGGTTGGCCTCATGGTCGGGCCATATAAGATTTCATGATAGCAGTCGATGTGACGAAGGCAAATGCTGGCGGAAGCTTAGATCCAGCAGTAGACTTACGGCTGGCATGAGAAGATCAGAGGGGCAATTCTCGTAATTTTAAGACCGTTCATATTTTGTTTGATCTCCGTCTCAATCTTGCAAAAATACCTCGAGTTTTCATAAATTTTTGACAAGTTTTTGACATTTGATTGTCGCGGAGATGTGATCGCGACTAGATTTTGAACCTTTTTTAACACGCATTTTAACCGACGAAAAAAAAAACGGAGAAGGTTATCAATTCGACGCGTATTTCTTTTTTTTGTTTTTTCTTTAATGTATGACCACGCATAACTTTTTACACAGTAGTCCGATTGTGATAATTATTTTTTTATTGAAAAGGGTACACTCCGAAGGTGGTCCCATATAAATTTGGAAAACAAAATCGAACTCTAAGGGTCGGAAAACAGGGGATGATTGATTGTTCACTCGCTGATTGTAATGTATAACCACTAGAGGATTCGATCCCCGGATCCCGGATCCCGGGATCTCGGGAGCCCGATCATATTTTAGTCCCGAAATATTCGGGAAAAAAATTAATGAATCCCGGGATTTTCGGGATTGATTAATTTTTGCAAATAAGTCAATAAAAAAGTGCGTGAAACGAAACGCCTTGATTGGACATTTTAACAGTCATCTTGTTTACACAGCTGATTTCATTTATTTTTGCTAACGACCAGTACCGATTATGCGTAAAAGTGTGAAAAACATCCCGCTTCGTTGATTTTTTTAAGTTTATTGTTAGTTTCATAAATTATTTACAGAAGTGCCTAGTTTGTTTATTTTATAAGAAGGAAGTATAATTTTGTTTAACCGCCTTTTTGAAGATTTAAAACATAAATATTCTATGTCCTCACAGAACTAAAAGATAAATAAAAAAATGATTTTGATATGTTTTACTGTCTTTTTGTTACCACTTTCCATTACCAGTACAATCCCGGGACTATCCCGGGATCCCGAGATTACCTGTAGACAATCTCGAAATCCCGGGATTACAAAAATCGACCGGGATCGAATCCTCTAATAACCACGCATAACTTTATACAGAGTAGTCCGATTTTGATAATTCTTTTTTCATTGAATAGGGTATACCTTGCTAAGTATTATTAGTACATTAAAGTAATTGATTTTTTAGCGCCGACTTAAAATTGTAAGGTTTATTATTATTTGCTTTTCTGTTTTCTCGGCGGTTTAATTTTTATTAGCTTCATACGTATGTTAGTACGTGTCTGTGTAACGGAAACTTTGAACATGATTTTAACCCCCAACAGAACGTCGAATTAACTCAAAATTTGGCATACTTATCAAGGACCTATGGCAATACAATAATTTTATAAATTTGTGCCATTGTCCTTGCCAAGATAGCAAAAAAAAATCTGTACTCGAAAACACACATTATGTCACAAAATACAAAACTCCCTGAAAAAATTGAACCAAATAATAGTTTAAAAAAACTAAGTATAAAAATAATGGAAAAAAGCGTGGGGTGTTTAATATCAATGAAAAATACCTCAAAAAATACCTCACGCTTTTTCCATTATTTTCTACTTTTTAGTTTGGTTTCCTATGGAAGCGTGTTTTTTTTCAACACTTTTTTTTATTATTACGTGTATTGGTCTTCTGATATCGGAGTTTATTTTAAACGTTCCTGTTCTATTGTTGACTAGCGTAAGTTTCTTCTAAACAGAAATACAATGGTAGCACATACGTTTTGTGCCAAGTTTTTTAGGGTTGTGTGGGTCCATAACACAGATATTTGTTGATAATTAGCTCCATACAGAAATGTTAATTACATATTTGGGATGCAAAGTATGAAGTCATAAATCATTTTGGGCTTTGGTATTTGCTTCCGAACAATTTTTATTGCTACTATAAAGGCTAATATGAGATGTGTTATTTTTATTAATAGACGTTATTACATGAAGCGTAGTTATAATTATCTGTAGACAATTAAATACTTAAGTTAAAGTGCACAAGTATGCTCAGTAACCAGAGAGTTTCCTGAAAAATTGCATGCTTTCTCAATTTGTCTAAACAGTCGGTAACTAAAATAATCAGAAAACACCAACATTAAATAAAAAATAAAAAACTTTAACCTCCGGAGTATAAAATGGGTTGTTAACAGTTTGACAGATACATTATGTTGTTCTAGGTGTGGATTGATTAAGATATCCGAGTTCCAAGCCGTACCATTACCATTATGTAGGAATGTTGAGCCGCTGTCTCTTCGGTAGACGAGGGAGGTAGACTTTGGCGTGAGCAGCAAATCGGACATGACAGACTATCACGTGGTTGTACTTCTCGCTATTCTCCAACGCTATCCTCACAAAGTCACAATAAAACCCTATTGGTACTATTTTTACCACAGGGCTCGATTTTTGCTTAAATGAAAGCTAAATTACTACTTTACAACTGCATCCGTCCGTTACTTAACTCGTAGGATAAGTATTTTAAACGATATCCTGCTCGGAAAAACTAAAATCTTGAACATTTTTGGAATGGCCAATGTTTCAAACACTATAATCAGACCTCGGGTAATATTGAACGTACAGAGCTATGGTTCAAATTGTATCTTTTTATACTTTAACAAGATAATGATGACCTGTTTCCGAAGGATATACCTTATAGAAATTATAAGGCAAAACTGAAAGAAATCCGGAATTTTCATTTTCTTTTAGGACCACGCAGTTACCACAGGTTCTTCGAAGCTGAAAACTTGGTTTCTCACTTTTTCGTGCTATTCTTTTCCTAACAACATCCTGAAAAATCAGTACAGTGCATTGTTTTGCGACATAACGTGATTGTGACTGGTCTATACTATTCACAATCGATTTTTTTCTCATGATAATCATTTTCCGTGCTTTATTGGAGCTGTTGTCACTCTGCAGTTACCTACGTTATGGAGATCTGCAGACGCGTTCGCCACTTCAGAACGTTACGGCCCCATTAGCCAGCTGTTCTGTCGACATTCCAGATTGGATCTTGTAGACACCATTGTTAGGTATTACTTTGGATTCGGTGCTACAGTGGGTCATACAACACACATATTAATCAGATTGTCGAAGCAGCTAAGCTCTGCAAACTATGCAGTCTAAAAAATCCGAAATTTGACTAAGTAGAAACAACTCGATTAGTATATTTTAGTTATTTCCATTGTGCAATTTCGTACAGAATTTTACTGTGAGGAAATGCAGCATTATTAGCCTTACATTAACACTATATTTGTGCTGCAAAAACGAGCAATTATAACCGAAGTTGTAAGCATTCAGTAAACGATAGGAAATTTAAACAATTAAACATAATAACAGTCGCTTCTCATTATCTTATTTATTTTAAAAATAATGTTAATCGTTATTCTAAACACAGCGACATTCATAGCATAAATACTAGAAACAAATACAGTGGAGCATCGATTATCCGAACTAATTGGAGGAGTGTTCGGAAAACCGTTTTTTTCGGATAATCGAACTGTATTAATTCAGCCATACATATTTATGTACAGGTGAATGAAAACCTTATATTTAGACTTATGAAGGCCTAATGAGAAAAACTGGCTTAGTCACGTTCACCAAATTTGTCAGTGTTGACATTTAAAGTTTTGATATCATTTTATAGCTAACCTAAAAATATTTCTCATACATAAATAATTGAATTTTAAAATTTAATATGGTATGTCATATTGGGATCGTCATCTCCATAAAAATTACCCGTTTCAAATTCGCTTTGGCAGGGAAGAAGCGGCTTAGTCATGGACATAGCTAGTTATTCCCGATTAAATCCAAAATGCAGCGCAATTTTTTAAGTGACCCAGCGAGTTCTTGCCTTGTTTTAGATACGCGTATGGTAAAATGTGGATTTTTGTGACTATAGACAATAAAGAATCAATTTGAAAAAAATGTGACTTAGCCGATTCTTCCCCTTAGCCCTTTATATCTTTAATGACGAATAGTTTCTTTCATGCTGTAAAATCGGGGGGGTTCTAGGGGTCATGACCCCCCCCCCCCCCCCAAAGACAGTCATGCTGTCGAAACCCTGAACGATTTGCCTGTCTTACTATCTTAAAATGGTTCTCACTTGAGCCACGGAGGCTCCGATGGACATTTGCAAAAAGATTATAACCCGGGACATCATGCTGATCAGTAGCGCTTGCGACTACTAGACCAAAGAGGATGTACGTTCCTAAAAATATTCTTCAGTACTCATGGTGACCCCCCCCCCCCCCCCAAAATGTTAGGCTGCGACCGCGCCTGGCTAGCACGCGCGAGTCGGGCGGGCGTAGTAGATCGGATAAACGGTCGTTCGGTTGATTGATTTTCGGATAATCGACGCTGTATTTACTTATTATGCCCTCTGCCGAAGTATATATTTATACAACAAACTCCAAAGTCATGTTAAAGAACTAAGCTTCAATAAATTTAAATCATTTATCAAAAAAAAAAAAAAAATGACGTGTAAAAGTGCCTCATAAGATCTATTTACATAAATAAACATTTCGTTTTATTTCACTCCAAAACCTTTCAGTCCCATCGGCCATTTGTTTTGCGAGCTATATTTCCTGCCCACTGCCACATAAGTAAGACAATCCTTCGGGCTATGTCGCTTATCTTGTTTTTTCTAAGAATCTTTTCATTTCTGATTCGATCACATAGTGAAACTCGAAGCATAGCTTTTTCCTTTGCCTTGTCGATTTCTTTCAACCTTCATATGGTCATCACTGATAACACACACTGGTCAAAGACTTTTGTCTTAAAACACTGTCGTATGTGAGACGTGAAGATCTTACGTAGCTTCCCGAAAGCTGCACAGCCGACTCGGATTCGACGAAGGTAGGTAGAAAGTCTCGAAGTTGGACCACCTACTGGACAGAAAAACATAATACAATTTACAATTACAATTTTTATTATATAATTAAATTTCAGTGTAGTCTCCAATCTTCATCAGGGTGGGTGTTACATTTGCATTTGACATGATCTTCATTTTGTCCATGTTCATTTTATGAGCCAATCTTTAAGAAGGTCTACTGAGGTTATCGAGCATTGCATTGAGATCCTCCATAGTGTGAGCGATGACTACTATATTTCTGTGTCAAACCGACGGTGGGTGATGTACTCGCCATTGATGCCAACCTCTTTCCGATTCAGAACCTTGAAATCATTATTTGACTATAATGCGAAAATAACATATTTAAAATCTAAAGCAATTTTTTTTATTACCGATTGTTTTTATTACAAAAACTTAATATAAAAAATGTTTATTTTCCTATTATGGCATGAATCAGAAATGTAAATTCATTTAAAATAAATAATGACGTTAACACCAAAGTTTGTTCACTCCTTTTCTCATGTTCGGCTACTGAGTCAATTTATTTACTTTATTAATAGCGAATTTAAAAAACAAATATCCAGTACCAGTTTTACCAGTAAAACTTTTATCGTAGCTGTGACCAAGTGAAGTTTCCTTCTCTGTTCCAAAATTATTTTTCTTTTTTCTAGGTTGGAATTTCGAATAATTATAATTATATTTCGAATAATTACAATAAATAATTATTTATTGCAGTTCCAACCAACATTGGGGAGCAGTGTTGGCCCAGTGGGAGTAGCAGTGGTGGCCCAGTGGTAACCCGCCGCCATTACTTACGAGGGGTCGTGGGTTCGCATCCATGCAGACACTTTGTGTAAATGATGTCATCACCACTCAGAACGGTGAAGGAAAACATCGTGAGGAAACCCAAAGAAGATACATTTAAAATTCTTAGACTTATCATATCCACCAACCCACACTGGGCCCGCTCTGTAGATGACAGGCCACTGATTATGGTATAGGCTTAAATACCAACATTGACACGTTTTAGTGGCCTGTATTTCTTCTAAAGTTCTGTCTAAATAAAGTTGATATAATTGGTTTGTTCTAGAGACTTTGTTGACTTATTTATAGCCTTGATACTGCTTCCAGAAAATTCTGCAGACTGACCAACTTCTCAACAACTTGCAGCAAACATCATGTTTGGTCATTCATTTATTTTGGTCTCGATGTGTAGTTGACTTACAGATGGCGAACAAGTGACCAAACTGTAATGAAGGAGCAAGTGGTAATCTTGAGAACGCGCCCTTATAAATCGAAAACCAACCGAATTTAGTCCTGTTGGTTTGGCCTGGATGAGTCGTTTATAAATAGACGCTGAAGATGATCTGATGAGGTACGCAAAAAAGTATTAAAACAGAGAATATCAGGTTTTTATATCGTAGACCCATACTTTAACTCATTCAAATCAAGCAACTTATGGTTATCACTATTTATAATCAACAAGCTTTAGCCAGCGGCTTATACATATAAACCTTCCTCTTGAATCATTGTCTATTGACGGAACCCGCATTAAAATTCGTTGCGTAGCTAGAAGATCTAAGCGTACAGACACGAAATGCCACTTTGTTTTATAGTATGTAAAGACGATATAGATAGTTCAAATAAAAAAATGATGTTGAAATATTGTTGATTGTTGTTAATGATATTGATGTTGGTGAAATGATGTTGATGATTTAATATTTGATATTAAATAGTTAATCGTGTAAATTATTGTTTTCCATGGTAAAAATTGCTTGATAAATCAGGGTTTTTTAAGGTTCGCTATTTATACTCTTGTCTGTAGGTATTATATTCAGGAAAAATATTTTATCATAGAACAACAAACGATCACATTCTTTTTATTTCAGCTTCGGTGGACCCTTGGTGGCATAAAGTTCATAGGTATTACTGTCCCCGTTGATCCGACTCATTAAAGGCTTACCTACTTTCCAATAATACCTAGAAAAATTATGAAATAATCACACAAAGCTACCTCCCAGAATACAAGTAAAGGAAAAACCCGCATTTCAGGAATGCATCTGTCATACATTTATAATGAGGTCAATAAAAGGTGTTGTTATTGTTTAGATTTATTTATGCCTGAAACACAATCCTATACGGACCTAAACACACTACCTATCTGAAATGCCTAGACGAACTCGCATTGCAACTGTTTTCTCATGTTGAAATCATAATGCTCCTGGTATCGACAGCTGCAGTGGAACGAGTGTGGATGCGGAGGTAGAGAACCAGCTAATGTAAGCCAATTACACAACCACCTCGGCTTACCCGGACCATTGTTTAGATTTATTTATGCCTGAAACACAATCCTATACGGACCTAAACACACTACCTATCTGAAATGCCTAGACGAACTCGCATTGCAACTGTTTTCTCATGTTGAAATCATAATGCTCCTGGTATCGACAGCTGCAGTGGAACGAGTGTGGATGCGGAGGTAGAGAACCAGCTAATGTAAGCCAATTACACAACCACCTCGGCTTACCCGGACCCATCCTCTTAACTAATGCCATAAACATTGCATTTTTTTTCCAGAGTCTGTGTTGGGTTTGTGGCTAAGTAATAATAGCCGTACGGGTCGCTCGTTCAGGTAAGCTACGCTTGCCGCGGTTGGTCTGTGGATGGTTTACATACCAAGACCCTTCCGAGCCTCAGAAAGCACGTTAAGCCGTCGGTCCCAGCTGCTTTTCGTAGATCTTAGACAGTCGTTACGGGTCGTCAGAAGCCCGAAAGTCTGACAACCAGTCTTACCAAGGGGTATCGAATTATCCAGTAACTGGGTTGTGGAGGTCAAATAGGCAGTTGCTCTATGTAAAATACTGGTACTCAGCTGCATCCGGTTAGACTGGCAGCCGACCCCAGCAAAGTTGGAAAAAAGCTAGGCAGATGATGATGAGTTTGTGTAGGGTTAGGAGTAACACGCGTCTGTTGACTCGTTGAGGCCCTTGCAAAGGCTTTATGCATCATGTAAACTACCGCGTGAAGAAGGGCGCAGCTCCAGTGACCTACGCACCGCACTATGTCAACCGCACCGAAAGCCCGCGCCCGCGCACATTTCTCACATGCAACACAAACCGCATGCGAGCACCATAAGGTATAGGTAGGTACACACTGGTTATAAAATCCAGCTACTATCCAGCTTTATCTGGATCAGATATGCTTGTCATGTTATATTGCGTGTTATACCGACCCTATTGCTGATCATCATAGTATTATTTTATTTATAGTCATCAACAAGCAAATCATAATTATAGGGTTTATGTATCATTCGATCTCGCCCTTTGTTTAAGGCGAAATCGCCAGGGTTTCTCCGCGAAATTAAAATGGCTCTATACAGTATCAAAATATGATTTTCAGCCGTAGCCAATACGACTTATAGCGATATAATCATTATTACCAGTGGTGGCCCAGTGGTAACGGTCACGACTTACGAGTAGTACCTAAGTAGGTCGTGAGTTCGAACCCAAGCGCTATTACATCACCACTGCTCTCAAAACGGTGAAGGAAAACATCGTAAGGAAACCGGCATGTATTAGAACCAAAAATTCGAACACATGTGACATCTACCAACTCGCATTGCACCCGCGTGGTGGATTATGGCCCACTCCCTCTCACCGAGACGAGACCTGTGTCCCAGCAGTGGGAACATTATAGGCTGCTGATGACGATGAATAATCAATCAACAAACATACAACCTGACCCTGAAATTCAAATGGCAAAAAATGTAAGAAAATTTGATCTTTCGGCTACTTTAGAGCATCCGTTACTTATAATATTAGTCGACAACCCCAAGCGGAAGCTTGGACTAGACAGGAATGTCAGGATCAATATTATCAGTGATCAGAAAGGAGTTACGAGCTAGGATAATTAACAATCCAACGGAAATACACAACTGCCTCGTTGGTCTAGCGGTCGTAGCGGTCGTGTTGAGCTGGAGGTCCGAATTTCGAGTCGGGCAAAATGTTATTAGGTGTTACCATCGGGAATTTCTCAGTAGCAGCCCGGATCTAGATTTGTGCCCGACTGATGGCAATAGGTTTGTATGAGAATTAAACATAACACTGGACTAAAATCTCAACGGCGAAATGTGGATGTGCACCTGTGCCTAACCCTTCCAGGAAAACAGGTAGATGTTACGGTCGTGTTGAATAAGCAAGCCTGTAACTTGCACGAAAGTATGCAAACATCAGCTGCTTGCATGCCATTGTGACCTACCTATGCCACCCCTTACAATGGCAGGAAAGCTACTTAGGCCCGGCGCCCACTATCGGTGGGCATCGGTGCGGCTCGGTAGAGCTCGGGCGCCTTACAACGGCTTCGGGCGGCTTCGGGCGCCTCAGAGCTGCGTCGGGCGACTTCGGGCTGCCTCGGCAGCCGTAAGCATTGCTAAGGACGCCGTAGCTGATTTTGGGTAGCTTCAGAATAGTTCGGGCGGCAGAAACATCGCAGAGCAGTCGTAACGTTACGTGAAAACAGTTGTGCGTGTGTATTTATAATGGTGGATTGGGACTTAGTTCTCATAGTTCATCTTGCTACCCGAAGATAGCCTCGGCGTCCTTAGCCATGCTTACGGCTGCCGAGGCAGCCCGAAGTCGCCCGATGCAGCTCTGAGGCGCCCGAAGCCGCCCAAAGCCGCCGTAAGGCGCCCGAGCTGTACCGAGCCGCACCGATGCCCACCGATAGTGAGCGCCGGGCCTTACAGTCAGTGCATAGTTAGATACTTCTTACGATTAACACGAAAAGGGCGAAGGTTCTCTTGTAGCCTAGTTACTGGCATGTGTAAAGACAGACGTGTAAGTACCTATTTCTATATGAGTAGGTACATTGTATAGGTAGAGTAAATGCGCCAATTATGGACCGGTTCTGTAATATGGACTACCCGCGTTTCTCAAAGAATGATCTTTGTATCGAGCCGTTGGTAAGCGCACGCAAAGCTTCAACTCTCCCGCGCCTCGCTAATCACTTGTAGGGTTGGCAGAAAAAACGCACATATTCATGGGAGCCATTTAACGTTTTTATCAACGCGCGATGTAGTTTCATACCTAACTTCGTAAGCTCATAATTTCAACAAATATTACTCTTTGTGAAAGTGGAGTAAACCAGGAGAAAGGTGGGTTATTTTACAATTATTCATATGAGGTTGCAATATTCAATAGTTTTTATAATTTTCTGAATAACAATATAAACCTACAAATGTTTGTGTATTATAATATGGACCACCGGTATGTTCTGAATATGGACTAGTAGACAATATTACAAACAGTCACTTATATTCCATTTTAATGTTTTAGGATGGCCTCTACAACCAATGAAAAAACCAGACAGACGTGGAATAAAAATGCAATGGCAAATGGGCTTTTTGAAAGCATCCAGAACTTACGGAGTACCCAAAACTACGCTTATACGTTTATCAAAAATAGAAGACCAATCACTTAGCGAACATAAACCATAAACTTGGAAGAATATCGACTTTACAGAGTGAATTGGAAGATGAATCAAAATATCTGGTTTTGGTCTTACACACAGGGACATCAGATCTTTGGCTTACTAGCTAGCAGAAAAAAAAAACATAAAGCACTCGGATAATGAATCTGCGGGGAGGTGATGATTGAGATTATTCCTCAAGCGCCATCCTAACTTATCCTTTCGCCGTTCGGGCGCACCAATTGCAACAATAAAAGACTTAAAAGACAATGTAATCGCATTTTTCGACTTGTTGGAGAGCTCTAATGGGCTTTTCTCTGAAGATGTTCATGGCGAGAAACGGATCAAATGTGCATCTTATAGGCAATGGGCTCATGAGTGTGTTGGCGTAGAAGATATGATTGATTTCAGTGCGAGCGAATAGTGTACCAATGATTAGTTTAACCCTAATAATTGACTGATTCAATTTTAGGCATCACGACTATTTTTTTAAAAAAATAATTTTGGATCCAATTAACTATGGTCCATATTTGAAACCATGTGGTCCATATTTTGTACACTTTTTGCAAATTCACAATAATGACATATTTTAGAAAATGTTTATTATCTCTACGATGTTGATCTTTCTTAAGAATTTTATTAATCATTTTAGATACCAAATAGTTATCGAAGTGTTCAAAATATAAATTATTGATTATACTTAAACATTCTGAGTTTTATTGGACAAAATCCTTATGGTGGTCCATAATTGGCGCACTTACTCTACCTGTTAGTTATCATTAACAGTAGGTAGTCGGCTCACTGCAGTAATCAATCACTTGATCAGATAACAATAAAACGATGACGTCAAATAAATCCTTTGATTGTTCTACATTGACTCGGAGAAGAATTATTTAGCTTGTCCTTTGTAATCCGTATCTTTTGAAAAGGTATTAACGCCAGGAAATCATTTCTATGCGAACGCGTCATCTGTATAAATGTCTATTATTGCTTATCGATTTCTTGCGGCCGTTTCCTGTTTAATCTTCTACGATGTTGGCAATACTTAGGTACTTCTACACATTTGCTGTCTGAATTAAATTAAGTAGGAACTTGACTTTGTAATGGGGATGTAGCAATAAAACTCATATCCTTATACACAAGTTACAATAGGTACATCTACTTACATAGTAGCATGGAAGGTAGGAAGGTAAGGTTCTCTGTAACTATGGTGTATCAAATATTTTACCAAACTGAAAACTACAAGGACTGTTAAAAAGACCGACTGAAAAATTCGGATGACAGTCGGACCATGCGCAGTTAAGGGTCCGTCATAAGTGAGAAGGATTTTGTAGTTGCAACGAATATTTACGGAAGTAGGTGCCTATAGTACGTACAACCTCAAAAATAACGTAGGTTTCCTTGTTTTTTTTTTTCGAAAAATTCCAAAACTTGTGCAATCAATCATCGTAATCATAAATCAGTTGAGTCAAGATTTAAACAATAAAAGTCTGAAATTGCATTTGCAACTTTCTACTTTCGCATTTCCTACTAATATTATAAATGTGAATGTAAGTTTGTTTGTTACGCTTTCACGCGAAAACGACTTAACCGATCATCATGAAACTTTGTACACATATTCTTGGAGGTATTAGAAGTAACATAGGGTACTTTTATGAAAAAAAAAAAAAAAGATCTATATTTATTGTTATTTTTAACGCGAGCGAAGCTGCTGGCAAAAGCTAGTATAGATTAGTCAAATATTTATCTCAAACACGGAACCCTTTGCAGTACATGGTATGCACTTGGCCGGTGTGTTTGTTTACCTACGTTCACGAATTGGTGTGCTGTAGCCTGCCACTACCTACTTAGGTAATGCCTATGTGAATATCAGAACAACGTGAACATAGACGAAACGAATTTAAATATTTGAGGAATCAATATAAGTACATCAACATCAGCCCACAGCAATTTACTGATGGACATAGGCCTCTGCCTGTCAAACTACACGCCATGCAACTCAAGCTCAGTAACTCTCATCCAGCTGTTACCAGTCACCCTACATGGACGATTGTCGAAGCCTGAGGGCGTTACCTTACGTTTGTCGATACATGATTCCACGGTCTCTGGGGGACCGGAGTGGGCTCAAAATGTTGCAGGCTGGATGCATTTGAAATACTAATAATCATCTGCCTAGGCTTTTCCAACTACGTTGTGGTCGGCTACCAGTCAAACCAGATGCAGCTGAGTAGGTACCGGTATTTTACATGGAGTGACTGCATCTTGGACCTCCACAACTCAGTGTCTGGGTAATACAATACCCCTTGGTAACGACTGTCGAAGATCTACGAAAAACAGCCGAGACCAACAGCTTAACGTGCTTTTCGAGGCACAGCCCTTTCGTGCCTCGGAAAACACATCTTGGTAGGTATGTAAAGATGGTCCCCCATCTACGGACCAACCGCGGTAAGCGTAGCTTAACCTGACCGAGGCTTCACAAGCCTTTTGTCTCCGGCAGGAGGTACCCAGATCAGGTGTGGTAGCTGCCCAACTCACGGTACGCCCATGGTTCATCCCTCGCCCTCGTCATTCATTGCAGCTGGGATCTTGCCCACGCGCTGTTACTACGTCAAGCCAAGTGTTCTGCTCACTGTGACTCAAGACATTTTGTAGTTTACGTTGATTGTCATTCATCTGATTACCAGTTGCTCATGGTTCCAATTAGGGTTGTAACGGAACTTCGCTTCCGCCTCCGTTAACCTCCGCTTCCGCGGAGGTGAAACTCGTCGCCTCCGCAACCGCTTCCGCCTCCGCTAAGAAGGCCTCCGTTACAACCCTAGTTCCAATTGCTGGGAGACAGGCCTTCTCTCGGTAATGAGTGGGCTGTAATCCACCACGCGGGCCCAGTGCGGGTTGGTAGACGTCACATATCCTCGATTTTTAGGGTTCCGCACCTCAAAAGGAAAAAGCGGAACCCTTATAGGATCACTTTGTTGTCCGTCCGTCCGTCCGTCCGTCTGTCAAGACCCTTTTTCTCAGGAACGCGTGAAGGTATCAACCTGAAATTTATACCAAATACTCAAGTCTACTGTCCCTTGGAGCTGTGAAAAAATCAAACTTCTAAGCTAACACAATCAAAAGATATAGCCGTTTATACCGCAAATTTCCGCAAATTTTCGAAACTCGCAAGGGAATCAAAACCTAAAGGGTACTTCCAGTCGATCTAGAATTTTGAAATTTGGTACGAAGCAACGTTTTATAGCACAAATAGAGGAAAAATTGCGTAAACCATAAATTTTTAGTTACATCATATAATAAAAATATTTTTAATAATTTTAAAGGTACTACAACGTTTTTACGGAACCCTCGGTGCGCGAGTCCGACTCGCACTTGGCCGGTTTTTTGGTTCTAAGAAATGCCGGTTTCCTTACGATGTTTTCCTTCACAGTTTTGAAGGCTGTGATGATTAAATAATTTACAAAAAGTAAAGTACCTGTCGTAAGTCGCGGCCGATACTACTGGGCAACTACTGCTCTGCTGGTTTTGGATGCTCGATTTTCGTGCTTTCATAAGTCCAAGGTTCCAATCAATAATGTTGGTTATTATCTTATCCTTACATCTACGGAATATTACTTGAGTCCCTGAAGAGTAAAATTTTAGAAGACGAGGTAATTAAATGTTACAGCCATCCACACCAGCGTCGATCGCTCTCCTCACGATTAGTCCGCAGTCACGTTGCTCACGTGACCACGCCTTTAGTTTTCCAATTACTTTGCCGCTAGTGTTTTCAAAACGTGACGAGTGGCGCAATCTAGTGTCCGAACTGTGCACACGTTTTTTTTTTAATAATTATCATCAATATTTCCACACGTTGCGCGAGTTTGACTAAGTTTTCTGGGTGATAACTCAAAATATTACACACTCCGTAGACACAATTTCTTATATCAGAATATTTACGCCATCGTATGTCATCAGCACAGAAAGTCGAATCACATTTTTATTAATCATAAATTATAGAGAATATTTTTTTTTTTAAACTATCGAAATAATAAAAACACTTCTATTACTAGGAAATACCGAGAAGCATTGTAAAGAATAATTTTGTTTATATGTAGAAAATATTAAAGTAACAGTGTTACTCGACTTTCATTGGTAATGTGTACAAAGAGAGTTCTTATAAACGCAGAATGGGAAATAATATGAAATCGTGAGTTCCACGACCACCGTGAACCTATTCCTACATCTACCATATTGATCCTCGTTCCGAGTGAAAAAAAAAACTACATCACTACATACATACAGCATACTAGATCACTACAGAACATCCTACATAATAGAAACACTATCAACAGAAAATAAAACACAAAATGTAACAACTTCATACTTTATTTCGCAGTAAGTATATAATATTCCTTAAGGCTTTTAAACATAAGAAACAATATTATTTATAATCAACAATCTAAACAGGATCCGCTCAATACATGAAAAGCGACAATGCTTTTGGAACTTTTCGTAAGAAAAGTCACAAGTGAAATTATTTTACAAAAATTGACCATAGAAAACAAAACAATACTAGAAGGTAATTCGACTAAAACAGGTGATTTATTTTTGCTCTTCACATTACATTGACCAAGCACAATCAAACAAAATGTTGAACGATCAACTTTTGCATCTAAGTAACATGTCAAAATCCAGAAAATTAATTATACAAGCTTTGTTTGTAAGCGAAGTATAGAGGAAGAAATTGAATGTTTGACTATCGACTATTTTTGTGCGCAGAAATTCACGAGGTATCTCCTGTTATAACACTCAATGATTTAACTTACACAGATTATAGGCACGACAAATTAACGTATTTCTAAATATTATTTTATTCTATATTGCAATGTAATTTGACTCACAGATACGAAACATTTCTGTATTTCTAAATATAATTATAGTCAACTGCTATGTAATCTGCCTCTTAAGAAAGAGACTATGTAAAAACACAATCGCACTATTTTCTACAATCATGGCAATCGTTAATAATTTAAATATGCCAACAAACATTATTCAAAAACATAATTTTATTTATATATATGTATATGTTTTAAAATGTATATCTGAATCTGACTTCAAATTGTAAGACTATATAGCTAAGTTTGGTTAACGATCCGTATTGATACATAAAATATATGAATTTGGTAAATGTCCACCAAATGTTACTATGTATAGGTCAACGATAGCTGCTACAAACAGGCACTATTTGAATAAGTAGACTATAACCTCGGCTAATCGAATGTCACCGAAAATGTTATCTAGACCAGTATCAAAAATATTGTATTTTATGTACTATCAAAAATACTTCTTGTTCATAAGGTGTCGGGCAGACTTGATGATGAGTAGCGCGCAGGGTTAATATCGTATCCCATGTGCGTGCGAGATCTTATCAGATTGGTCGTTCTGCGAACTACGTTCGATTATATGGTTTTTTTCCACTCGTTCATTTCATTATTATAGTTATGTGTGAGTGAACTCTCCACTGTCTTGTCACGATACAAAAAGGGATTACTGAAACCTGCACGTCTGCGACAAGTGGCGCATTTATAGTATCACGACCATGATTTTGTGTTATTTAACCTTATTTCCTCCTTTCGTAATCATAACTACTTGGTGTACACTGGCCTGGCTGGCAGTCTTGTATGGAAGCGTAAGATCGTTAGAAACAATCGTGATAGTCAAACGAACATAACTACATCACAGGAAGACATGACATATGTCTAGGGTTCTTAGGCGGAACCCTTATAGGAACTAAATGAGTAACTGTGTAGTTTCTTTTTCTTCTCCATAGGAAAGAACCTATCGGAACCCTGAACCTCACTTCTGACAATTCACATTTTAGTTTACGTAGAATTAAATATTTTGATCTCGATAGTCATCACAATAATATACCTGCCCCTTCTCTAATAAATACATAATAATTACGGATAAAAAATTACACATGCATTAAAATATTATATTCGTAAAATTTAAAAACCGATAATTTAAATAAAGTTCCCAACACAATATCAACGCGGTACCTTTCCTCGAGACCTGTTCGAGAAAAAAAGGTACTGATGCTGGATGGCTCTACCCTCCCTAGAAAGATCAGCATTACCTCCGTTATTTAGGAGGCCCCTAACATACCATAACTGTCGGTAAGGTACAACAAGTACAGGAAGATTTTACGCAGTTACAAAATCGGGGGTTAAAAACTGTAAACTGACTAGTATTAAGTACATTTTATAAGTGACAAAGTAGTAAAGAAGTCTTATTAGTTAATACTAGCTCTTCGCTCAGTAAAAAGGGACATAATTTACCTTTAATAGTAGTAAATATTTCAGCAACGACAATTTACGCGAATGTTCAATCAATTCATGTACGAGAAATAAAACATATAACATTAGGAAAATATAACTAAAATTTGTTCATTTAAAATGTATAATGATTTTACACCAATGTGTGTAAGAAATACAATTCACATAATTTGCGTCAATCGAAACCAGACTTTTACTTATTTAAGTTCCGATCTCTGCTAAGGCAACCCTATTCTGACCTATTATTGCCTTAATAGGTCATTAAAGTCTAACTGATCAGTATATTACTGACTATTCAACTGAATTTCTATACAGAACATGCCTTAAGAGATAGCTATTAAAATATTAGCTAAATGTAAATATTTTTTTTTAATAATTTGCTGTTACGCTGACGTAATGACGTAATAACTTTTACAGTTATACAATGACGAATAAACAATTATCAACAGTATACCAATGACCACGTGCAACTCAACAAAAGAATGGGATAGGTACCTACTGTTTTTTTGTAATAAAATAATGGAATGTCATTAGCTGCCTATGTCCCTTCAAAGCTTCGTAATGATAATTTTCTGGATTTGTGAGTAACATTCATTTCGACATATTCGCAAGGAGTCTACTCTTTAAGTTTAAGGAAGAAGGCGAGCGCGCGCCGTCAAGTTTGTACCTGCGCTTTGCTTTTGAATTTCAGGATCTATTCTTTATCCTATGATCTGTAAAAAAAAAACAACATTAATGCAATCATTTTATCTAGTAAATTTTATTACTATGTTTAAAAAAATGTTGATTCCTACATCTGCTTGTCACTGTCAGAATGCCGTAAGGTACCTAAGGCCCTACCTTTATAAAGACTGCGCCAGAGTCGTGTAGAGACAGCGCATGCGTCGCGAATCGCGTATCGAAACTTACATCACACTGACGTGACATTAGCATAGAGTTTGAATAGTTTATTCTTCGACGAACGCCTCCATTAGATGCATGGAGAACTGGCTTAAGAAGAGGTGTACTTACTATTGCGTGGAAGAACGAGTGCATGGCTGTCTGGGACGGTACAGCAATGCAGGTTGTTGTGGAACATGTACTGAATGGTCAGATGCTTGTCGTCGCCCACACACGGGTCGTAGAAACCAGGCAGCTCCGACTGGGAACATAATACATACAAATGATAAAAAGGTACATTACTTTAAAACCTATAGAAGACGACCTCTGGGACAGTACGGGTTCAAACAAGTTTCATACTTAAAGGACATCATTCAGAATACTAAAATTAAAGAGAAAATGAATACCGTTTACTTAAGGGAAATAACACTCTCAGAATTTTTACTGCTATCACGACGTAAACAATTTACCCATCCGCTGTTATTTAAGTTTTTAACTACAAAATAAATTATTTATACTGAAAATGATTAGAGCATAACATATGAAAAATACCGACTTCTTTGTGTTGAAAATAACACTTTGAACATTTTATAACTATTACAACATAGGTCTAAATTTGATAATCGATATAATAGTTAGCAAAAATATGATTTTTAGTCCTTTCAAACCCAAATAGCAGCCAGATGGTAAATATTGTAGACTTTCGTTGTAACAGAAAAAATGATCAAGATGTTAATTCCAATAAGAAAAATAATAATTTCCGATCAAAACTACAAAACACCTGTTGTTTTGTAGTTTTGATCGGCAATAAATTTTTTGGGATACGAAAAGATTGATTTAGTGTAGTTAAACTTTGATACTTTTCCAAGTAAGAAGCTTTTTTTTTGTATGGGAAATCATCAAATGACTTCTCCCGCTCTGGTCAGACTTTTACTGACTAAAACCCACCGGTGTTCCATATTTTCGCCAACCACCTTCAGCCTCAAAAAGATATAAGCAGCGACCAGAACTCAAATGATAGTGTTCAATGTGTTGCATAATACTGTATCAATATCCGAAAGTCTGACAACCAGTCTTATCAAGGGGTATCGTATTACCCAGTACCTGGGTTGTGGAGGTCAGATAGGCAGTCGCTCCATGTAAAATACTGGTACTCAGCTACATTTGGTTAGACTGGAAGCCGACCCCAACATAGTTGGGAAAAGGCTAGGCAGATGATGATGGTGAATACGGTATCTATACCTAGTCTTGCCATAAATATTGTCACGAAGAAAAAAAATTTTTTTTTATTGCTTATAACATTTATTACTTTTAGAGTGTGTTAGTTTAATACATAAATATAAAACAATTTAAAATGTAAAAAGATTATTTGAAGTGGTCTCCATTGGCTGCAATACAGTCCTTTAAACGTAGAGGCCAGTTATTAATAGAAGCACGCACTCTTTCCATGGGAAAATTCTTCACTGCCAATCGTATGGATTGTTTTAGGGACTCCAAATTATCATGGCGTTTAGAGCAAGCCATACTCTCTAAAACTGACCATAAATCATAATCCAGCGGATTAAGATCGGGACTAGACGATGGCCAGTCTTCAGCTCTGATGAAGTCCGAAACGTTCACTTCCAACCAAGACTGCGTGGACCGAGCTTTATGACCCGGTGCCGAGTCTTGTTGGAAGGACCATACTTGGTTATTGAACATGATGTTGTTAAGGGGCTTAACTACCTTCTCAAGAATGGTATCTTGATACACTTGTGCCGATGTTTTGATACCTTTTTCATAAAAATATGGCTCAGTCACTCCTTCATAGCTAACATCCCACCAAACCATCACTGAAGTCGGATAATGCCCACGTTGCACTCTGTCGACTAATTGGGAAGCTTCCTTAGAGCTTTGAGCATAAATACGGTCATTTTGTTGTTAAAATGTTGCTCAATTGTAAAGATTTTCTCTTCCGTAAACAAAATTTTTCTGTGACCTCCCTTTGCGTACCGCTTCAGTAGTTGTTTCGATTTTACCACCCTATTCTTTTTTAAATTATCAGTTAAAAAATGACCAGTGCATCTCTTATAGGCTGCAAACCCTAAGTCATCTTTTAAAATACGCGACATGGTTCTGGGTGCTATCTTCGTCTCCCGAGATAAAATCTTTTGCTTTCGGACAGGATTTCTTCGAATTCTTTACCTTACTGCTTTGACCACCTTTTTCGTACGAACACTACGTGGACATCCAGATCTTTTTCTGTCACAGACAAAGGAGGTCTCATTGTACCTATTAATAGCCCGGTACACAAACATTTGACTAATACCAAGCGTATGGAGAGTTTTAAAAATTGCATTTGGCTCCATACCAACTTTGTGTAATGCAATCACAACGATTCGGTTCTCTTTATCACCCCACTTCATTTTAATATCGCAAAATATTGTACAATGTATTGGCGCCAAAATTAGAAAACTCAATGAACAATCGTATAAAAATGACAGATTCCAAATTCAAATGTAATATCTTTCTTATTTTTAACTGTAACAGTATTTATGGCCAGACTAAGTATATAGCTCCAATTGGGTTATATGCTACATGCCTCTAAATTGTTACAATAATATTATGAGACAAATAGTCAACATTATTTGTCTCATAATATTATTGTTTATTAAATCATATTCATATCAACAAAAATCTGTCGATGTCCGGCAGACAAAGTGTATAAAAAGTGGCTACAGCCTGCGCTCGTGGTTCCTAACACATTTCTTATACCTTTATACAGGGTATTATCAGCATTGTTCCAAGAAAATGCAAGACATCTGGCCCTAAACCACATTTATTCAAGAGTTCTTCGGAAGTGATGTATAATGTATCCTCTAGAAAGGAACATTTTATTGTGAATTGAATGAAATTCTAATAACGTCTGTACTGGTAGCTCCTGTAGTCTTAAAATACCCACGTGTGCCATGTACTTTATTAACCCTACATGTACATTATTATAGCTTTGAGGTCGGAGCGAGGTTCTGGCGCTAATGTAAGCGTGGCGGCTTAGGCTACAATGGGCGATTTCCGCGCTAATTTACGTATTCACTTCGTATTATTAAAAAAAAAATACACTTTTGAATATGTAAAATGTATACGTTACAGAAAACAAATCGTTTTTTTTTTTTTAAAGAAACGACATGTTTCCCCACAAATTCCTCTGTAAATACTTCACATATTTACGCCGTACTAAGAGTTTAATTAATCTTTTAGACATAACTTTGGATTTCTTTCTTATAGACATAGAGGAAACTGCAAGTAATCATGTATCTAAATTGTACGATTTAAAGAGTGAATCCTTAAATATCTTATATATTAATTGCATAATTGAATTACGATGTAGGATCAAACAAACGCAATTATTCAAACAAGACGCAATAAGAAGTCGTTAGTAGTGTATGTGTATGCTACTTCTATTGACTAAGTGGTTCTGATCTTTGTATTTATACTGCTGTTTGTTGTCCCTAATAAAATAAAATAAAGTCTTCAGTAAATAAACTTACGAGAATCACTAAAACTAACACTTGTTTCGATCTCAATTCTTTAAAAGTATGAGACAGGCTTATCATCCCCTGCCAGGGTCGCACGATTTGATCGAAAGAGTTACCGAGGCCCTGGCATATAGGCAACTGAAGGAACAAGGGTGGGTTTTAGTAAGTAAAAGTCTGACACGCCCTCCCGCTCCGCCCAGAGCGGGAGACGTCATTCGATGATTTCCCACCCACAAAAAAAAAGGCTTAACAATCCCAACCGCACATAATCTTGTACAGAACTTGACTTCATTTTCAATATGTTTATTCGGGATCAAACTTTCCATAAATAGCTGTTTAAATAATTGTTACTATTAATAGCTAAAGGGAGTAATTTCATGCATGTTTGCAGTCATGCGGGTTATTACCCAACCGCTATGATATGGGGGCGAGGGAACTATTTATATAATAGCCTTCATTATCCGAATAACTTCCGACGATATTTGTGTTTACATCGCAATGCTAATTTGTTGTACTTTACAATCCCTTCTGTAGATTAGATTATAAAGCAAAAGCGCTTCCAACGAAGACTTTCATTACACTCATGATTGTACATCATGAATCTTGATGAAAACAAATTCAATAAACTTGCTTATTTGACGCTATGAAAGCGAATATAATCGCTTCAGTTCCCTTCCGCTTTTTAGGGTTCCGTACCATACTGGTAAAAAGGAACCCTTATGGTGCGACTACTATCTGTATGTCTCTCTGACACAGATGGATATCTCAAGAACTACTGCTATCAACTTGAAATTTGGAATAGTTTTAGATGACGTTTTCCCATTACTTTTTACGCTGCATTGTTTCGTGCTTACTAACATAGTCGTATGTTTTAATTAACAATCTTCTTGAGTCTTGGTACCTTCCTAAAAAGATTACGGTTATTACCCCCTTATCTACGAAAATTGCATAGAGATAAATCTGAAATTATTCTATGTGATAGAAGTTTATGTAAAGGTTACAGGAAAAATTAAACGATGTCTCCAAATAGCACACTTTTTCAGAAATGGTCAGATGGTGGTATGGTGGTGGTGGTGGTTGGTTAGATCGGTCAAGAGATGGCGCTGACCTAAAACTGCAATATTATATGCAATAATATAATAATTTAAAATATCATTTATATATCATGATACGAAACTTGGATCATATTCTTATTTTGGAACTATCATAGAAACATTTATACTTAGTGTTTCTGATCCACAAAAAGTTTGGAAATATCATGTAGTTACATTATTTTTATTTTAAACCTCAATCGTATCAATTTCACGAATTTCATTGAAGTTAATTAGAGTATATTTTAGGTTTAAAGAATCTTTATTTCTCATAAGAACATGATACAGTTCACTTAAATGAGATTTAACATTTAAAATTAATTAATCGTCGTCTAATGACGAAGCATGCAGGTGTAGAATAAGTAGGTAAAACTAAAACAAAGATGAGGTGAGATCAACAGCAAACATAGCAAAAATGTAGGTACTTAAATATAAAAAGTTAATACAGCTGGCCAATTTGACACCAAGGTACCCTCATACGTACTGATTTTTCACTTTGTGAGGAGCGCAAACAACGATTACGAAGCGAACTACTTGTGTGAATGTGTTTGTGAGTGCTAGTATAGCGCATGTACGTGTTTTATTTTGCTCGTGTGCGACAAGTATAGTCTCGGAGACCGTTGTTTATTTATAATTTTAATTTTATCATTTTGATTATTACGTGTGTTCAGATTTTAAGTATTTTTATTTGTAGGGTAGTGTAAGTGTAGTTTTTTATATGTAAGTATTTTATATTGTGTTGTCAGGGTATTTATGTAGAAATCACTTTTTGCATAATATAATCTTTAAGTTTTCTTTTGTAAATATTAATAGATTTGCACTCTTTTATCTCGTTTGGCAATTTATTGTATAATTGGACCCCTTCATATAAAAAGTTCTTTTTTCCATATTTTACTGTTCTAGGAAATCGCAGAACTATTTCGTTTCTATTTCTTAGGTTATGTGTGTTTGTCTTTTTTGTAAGTTTAATGTTGGTTTGTATAGTGTTATCTAAAAATTTTCGTACTAATATGCAAGTATTGTAATGGTATAGTTGACGGATATTGAAAAGTTTAGTTTTTTCATATAGGTGAATAGTAGGTGTTAGGAAGTCAATACAATATAACCGTTTTATAATTTTGTTTTGGGTCCTCTGAATGTAATTGAGGTTAGTCTTGGATGCTGATCCCCAAATCTCAATCAGATATTCTAGATTAGGTTTTACTAATGAATTGTAGATAGTGCGTTTTATCTTAGGTGGTAAGCAGTTTCCCATTTTGCGAAGTGCTCCAGATAGTGATACAAGTTTGGATCTTACGTGTTCAATGTGAGGTTTCCAGGACAATTTGTCATCTAATAGCAGACCAAGATACTTTTCTATATCGGACTGCTTGATAGTTAGGTTATTAATAAGCAAAGGTGCGTGGGCTGGAATCTTTTTGTTTTTGGCTGCAAATATCATGTAAGATGTTTTCGAAGTATTAATGGTAAGTAAGTTATGTAGGAACCACTCATTTATTACATTTAAATCGTTTTGTGCCTCACTAATGATATCGTGTAAAGATTGACCGAAGTAGAATAGAGTAGTATCATCTGCGTAAAGTGTCAAATATCCTGTTAAACCTATCTGATTGATGTTGTTTACATAAATTAGGAATAATGGTGGTCCCAAAATAGATCCTTGCGGAATTCCACATGTAATTTTTTGGGGAATACTTGTGTAGTTACCAATTTTTACAATTTGGCTTCTATTTGATATGTAGGATTCGAATAAGTTGTAAGCTGTTCCAGTGATACCCAAGTTAATAAGTTTTTGTAGTAGTTTTGTATGAGAAACGGTATCAAACGCCTTCTTCAAATCAATGAAAACACCTAAGCCTATATTTGTTTTATCTATATTTGTTTTAATATTCGTAACTAGGTCAATGGTTGCTGACAATGTGTTTGATTTTGATCTGAAACCATATTGTTGGTCTATTAGGAAACTTTTCTCGTTTAAGTATTCAATTAGGCGGTTGTATACAATTTTCTCAAATATTTTAGATATCACCGGAAGCACAGAAATTGGCCTATAATTGTTCGGGTCCGTTTTTGTACCCGACTTGAAGATAGGAGAAACTTTTGCCACCTTCAAGCTATCAGGAAACGTACCATGATCAAGACATTTATTAACGCAACTAACTAAGGGTGAAATTATAACATTCTTAATACATTTTAATGCTTTTGTGCTAATACCGTCAACACCTGTGCTAGTATCAGCATCCAAATTATCAATAAGTTTAGTTACTTCATCGATTGTACAAGGCCTAAATTGAGTAAGCGTTTCTGTGTGTTCATGTCCGTCTTTGTACATAAGTGTGTTACCTGAATTTAAGTGGTATCTCGATGGTATCCCATTAGCCAGCTCTGCACCAATAGTAGCGAAATAAATATTTAGTATATCACAGATTTTTTTACCCTCTGTTACACTTTGTGAATTTACTATTAGCTTTGGAGGTAAAATATTTGTTTTAGTCTTATTCATAGCTAGAGAATTAATAGTTTTCCACATCTTCTTCGGATTATTGTTACATTTTTGGAATTTGTTGTAGTAGTATCTATTTTTATCATTTCTTATCTTCTTACTTGCTTTATTTCGTTCCACTAAAAACTTCCTTTTCAGTTTAATATTTGTTTCTTCATTTTTTAACTGTTGCCATAAAGTATTTCTGTTATCGATCATCTTAATAGCTTCTTTGTTAATCCAGTCGTCCTTTGGTAAGTTCATTATTTTTGATTTTTGCTTCTTGTTTTGTAATATGTGTGACATAATGAAGGCTTCCAGATATTTATAATCATCATCTATGCCTATGTATGAAGCTTTGCTAATACTTTTGTATAAGTTGCCATAGTCTATTGCCTCATATTGGATCTTTTGTTTAATTTTTGGTTTGTATTTAAACACTTCCAGGTAAATCTGTTTATGGTCAGACATAGCAGACTCCAAAATAACAAAATGGAAGGACTGTTTTTGTAGGTCTGTTGCAACATGATCTAAGATGGTGCTTGTTGTTTGAGTTTGCCTGGTGGAGTACTCCTTGTCTATTTTATTTAAAATCTCGTAGCCACTTTCTTCGAGTTCTGATAGGTATTGATTGACACATGTGTTTGGATTCAGTAGGTCTAAGTTAAAATCTCCAAAAACGATCGATCTCTTTCTAGCCTCCAGTTGCATGGTATATCTTTCGAGAAACTCTTTAATGTTGGAACGGCCTGGTTTGTAGATACCTCCAATATGCAACGCATATTTGGGAAGATATATCCATAGGTAGTGGTTGCTATCCCTGTAGGTGTCCTCTGTTACTTCAAAGGGAATGCCTTCATGAATGTAGATAGATACGCCCCCTCCCTTACTATCATGTCTGTAATTGTAAATATGTTTGTAGTTAGGTAGATCGTATAATTTTGCATCTTCATCAGATGTTATCCAAGTCTCAGTTAGAACTACGACATGAACTGTTGAAGGAATTGCTTTTAAGACGCACTGTATTTCTTCAAGTTTTCCTGGAGTACGGATACTTCTTACATTAGCGTAGAAGGTTTTGAGGAATGATGACTTTGAGGGCAAATCTTTATACTTGTGAATTTTTTGGTATGTAATATTTCCTGGGCAAGCGTTATCGGAACAATTGGTGTTAGCCCCGGTTAGTTTTTTGAATTATAGTCGTTTTTGGTAATAGTAGGTACTCCTTTGATATATTTAATTATAAGATTTGTTTCCCCTTTTTGCTCACGTTGTTTAAGCTCAGTTTGGAGATTTTGTATATAAGCCCTTTGAGCTGGTGTTTGGTCCGAATATATTTTTATAGTCTTAGGTAGTTTCGCGCGATTCTTCAGTAAATATTTTGGTGTATCAGGAGAACCAAATACGATTTTTATAGGGCGGGGTTTGTCTGCATTATATTTGCCCAATCTTGTAGCTGTAATGGGTTTTGGACAATCTTGATAGGCTTGTGTAAGGATCTTGTGAACTTCTTCAGAGTCGCTATTGTTGCCTGTGGAGAGATCGAAGACATCTTGCTCATTCAGACCCACCAATATTATGTTCTTTTCTCTTTGAAGTCTACCTTGTATTTCGACAAAAAACTCGTGCTGTGCTCCAAAATTTAAATCGGGTTTTCGGTTTTCACTTTTAAGTTCATTTAGCTCATCCTCAATTGCTATAATTTTACTTTGAGTTATTTTATGTTCGTTAGTAACATTTTCCACCGATTTATGCAGTTTCTTATATTCTTCTGTTAGATTATCCGTTGTTAATTTCAGATCTTGAATATCCTGCCTTATTTCGTTCCGCATTTGTGTTATATTTTCAATTTGTTCGTTCATCGCTTCCTTTATACAACCCATTATTTCGCTACGAAATTGGGCTAAATCTCTTTTGAAATCATATTCCAGAGTGTGTGGTCTCCTCTTTCTTGAGTCTTTGTTAACTCGACCTTCATCATCCTCGAAATTTGACAAATTAGAGGTGGATCCACCACTAACACTCCCGCCAAATATTGGTGTCTTTGTTGGAGTTCGCGGTAAATTCATGCTAACTAGCTCTCGGACTATGCTCACAGAACCGGTTACGGCTTCTTATCTTTCTCGATCGTAGATAAACTGCTTGTGTGATTTATGTAGTTTTTAAAATACACTTTATTTGTAGCAACACAGAAGTCGATTTAGTATAGCTTTAATATTTTATTTTAATATTTTCTACTTTAACGATGTTTTATTTAGTAAGTTTTAAACACGCGTCCGCATCCGTCCGATGTTTTATTTTCCTTGCTGCACCCTCGTTTGCTAAGGAGTCACCAAGTCTTTTACTTTGCTTAGTCACCATGGAAGCACGTGGACGTGAAAGGAGCCTAATAAGCAGATACAACCTGAAAATTGTAGTCTATTAACCATTATGCGAGGTCCACTGTTGCACGAATAATAGTTACATTAGGTGATGATATATTCACAACATTACATGAAGAGCAATTTCAGAAATTGCTGCTCATTATTATATACTAGTGGTCATGGAAAACGTGCTCCATTGTCAAGCGACCGGGACCGCCTACCGCTGTAATAATGGAAAAATCCAGCATCTATCGTTCACGGCGTGATTACTGCGTCTTAGTTGGCAAAAACTGAGTTATAGTATTGAATTATACAGTTTCCGGGTAAGAAATACATCAAGTAACAATTGTTTACATTGTTTTATCGTAAGGCCTAATAATTAATTTCTAGAACCTTAAGGTATCGCGAAGACAATTCACTGACTCAAAGCTATGGTCGATAATGGCTCCCCGCTGTTGTGTTGAGCTCTGATTTCATTCACACTTTTTTCATTGTCGGCGTCTTTCTTTAGAATGCGTTCCTTCTGAACATCAGTTAGTCTAACATGACAAGCGCCAGATCCCGCTTTCTCGGTTTTTCAAAACCAGGTATGAATGATTATTAGAAAAGTATTAAGATTCAGTACAAGAATTTAGATGACTGTCTTGGAAAGGATTGATATTCTTGATTCCTTCCTTTGTCCGATGTGAAATACAGGATGGAAGTTGAGACGAGGCAGCATAGGAAGCTACGTTAACCGTTATAGCTACAGAAAAAAGTTTTTAGGAGACTGTCCTTAAAATATCTTGTACTACTGTAAATATAATGGTGAGCTCAAACAATAAATCCTAATAGTCCGCTTGCTAATATTTTATCAATGATTTCTAAACAACCAAATGTGTGGAGTTATACCGTTATACTTTTGGATGTCCAAACAATCAAAATACATGTTCTTGAGTAATTGCCAACTGCATTCATAGATTTAAGAAAAATGGTACAGTGACAGCTAAAAAAACAATTATACTTATATTTTATTTTTTTGTTGTAGTTTCACTGTAGAAGACACTTTCGGACTTTCACTTTTTTTTAGTAATTATCTTATCCACGATCTTTTACTTTTGGTCTTAATTAAGGCGTTATTTTATGTGAGTAATATATTCATTCTTCATCTGCCTAGCCTTCTCCCAACGACTTATGCACCTAAGAGTCATCTTCCAATCTATGTGGTACATTTGAATATTAGTATTTTACATAACACCTATCCAACCCAGGCACTGGGTAAAACTTAACCCTTAAATGCATCAACTACGTCATGTTCGAGTCCGACTCGCCATTGGCCGGTTTCTCCTACCATTATTCACCTCAGAAATACAACATTAGCTCAAAATTACCAAACCAAAACAACAAAACGATAGTCGTGTGTGACAATCCACAATCAACTAGATACTGCATAGCCGCCTAAATGGAGCCTCTTGTAGGGTTGGCCTCGGCAAGTATTTGGACAAGACGAAAGTCATGTAGATTTCACACGTCTTGCGAGGCAAATCCACATCGAAGGGTCTCTCTCCAAGTTGTAAAGAAAAATGTCAACCTAGGGCAAGTCATCCAGCTTGGTAGACACAACATCGAGACAGAAACCGAGAGAAGGATCGAGTTGGGTTTGGCAGCGTTTATCGAATGACAAATGGACTGATGGCCACGAGTCACATATTGAGCCTTGCAATCGCAGAGCTCGTTTACGAAGAGAAAGAAGACTAACGTTTTGTGTGTTTTTCTGGCAATTCTCGCTTTAGCATACCCATGCGAAAATCGCTAGATACTAGATATACACGGTATTGGAGGACCTTTGATAAAGAAGAAGACCTCTGCCAAATAAAAAAGCCGTAGTGCAAGAAAATCTTTTTAACGTCTAACGCGACCGTTAATCTTAGGCACTTTATATTGCGACGAGAGATCCAAGTAACAAAGTATTAAAAACAATTAATAATTTTATAAAGCAGCATCCGTCTGAGGTTCCGTTAGATCCATTGGATTTTACGCATGGAATGACTATTTTCCATATTGATATTACGTTCGACTGTTTAATTTATGTTTAGTTTTTTGTGGAGCTCTTCACGTGGTGAACAACAAAAAATACATATTGGTCAAGTTCAGTAGCGGTCTTGACAACACCTCGCCCCTTATCGAACCACTTGCGATAAACCGCTATTTCACGCTATTATTCTACAAAACCCATGTAAAATAAAATATTAACAATATTTCCTATCCGTTCTTATGACTTTTATGTTATTTTTGCAATAATACGAAAAACAAGTTTTGTTATTTTCACGCATATCTATAATTCAAGAAATCTTTATATTTTTAGACTATAAAACCATTTTTCGACAAAGTTTAACAACCTATCAATAAGATAAAACAATAATACAACGTAAAACATAAAAAAATATGTCCCAAAACGAATTGAAACATATCATAGAATTTCGTGGCACCCTTACGAGCGCACGAGTCGACATTCCATCTCCATTTTCCATGAGACAAAATATTTAAAAAAAACTACGTCATTCGTCATCATAATGAATAATATTTTTATTTTTTAGTTATTCAAATGTCATTTTTTTTCTTATGGATGTGTAGTAATCTTTGGATACATGAAGTGGGCTGCCGTGGACTAAAATGTCACGGTGTATATAAGAGGTTGTAAGAAGGGCTTGTGGCTGAGTAATAACAACCGCGCGAGTCAATCGATCTGGTTAAGCTAAGCTTGCCGTGGTTGCTCCGTGGATGGGTGACCACCGTTACATACCACAACACACCCGTGGCTCAAAAAGCACGTTAAGCAGTTGGACTGGGTTTCATGAATCTTTGACAGTCGTTACGAGTCGTCAGTAGCCCGAGAGTCTGACAACCTATCTTACCAAGGGGTATCGTGTTTCCCAGTAAGTGAGTTGTAGATGTCAGATATGCAGTTGCTCCATGTAAAATACTGCTATTCAGCCAACCCGGTTAGACTGGAAGCTGACCCCAACATAGTTGAGAAAAGGCTAGGCAGGGGATCATGTCAAAAGGTTTATTTTGAGAATCGTTGCTTGTTTATACATAAACAAACACTTAAACGTTTAACAAGGATAAAAATACCGCGTAATACCAACACATATAGCCATCACAGTGATGATCAGTGATCGGATATTCGGATGCATATTTACTTAATGTTACTATTTAGCTGTGAGAGCACGGAAGCGGCTTCGTATTTTTTATTAAAGCCGGGTTTCTTGGCTCATATTTATTTAAAATTAATGTTTAACCCCAGATGCAAATACCTATGTGTGTAGGGTGGTATGTGTTAGTTAAAACAACACACAAAGCACGGTAAAAACGCGCATTCCATATTAGCCAACATTTCAACTTTAGGGTGAATATGCATCTGAATATCCGATCTCTAGTCATGATACACATTTATTTTCTTATTTAAAAAAATGTCTTTCGTTCACAATTATATGGATTGCTGATCAAAACTACATTAATTTGCCTGTTTGATAAGCAGTACTGTTTTATGATTAATCTGAGACATTTGCAATTTTCCGCTATTTTATAATTGCAACATGTTTTTCTTTTATCGTTTAAAATGTTAGTAGAATAGCGTGTTTTAGTATTAGCTCTGTTTTTTGTGTTCACTGTATCAAAAGAATGAGAGAGATAGAAGGCCGAGTTTCATAGATAGAGTAAGACCACAGGAGAACAGTACGTTGTACAAGGTTTCCAGTACCTAGACAAAGAGAAGTTTGATAGTTCAGTTTTTGTATTTTACCATCTGAAGGGGTAACCGATTTTTTTCATTCAAATTAAATGTTTTTCTTTGGCATGCCGAAAGTTAACTTTCGTATACAAAATCAACAAAACGACGGGCGACGATTTAATGACGAACTACTCCAAAATCCTACGTAGCAGCATAAGCATCATCGGCCTATTATGTTCTCACACCAGGGTCATAAGGCCTCTTCTCCTTTAGAGGGAGTGGGCCACAATAGACCACGCGGACCCGTAGTTAGTGGATGTCAAAACTTTTCGAATTTTCAGTTCTAGGACATGCCGGTTCTCTCACGATATTTTCTTCCCCGTTTTTGAGAGCATTGGTGATGACATAAATTACACAAAATGCAAATGGTGTGGAGAAACTACAGAAAAATATCTGTAGTGGGTAGCCAGATCCATCCACCAAACATGGCAGTGTCAACATTTTTGACTGACGGATTGAGAAGTTCAAATTTTTCATTTTGTTTTGACCCATGGCGGAATTTGCCTTGCAAAAGGTATCAGCTTTCTTTTTCCTCTCAATCTTAAGCTTACACTAATATTGGTCATAATCAGTGATGGGATATTCAGATGCATATGTACCTAATGTTACTATTTAGCTGTGAAAGCACGGAAGCACCTTCGTATTTTTTATTAAAGCCGGGTTTCTTGGATCATATTTATTTTAAATTAATGTTTAACCCCAGATGCAAATACATATGTGTGTAGGGTGGTATGTGTTAGTAAAAAAAAAACACACAAAACACGGTAAAAACGCGAATTCCATATTAGCCAACATTTCAACTTTAGGTGAATATGCATCTGTGTATCCGATCTCTAGTCATATACACTAAAATATCTAGTTTTTAAACTAGAATCCAAATAGAAGGTAGGTTACACACCTTGCTTGCTTCAAGCAGTTCTAACCGAGAGTCCCTGACGAGGCATTGTATCGGTATTGTGACGTCAATCACTTCGGTGAACGTGGTGGGCGTCTCGGGCGAGTTCCCGTCGCCCGTTGGCTCTGCGCCTACTTCGTGGCTAGAAGAATCTGTAAAAAAAATTATCGGTCATTTATCGTGTCACGTATTACCTCATCAGCAGCCTATAACGTTCCCACTGCTGGGACACAGGCCTCCTCTCGGTGAGAGGGAATGGGCCATAATCCACCACGCGGGCCTAGCGCGGGTTGGTAGATGTCACATGTCTTCGAATTTTTGGTTCTAAGACAGTTTCCTTACGATGTTTTCCTTCACCGTTTTTGTTTCCTTCACGTAGTATCTATTACCTAAGAATTGGAACTATGTCAGAGAACACGTTCATGTTCCACAACAATACATTGATGAGGGTTTAATTTACAATTAAAGACAGGAACGTTTGTCTTTTATTTTTCCTGCGTTGTTAGCCAATGCTATAAGTTTGTAAGCTTCGGCACAACCAAGCCGCAAAATATATATTTGTCTTAGTCGCCTGGCCGTGCCGAATCATAATAATCAATTGTCTCATTATTTGGGACTTCACGGCTTATAACTACCATCTTGGCGGATATATCTTGAGATGAAGGTTAATAGAGCTTCAGGTAAAAAAGACATTCAGGCAAAAATACGACATCCTATGGTGGCCCTAAATAAGTTGAGATATGGACAAGAGAATTATGAGTTTGTCAGATGTTCACCTAGGAATTTTTGTCTTAATAATATGGAAACATACACGAAAGGCTTGCAGACTATGGTCCACCGTACGGTCGTAAATAGACCCACATGTCATGGCGTGTATGGGCCGTTCCGATATGTTTGAGAGCTCTCAGTAGGCTTCACTTTTTAGTTCACAGTGTCATTCGAAAGAATTTGTTTCGGTAGACCGTAGCGTACATTAGAATAGGCCGGTGCAGTTTTTTGAACCTACACGTTTTAGTCTACAGAAAATCTGCTCAGATAGAACTATCTGTCGGACCGTAGCGTGTAAATGGCCGCCGTTATGTAAAGCCTGCATAGTTTTAACAAGTATAACGGGTGGCAGGGTATCAACGCGCAAACTGTAACCATTAATTCAGCAAATCATTCGTCGGTTATAAAATAATAACAGCTGTTTCATAGAAAAAATGGAAGACCTACACATCCAAAAAGCATGGAACAGCTATTATTTTTTAAACACCGCCGAAAAATTCAACACAGAGTTTCAGAATCATGTACTGGATGACATGTAAGATAATAGCTTGTGGGTCCATGACCTCGCCCCCTAGATATAGTGAGAAGACATCCATATACCGTAAAAAGGATATTACACATTATCATAAGGAGCCTTGTATGTGATTTCATCCAAAGACGCTGAGACGACCTGAGGCAGAAACCCCAACAATTTGTAACAGAGGTTAAAGTATGAAATTGCCGTTTTATAGTAACATATAGTTTGAATTGACAGTAAACCTTCATGGTGGGAAATTCGAGTAAAACAATTTTTACATTAGACCTATGAGATTTTTCTTTTAAAAATTTGCAAAATTCGAATGTCAATAGTTTTTTTTTATTATTATTATTAAGTATTATTATTCAGCTTGGACGGAAAAGTTGGATACCTAGAAAATCGGAGTAATTTTTAATACGAGTTCCTACGCGGAGCTAACGCGGAGACTGCAATAAACGTACCGTGCGTTTTTGGTTTAAACGCTTTCGTAATGGAAACTTTGTCTTCAAGACTTGCCCACAGAGGGAATAACGCTGAATTGAAGGAGCCATTAAAGGCTGCCATCCACCAGGTACAAAAATCTCCAAATCACGAAAAAAATTTGAGTAAATATTTTGATTAAATAAATATGTTACATCTTGGACAAAAAACGAGTTTTAATTTTGAAGTATAAATCGACAATTTCATACATCAAACCCTAATATTTCTGAATATTCGTTATTGCACCTTCCACAATTGGTCTCAGCTTCCCAAGAAGGCTGACAGTTATGCAAAATGCATTTAGCATTACTTCTGGCTTATTGTATTAAAATGTTATACTATAATTAAAATGTAGTCAAGAACAGTAATATGTACACTTACACGAAATTTAAAAAAGATTTTCTCGTTAAACTCGCAACACGTAGAAATTGCAAAATTGATGAAAAAACTGTTAAGTTTCATAATAGTATGATTTCGATAAATACTATGTGCGTAACAGCATAAAATATCCAGCAGAAAATCCTTTTTGATTTTTACAGCATTTGTGTGCTTTAATAAATAAAGTTGTTCTTACTTGGAGGTAGCTTTCCGTACAGTGCGCGAAGGATGACGAGGCCTTTCTTCTTCTCCTCGTCAGACCTGATCCTCGAGTACGTCTCCCTCATTAGTTCAATAGTAGCACGGGCCTGCCGCTGCATCTCCTGTAATCTGTTGACGAATATTCCAATTAAAACCTACTGTCGGAGATTTTTCGAGAGTCATTTCGCTATTTCCATACCAACAGCCCCTTCAACGTGTTTTTTTTCCGCGCTACGGGTTCATAGCTACAGAGAAAAGATCGCTTGCATTCACGATATACAACATTGTTTACGCCTTATCTGCCTGGGCGTCAGGCCATCGGTATTCCGAGACGTCTACAAACATTGAGAATGGATGATACAAGATGGGATACAAATGTATTATTTTTAATGATTTTAGCAATTCAATACTTCATATGTTCGAAAAATTTGCCTGCTCAACAACATAAATAACGCAATGAATGTTGTTGAACTGTCAAAATGGAATTGATTCCTGCTGTTAGTGTATTAACCCAATTAGCCCGCAATATCAACACACGATTTTCTCTATCCTTACAATATAACCTTTCAGGACTTAATTGAGAAAAAATACAGAACTGCCCTTCTCGTCACCTGTTTTCAAACCTGTACATAATGTACTGGTCGATAAAAATATGGGTCATCGACACGAGAAAAAAAAGAAGTCAATACCTTTCATAATTAGCCTCCATGGACCGCTGCCGATCCCGATCCTGTCGCTCCCTAGCAATGGGGTCCAGGATGATCTTCTTCAGTACCAACCACGAGATCAAAGGTACTACCGTCGCGTAGAACACCGGCGAAGGCATCACCTCCTCACATAGGTGGATGGGCACAACGATAGTTTGTGATGAACACGTCCACCTAGAAGAGAACAGTATTTGTGAGAAGAGTCTGTACTCTTGTCTTGTCTTGTCTGTACTTCTGTGTGCACACCACTGACTCGATCCACAGTCCGTCCCTAACGTACTTAAAAAAAAAAAAAAAAATCCCTGTTGAGGGGAAGTCTCTTACGCCATCAAACTACCTAAATAACACATTCATCTTTTACGCAATCTTCCATTGGTTTACACGTGACTTACGCCTCGAGCGGTAACGACCACATCGAGTGGTCAACAGTACTAACTGCTATAAAAAAGATTTTATTTTCCTCATTTCTATGAACATAACTATTAATCCCTCAATTAAAACTAAATCTACACTGTAGAACCATTCACATTATTTTAAAACAACTGGTTGCTAACATGTTGTATTCATTGTATGCTTTTTAAAATAACGATTATAGTAATACTTCTCAATTGGCCAGATATTTTTAAAATAATTACTACCTACTCATATGACTGAACAATTTATACACCGTGACATATTAATCATATTACAAAGGCAGCCCACAAATACAAATAAAATAAATTCATTATGATGACGCATGACGTAGTTTGTAATTGATATTTTGTCTCATGGAAAATGGAATGATCTTGTCGAATCGTGCGCTGGGTAGTTATATCTCTACCATCTGATACGTAAATATTATTAACAGGATGTTTCATAATTCTAATGCATTATTTATTTTCCTTAGACCTATTCATCATCATCATCATCATCATTTCAGCCGTAAGACGTCCACTGCTGGACTTAGGCCTCCCCCAATTTGGGGGGCTTTGCCATAATCGCCACGCTTGGCAGGCGGGTTGGCAATCGCAGTATGGTGGTAAAATGCATAGAGAACGCTGCTGCCCATTCTCTAGTATTAGACCTATTATCTTAATTTTATTATTGATAACAATGTTTTAATCACGCCTAGAGGTATATTAGGTCGGATACATTGAGTGGACAATCTTTGTAAGACGACTAAAATGTCACGATGTATACGTTACGCAACAATCGATCTTCTAAAACAGCAGACTATCGCATGTGTAAATAATATATTATTTGAATGTCTCTAGATAACACGTGAACAACGTAATAACTTGACTAGTTATATAATTCAGCTTGAGCCAGTCAGGTTTTATAACTAGTCAAGTTATTACGTGCTACTTGTGGAGTGAGATAACCTATCCCCTTACTTTTTTTTAAATGACCTTTTACGAATAATATACATTGAAATATAATATACATTGAACACTTACTTAAGTTTAAGCATAACGCCACTGGGAACACCCAGCATCACGGCCGCGGACACACTGCTATTCTGTGACACCTTTTTCTCAGCACCATACTCGGCTATCGCGCCAAATGTGCCTAGCCTGAAAAGTATAAAAAATCCGGTATTGTATTGTATTATTTAATTTGCATAAAAGTATAAAATTTGTAACAGAAGACTTTTACGGCCTGATCCATAAATAAAATCATTAGTTAAAGTGTCCGATAAGGCTACAAAACCTGCGATAAATTTGTGTATTCTAGTCTTTCCATAAACGTTCCAATTTCGCCATTCACACATAGAATCGGCAAACGAGAATGTCTGTCTACACACCGAATATTTATGACCATAGACATTATTACGTATAGTAAACTATTTTATTGTCCACAGATTCACACTACTGACGCGGTGACTATTTAACTGAAATTTTAGCTCTCCACTGATTGTATCCAAATTGACATTTTTGTGGGCACACAACATTTGTACGGTAAATGTAATTTCAGTTGCTATAGAAAGACGGCCATTATATCTTTAAATCGCTGCTAAAGTAGGGTTCTGACTTTTATATTAGATTTAAAGAACTATTGTATGCTAAATTATGGTCATGAAGACTTTTTGACAACCAGACTTAAGTTTTTAGATGTTCGATATCTTTGTATGAATAAGACCGTAAAAATCTTAATGGATGGTAAGAATAAAAGTGGAAATCGCTGTAAACTCATGTTATCACCGCACATGCAAACAGTAGTAATTTCTTAAATGTCCAACAATGGCAGTGTGCAAAACGCTGTAATGAATTCATGGAAAATGTATATTTGCTACAAGCAAAGCCAAGCAAGCCAGGCTTATAATAAGTGAAAATAATTAATAGCATGGCAACGGGCATAACGACCGACCACAAACTATGTGGGAATACAGGGATAGACATATTCACTAAGGATAGCAATGGTTACATTTTTATAGTATGACTCGATAAGTCTGCCTTTCCACCAGAGATGTGCTAAGCTGCGAATCGATTTATCTCTATAAGCTTCTGCCCACGACTTCGTCCGCGTTAAATTTCATGTTCCCCCGACCCAGATTTTCCTAGTTTTTGCAACATTTTACATTGCTGCTCCGCTCCTCTTGGTTGTAGCGTGATGTTATATAGCCTACAGCCTTCCTCGATAAATAGGCTATCGCACACAAAAAAAAAAACAATTCGGACCAGTAGTTCCTGAGATTACCGCGTTCAATCAAATAAACAAACAAACTCTTGAGCTTTATATAATATTAGTATAGATAAGAGGCGAGGCGCTAGTGTGTACTATATGAACCAATAGGGTCTTTATCTTCGTTTCGGTGGAAAGGGGTCCAACGAAGCTAAATTTTTACATACGTTTTAACATAAAGCTCATAGTTCTGCTAGAACACTTAGGTATAGTGGAAATAAACACAATTGGCTCGCAGCTTAGCTTCACCGCTTAGCTACCTTGGTCATCTCCGGCGGAAAGACTGTCTTAACGTCAGGTTCCATGAAATGTCTACAAAATGGACGAATAAAAAGAAAACCTTATTTACTTAAAACATCTACACGAGCACAGTTTAGGGTCTAAATTGATAGTATCTTCTTTTAACTGTGAGGAAATATTAGATCTAACAATTGCTGATGTAAAAAAAGGTTTCACATACAGTGATAGTCGAGAGCGGCGACATTATACGTAACTAACGAACCAGTTTTTGAACTAAGAACCCTATATGAATAGGAACACAGTTGTTTTTACAGAACAGATAAATCAGTTCATTGGTAAGTTATAATTTTTGGTTAAGAACTTTTCCCAAATCGAAATAAAGTTGGAAATGCAAAAACTGGCTCAAAGATTTAGGCTGGTACTACAGTGTGCTTTAGGCTAGAACTACAGTATGCTTTAGGCTGGAACTACAGTGCGCTTTAGGCTGGAAATACAGCGCGCTTTAGGCTGCTACTACAATGTGCGTTAGGCCGGGACTACAGTGCGCTTTAGGCTGGAACTACAGGTCGCTTTAGGCTGGAACTACAGGGCGCTTTAGGCTGAAACTACAGTGTGCTTTAGGCTAGAACTACAGTATGCTTTAGGCTGGAACTACAGTGCGCTTTAGGCTGGAAATACAGCATGCTTTAGGCTGGAACTACAATGTGCGTTAGGCCGGAACTACAATGTGCTTTAAGCTGGAACTACAGTGTCCTTTAGGCTCGAACTACAATGCGCTTTAGGTTGGAACTACAGTGTGATTTAGGCTGAAACTACAGTGTGGTTTAGGCTGAAACTTCAGTGTACTTTAGGCTAGAACTACAGTGTGCTTTAGGCTGAAACTTCAGTGTGCTGTAGGCTGGAACTACAGTGTGCTTTAGGCTGGAACTACAGTGCGCTTTAGGCTGGAACTACAGTGCGCTTTAGGCTGGAACTACAGTGCACTTTAGACTGGAACTACAGTGCGCTTTAGGCTGGAACTACAGTGCGCTTTAGGCTGGAACTACAGTGCGCTTTAGGCTGGAACTACAGTGCGCTGTAGGCTGGAACTACAGGGCGCTTTAGGTTATGACTGCAGTGTGCTTTAGGCTAGAACTACGGTGTACTTTAGGCTAGAACTACGGTGTACTTTAGGCTAGAACTACAGTGTTAGATCGCATTCTTTAATAAGACGGACTGAGTTCGCGGTGCTGATGGGTTGATAACTTACGTGACAGTTAACCTACACATTAGATAGTTTCAAGAATTAACAACGTACTAATAGGAAATGTCAGAAAAGTCGATTTACGCTGTTCTTAGTTTATTGACCGGCGGAATTTATTTCATAAACATTACAATCTCACTTCAATGTTATGCGCGTTATACTCAACGCACCGTAAAAGAGAACAGATGCTGACTGAGATCTCGCAACGCGTCACCAGACCCGACTCGCACCGCATCTACCTCAGAAACCGTCTAACTTCTACGATTAGTAAAAATATCTGTTTCGATTACGTTTCAATCAATTTTACGGTACAGAAAAACATTGTGAGGCAATGCGCATGTCACAGAACCAAAAATTCGAAGACATGTGAGATCTACCAACCCGCACTGGGCCCGCGTGGCGGATATGGTGAACTCCTTATAACCTAGGAGGCCCCAACAGTGGGTACATTATAGGCTATTTATTGTATAATTATACACAAGACTTAGCTGTGAGCATTCTCTGCATTGCAGCTTGATTATTATTTTATTAACAAGAGATTTGTCATCATATTTTTTGTTATTACAGTTATTCGCATGAGCAGGATAGGTAGGTAAATAGGATTATCATTAGGAGGAGGATAGGAGTATCATTCTTCTGAGTTTAACGGAGCAGACAGATATTTATAACGCAAGACATGTCCGTTAATATTTCACTGACACATTTTTTTTTAAGCTTATGTCGCATCCTATAATTTAGCGTCACTTGTATCGCTAGATAGTTTGGTGGTCCTTCGATGTCACATATTGGTACCACCACTTGGCTCTTCTTGTGTCACTCACCTGTCTCTTGCCTTTCACAAAAGATCACATTATATATTTGTTGTCATATACAGGATAAGTTTTTCTCCTGTGCGTAAATTGTAAACATGAATTCAGTATATCATTCTAGACCCCCCAGGGCAGAAATTTTTTCGTCGAATTTACAAAAAAGAATCAGCCTTCAATAGAAAAATGCAATACCTAAGGGGTCAAAATGAATGAAACAGCTGATTTTTATTTGTATAACCGACGAAAATTTTCTGCGCTGGGGGTCTAGAATGGAATGCTGAATTCATGGTTACAGTTTGCGCACTGGATAATAACTTATCCTGTATAACGGATGAAGTATGAAATTTTATATTTTTCCAAGCTGTTCACAGTTATATGCTCGTGACTGTACACCCACATTTCGCGGGTAATGTTAAAATTTCCTGAATTAAGGGGTGAGCTTATTGCCAACAACCGGCCACAAATCACCTCACAGCAAAATAGCCTCCAGAGGTGATAATCAAAATTACTTTCGGTACCCTAGGCAGCTGGTCTACCATCTTGCTGACTAGCTTACAGTTTTACAAGACCATGATGCGTCAACTTATCATAGATATTACTAGCCCAGTCTGTCCCACTGCTGAGCAAATTTTTCTATTCTAGATCGTATCGCCATTGTCTTTGTCTGCAGCCCCGTGACCCATTAGCAGCTGCCGTGATGCATGAAGTTGACTCATATAGGGCTTTATCATAAACGCTTGTTAAAGTTAAGAAACGTTTATACGTCAAAAAAATGTGGTTCAACAGTCGCTAATCATTACTTAACTTTAAGTAACGTTTATAAATAAAGGGATTTAATGTTTATTTCAACAAAAAATGCAGGTATATTCTACTACGCACATGCTGGTACATCTATCAAACACTTACATTTATTCATTCACTAACATACAAAGCACAGCTTAAACCGCTGGGACTAGATGAATAAAATTTTGCGCAAGGGTTCCTTGTATAACAAAGGTGATCACAACGGCAGGGTTTTAAAAAATCCTGTATACAGGTTAAATAGGAGATTTTTTTTTTTTATAGAAGACTGTCCTGAATGGCCAATAGGAAATTCCATCGGGCACACAGCTTCTCATGTTACACTTACTTCAAAGCCAGCCTGAGCTTCATATCATGTTGTGGCAATTTCCTCATGATATTGAATGATATGAAGGAGTGAGGAGTCCCGATCTGTACTGCGGTGTTTGTGTGGTATTTCTCGGAGTCACGCACGTAGATCGAGGTCATCGAGGAGCCGCCTTGACCGCCCGCGCGGTATGTTAGGTACCCCACTGAGTGAGCGTCCAGTTGCACAGCCATTGCTGAAGTTCAAAGAAAATGGGTAAACGACCTTTTTTTGCTTCAGAAGTCAGTAAATTTTCATGTTTGCCACGTTTGTCAGAATTGTTAGAATAATGGTAGCCCTGCTTAACTGGCTTTGGGTCTTGATGCCATATTTTTTTAACTCACACATTATCTTTGTAATGACTTGGAAACTCTTCCTTATCTTGACATATAAAATACAGCCTCTGTCTGCCTATAAGTACACTTGTAACTCGACAATCACTAATCCAATTCCCATGATTTTTCTATTTAATCCTAGAGATGTTTCCTGGGTAGGTGTATTTATAATGTAAACGCGATAAAGAAACTTACTTGATATAAGACTTGGGGAAATCCCTCGAGGTGTGAACTGCAACACGGTTCCGCAGTTTAAGAACATCAGTCGCGAAAGAGTCCTAAATATCTTGAAACCGAGAAGAGGTCCATTTCCTATACCAAACTCCACCTCTGTCCAACCTTTCTCAGAACTGAGGTTTCTGTTACATACATTCACAGAGCCGGTACCTGGAAACATTATTTAAACTTAAGTTTTTCAAAGAGTATATATATCCTACTAATATTATAAATGCGAAAGTTTGTGAGGATGGATGTATGTGTATGTGTATGTTTGTTACCCTTTCACGAAAAATCTACTGGACGAATTTGGATGAAATTTGGCACACAGATAGTTTATAACCGGGAATAACATATAGGGTACTTTTTATCCCGGTAGTATGCTCCCACGGGATAATTTCCGACCTCCACGCGGGCGAAGCCGCTGGCAAAAACTAGTCTAATATATATATCTTAGGACAACCAACACAACGTTATCTGATCCCAAACTAGGCAGAGCCTGTGCTATGGGAAACAGACAACTGATAAACCTACATAAATATTTTTAAATACATGCATATTATAGATAAATTACACCCAGACGCAGAATAAATGATTATGCTCATCACACAAAGATTTGTCCAGGGTGGGAATCGAACCCACAACGTCAGCCTTAACAGTCAGGGTCACTAACTACTAGACTAACAGGCCAGTCGTGAGTAGTTCAAATATAATCTGTTGTCACGACAAAACACTAACTCTTGTAATACATTCTCTCGTAATCCTTCACCAGGTCTTCCACCTGGGGGTCTACCCACGCTGTGCCTACTAGAACGGGCTTTGAGAACTTTTCGACTCCATCAGCCATTTGTTTCTGAAGCAATGCCTACCATACCATTTGACCATCCATTTAGTATTTGTCATTAACTCATACATAACTCATAAAGCACCTCCATTATCATCACTTCATTCAGATGGTTTTGTAACCGCATGGACATTTATCTGCGATTTATGACATGGGTTATATTCATTGATATGGAAGCTAACCCCAATGCTTATTAATATAGTTGATGTTACCTTATTTTATTAAAACAAATTAAAAAATTTAATTACCTATTCCATTCTGTGTCGATATGTTTCCAGATAGAGTCATGGTGTTTCTCAAAGTGACTGGTGCGTCAATAGACTGCTGTATAGTCATGCCCGATACTTCAATATTTGGTATAATAGTCGGTTCTTCCCTATAATTTTAAAAATAAACAGAAATTAAATATAACCACCAATTACTGTTAGTCACTAATTTAGAAAGCAGACAAGAAATATAAAATAAAATAACTTGAAACAACTCTACAAAAAAAATTAACT